>CAXITT010000165.1:227697-289651 GCA_964033795.1 Lymnaea stagnalis | reverse complement strand
TATATATATATATATAATATATATATATATATATATATATATATATATATATATATATATATATATATATATATATATATATATATATATATATATATATATATATATATATATATATATATATATATTACATGGCATCGGTTCTATTGACGCATCTGGAAACGCCTTAAACCTTGTTTACCTTTCCAGTTCACTCCCGAACTTTCCAGAAAATTATATTCAAATGTCACATTAAAAAATGGCGTCAGCGGGCCGTCGAGCTTAAAGCTCTTTATGCCCTCCCCAAAGCATCCCCCACTAATTCCGGTATCGGGCCGGGAAGCGGCACGTGACATCTGTCCTATTGCCAGGACCGCCCCCATCCGAGCCCTCTCGACCGGGTTCCGCTGGAGGCCGCCAAAACCCAAAGACATCCGAGGGTCCGACTTTGTGTTTGCACACAGTGCACACGATCGACTTTCTCAGGAGTAGGGATGGTAAATTTACGTCCTAAAATCTTCCCCCACCCATCCCGGGGAAGCGTTGGACCCTATAAGAGGGATTCTACAGTGTGTTTCCACAACGCAACTAATTTGCGAAGTAGCTGGGAAGAAACGGTTGCCTTGAACAGCTTCTCAGGGCTGCGTAGTAAGAATCATCGGTCAGAGGTTACCACCTTCGCCTCTCGCCTCATATACATAAACGACAACTTGTAATCATGATCCCTACCCTGTCTCTGCCTTTTCTTCCAATTGTGAAGCGTCACAACTGGCAGCCCTGTAGGAGCTGTTTTATGTACGGCAGGTACCGAGCACATCCATTGTCTGCCCTCGCAGGACGCGCCCAGTAGTTGTGTTTCCCGGTTAACGTCGAGGGGGTCGGTGGCCGACGCCTCCTAATCGACAAGCCACCACAGTCTTGCCAACCGGAGACAGGGAACACAAAATTCTATTACAACAGACGATTATTATTTTTAGTTGGTAGTGGTAGTAAACTAGGCTAAGATCAAAGGGAAGACTATACTTGGTAAGCCATACCCTAATAATAGTGCAGCCCAATTGGGTCAGACAGGATTCATACTTTTCCTGCAGATAAACATTGTTTTGGACGGAATAACAAACATGTTCATGGATCACTGTTTCGTCAATAATTATGTGGAGGCTTATTGTACTATCTTAATCTATGCAGATCAACATTCCTTTGACTTTTGTTTTATCTGGGTCAAATATAAATTTAGGCGATCAATCATAAATGCGGATAAACGCATAACTTTAATGTCGACCAGTACGAAAACGGGTTGATTTAAAGGAAAAAAAGAGTTCATTCAAGGCTTATGTCTGGACATTTTAGGGAGCCATATCAATAAAAAAAATACATAGGCTAAGTGTTGTGAACCAGATTGATGTGAATGTTGGGTAGGGGGAGTTGTGGATCGTGAGAGGGTTTGTGAGTTGTTGATTGTGAGATCAGTGCGTGAAGTTAGTCCGTGGTGTGGAACATTAGTGTATGCTGAGGGATATAAAAGGTGTCCTCTTGGCGGGACATCGTGAAGGCAGGATCACTACATGCCGAGGAGCGAAACAGGGCGGAAACAGCTGCAAAAAGAGCGAGGAGGAAGGCCGGTAAATACTGCTCGACCGCATTCGTGTGTGGGAAATGTAACAGAGACTGCCATTCGAGGATTGGTCTCACCAGCCACACCAAGAGCTGCAAGCAATAAAGATAATCTATCGTCTCCTGCAGACGGAAAGATGCCATACATACATACAAACGGTGTGTGTGTTAGTCGACAGTTGTGCTAGGAGAGAGATACACGTTAGTCGAGAGCTGAGCCGAGAGTTGAGCTGATGTGTCGGAGTCCAGAGTAGAGTCGAGAGAGGAATAATTCTTCTGTTAGATTCACTGTAACTATATGGCTGGTTGCCTGATCATTGTATTCTTCTGTTGGATGATATTTCAGTACATGTAAATAAATGCCCAATTTGCAATGGACTAGTCGGTGTTTGAGTTGCTTGACCGAGCGAGAAAGAGACGAGGATTTACCATACAGGTCTGACATAAGATTTGGCACCGAGTAGTCACTATCGCAGATTGTAACCCCTAGACAACGGGAGAAGGCCGTAACATTTGTGAAGGACTCAAGTTATTAAAGAAAGGTCGTGACATTTGGGGGCCCGTCTAAAACTACCTGTTCGCGTCCATGAACTGTGCCCGTTTTCAAATAAGCCCAGAATATATGTACCTCGCTGCAATTGACACTATTCTAACTATTGTGTTATGACTTTTTGACGTGTATATCTGTTCCTGCATCTCGTTGTTGCCGTACTCTGCTGGTTGCCGAATCCAGTGAAATGTTCAACTGCTGCTGTACAACTCTGGGGACACAAGATCAAGTACGAGACCGGTACAGTTATCGTCCAAGAACCAAGTTCCTTCACGCTACTGATACTCTCACCATGTTCCTGTGCTGTATCTCGAGCTATGTCAGAGGTCGGCAAAGTATGGCTCGCGCGCCGCATGCGGCTCTTTAGCGACTTGAGTGTGGCTCAGCCAGTCGGCCACAAATCGGTTTTTACTCCGAAAAACATGGTTTTTGACAGTTTCTTGAAAAGAAATTTGGACCTCATTTTTTTTTTAAATGGCCCTGCTGCTGATTTTTGACTCTTTTGACTAATGAATTTGCCGACCACTGATCTATATCAAATATACTAAAAGAAAACGGCTCCAAGGGTCCATTTTGCAAAAAATCCCCCCACCCCCCTTTTTTCCTTTAGTGATAATTTGTTCTTACCATACTACTTTAAATACATTTTAACAACTTAAGATTACTTTTCAATTCAAACGGTAATTACTTTTTAATTCAAACGGTAATGGCCAAAGTATTCACTAGATCTTGATCTATTAAATTCACACAAATCTATTTAAAAAAAAAAAATTTAAGCTTTTGGTTTCAACTTCGGTTTCCATTTCGGCGTAAAGTCATTTTAAACTTTCGGCGTGATTTCAGTTGCGGGTGAATCAGAAAAATCACTTCCGACCGGTCTTTAATTCCTATTTGAAAGATTTGATGTCAATTTGATATATTGATTCATTTGTTAGAACTATGCCATTTAGAAATGTGATGTCAATTTGATATGTTGATTCATTTGTTAGAACTATGCCATTTAGAAATGTGATGACACTGTAATTAAATTGTTTCATGCTTTTAAATTGTATCTCGTTTATGTCATTTTCTTGTCATTACATTGTAAAGCTTAGATATCATCTCGTATATCTTTGCCTTTTTTTACATTCAATTAGCTGGGACAATTAATTGTTCTATTTTCTTGCTTTTCTTTTAGTTTTTGTTCTTTCTTATTTGTTTTTATTCCAACACAGTAGACCTAACTAACCCAACACAGTAGGCCTAACAAGCAAATACAGTAGGCCTAACTAACCCAACACTTTAGGCCTAACTAACCCAACACAGTAGGCCTAACTAACCCAACACATTAGGCCGAACTAACCCAAAACAGAAGGCCTAGCTAACCCAACACAGTAGGCCTAACTAGCAAACACAGTAGGCCTAACTAACCCAACCCTTTAGGCCTAACTAACCCAACACATTAGGCCGAACTAACCCAAAACAGAAGGCCTAACTAACCCAACACAGTAGGCCTAACTAACCCAACACAGTAGGCCTAACTAACCCAATACTTTAGGCCTAACTAACCCAACACAGTAGGCCTAACTAACACAACACAGTAGGCCTAACTAACCCAAAACAGTAGGCCTAACTAACACACCACAGTAGGCCTAACTAACCCAACACAGTAGGCCTAACTAACCCAACACAGTAGGCCTAACTAACACAACACAGTAGCCTAACTAACCCAAAACAGTAGGCCTAACTAACCCGTCCGTTATCAAAATTCCCACCTAGAACAATAAGATCCCAGTGGTATGAGTACTAGGGAATAAGGTTTTTCATAGTGGACTTATGTGTTGTTAAACCTTCAGGTGGAGGCTAATATCGTGGAAGGTTTTAAAAAGAGTATTTATTGGCTTATCATTGAGCGAACCAATATGTTACAAGTAAGCACACCAAACTCATCGATTTTGTAGCAGACATCCGTGTGCACGTTACATTTTATATTAACCCGGTATGTAACATCATGTACACCAAGAAAGTAATTCAATAGAAAACAACTATTTTAATTCACCTCGTATTGCATCGTCGTAATTCAAGCATAGAAATAGTAAACCCGAGACACTATATTGGTTCATTTTTTTTTACAGACAGCAAAAGGAATCGATGTTCTTAACTTATAAGTGTAACAAAGAAAGAAATCTACCGACAAGTCAATAAACAAACTCATCTACTGACAAGTCAATAAACAAACTCATCTACTGACAAGGCAATAAACAAACTCATCTACTGACAAGTCAATAAACAAACTCATCTACTGACAAGCCAATAAACAAACTCATCTACTGACAAGTCAGTAAACACACTCATCTACTGACAAGTCAGTAAACAAACTCATCTACTGACAAGTCAGTAAACAAACTAATCTTCTGACAACTCAATAAACAAACTCATCTATTGACAAAATAGTAAACAAACTCATCTACTGACAAGGCAATAAACAAACTTATCTACTGACAAATAAGTAAACAAACTCATCTACTGACAAGTCAATTAAAAACTATCTACTGACAAGTCAATTAAAAATACCAAATAAATGACAGTCAATAACAAAAAACTACTCAACTGATACGTCATTCAATAAACACATCAACCGTGAGGTGTGTGTGTGTAGATATATTTGAGGTGAGTGGAAATGTGAGTTTTGTGTGTAAATATATAAAGTGTGTGTATAAATGTGAGTTGTATGTGTAAATATATACGAGGGAGTATAGAAATTTGAGTTTTGTGTATAGATATAAATGAGGTTTGTGTAGGAAAGTGAGTTAATGTGTGTAGATATATTTGAGGGTTTTGTAGAAATGTGAGCTGTACAAGGAAATGTTAGGTGTTTGTAGAAATGTGACAGGTACATAGAAATGTGTTGTGCACATAGAAATGTGAGTGGTACATAGAAATGTGAGTGGTACATAGAAATGTGAGGTGTACAAGGAAATGTTAGGTGTTTGTAGAAATGTGACTGGTACATAGAAATGTGTTGTGTATATAGAAATTTGAGCGGTACATAGAAATGTGAGGTGTACATAGAAATGTGATGTGTACCTAAAAAGTGAAGAACATAGACGTGTGCAAAGAATAGTAATAGAGTAAGTAAAAATATGAGGTGTAAGTAAAGAGTT
The DNA here is from genome assembly GCA_964033795.1 of Lymnaea stagnalis. NCBI lineage: Eukaryota > Metazoa > Mollusca > Gastropoda > Lymnaeidae > Lymnaea > Lymnaea stagnalis. The sequence goes on along the minus strand of CAXITT010000165.1, from coordinate 284,365 downwards.
GCTGTGTACATGGACCATATGAGGTGTAAGTAAAGAGTTGCTGTGTACATGGACCATATGAGGTGTAAGTAAAGAGTTGCTGTGTATATGGACCATATGAGGTGTAAGTAAAGAGTTGCTGTGTACATGGACCATATGAGTTGTACGTAAAAATGTTAAGAATACATACAATGTGTACTTTAACATTTGACTTAGATTGTATCGCAGTAAATATTTAGAAGTTTGTATGGACAAAACAGAGCTAAAAATAGTTAAAGATTCAATGGGAGGATATCGTATAGAAAAAATCAATGCGATGATATCTGTATTGCAATAAATCAATGGGATGCTATATGTAGAACGATGAATTAAAGGGATGCTATCTGTTGAGCGATGAATAAATGGGATGCTATCTGTAGAGCGATGAATAAATGGGATGCTATCTGTAGAGCGATGAATAAATGGGATGCTATTTGCAGCGGGATAAATCGATGGGATGGTATCTATAGTGGGATGAATCAATGGGATGCTATCTGTAGAGCGATAAATTAATGTGATGCTATATGTAGTGGATGAATCAAAGGGATGCTAACTGTAGAGCGATGAATCAATGGTATGCTATATGTAGTGGGGTGAATCAATGGGATGCTATCCCCGTAGAGCAATGACTCAATCGTATGCTATATGTAGAGCGATGAATCAATGGTATGCTATCTCTAGAGCGATGACTCAATGGATTGCTAACTGTAGTGGATTAATTCAATGTGATGCTATCTGTTGTGGATAAATCAATGGGATCAGTGTCAATGATTGTGCGGGAAACAGTGTAAGGATTTGTTGAGGCATTATCATGGGGTTCGGGAAATAATGTCAGGATTTTATTGAGGCATTTTCAGTGGTTGCAGGAAACAATGTCAGAGAGTGATTTAGGCAGTATCATGGAGTGCAAGAAACAAAGTCAGGGAGTGATTGAGACATTGTCAGGAGGTGCGGGAAACCATGTCAGGGGGGGGGGGGGTTTGACGCATTGTCATGGGGAGCGAAAAACATTGTCAGATTTTGATTGAGGCATTGTCATGGGGTGCGGGAAACACCGTCAGTGGGTGATAGAGGCGTTGTTATGGGATGCGGGAAACAATGTCAGAGGGTGATAGAGGCATTGTCATGGGGTGCGGGAAACAATGTCAGAGGGTGATAGAGGCATTGTCATGGGGTGCGGGAAACAATGTCAGAGGGTGATAGAGGCATTGTCATGGGGTGCGGGAAACAATGTCAGATGGTGATAGAGGAATTGTTATGGGTAGCGGGAAACAATGTCAGAGGGTGTTTGCGGCATTGTCATGGGGTGCGGGAAAAATGTCAGAGGGTGATAGAGGCATTGTTATGGGATGCGGGAAACAATGTCAGTGGGTGATTGAAGCGTTGTTATGGGATGCGGGAAACAATATCAGTGGGTGATTGAGGCGTTGTTATGGGATGCGGGAAACAATTTCGAAGGGTGATTGAGGCGTTGTTATGGGATGCGGGAAACAATGTCAGAGGGTGATAGAGGCATTGTTATGGGATGCGGGAAACAATGTCAGAGGGTGATAGAGGCATTGTCATGGGTAGCGGGAAACAATGTCAGAGGGTGTGTGGGGCATTGTCATGGGGTGCGGGAAACAATGTCAGAGGGTGTGTGAGGCATTGTCATGGGGTGCGGGAAACAATGTCAGAGGGTCTTTGCGGCATTGTCATGGGTAGCGGGAAACAATGTCAGAGGGTCTTTGCGGCATTGTCATGGGTAGCGGGAAACAATGTCAGAGGGTGTTTGCGGCATTGTCATGGGGTGCGGGAAACAATGTCAGACGGTGTGTGAGGCGTTGTCATGGGATGCGGGAAACAATGTCATGGGGTGATTGATGCATTTTCAGGGAGTGCTTAAAACAATTTCAGGGGGGTAATTGAAACATTGTCATGGGTTGCGGTAAACAATGTCAGGGGATGACTGAGGCATTGTCATGGGGTGCAGGAAGACATGTAAAATCAATTTGATTTGCAATTATTATCTCATGGGTTGCCGGAAATGTACTGAAATTATGAGGAGGGTGAGGGTTTGGCGCTTCAAAAAAAAAATTTATTAGAACTCAGTTGAATAGGAAAAGGGATGAGGAGGGGGATTGTTCGCCCTTGTTGGTACGATTTTTCGGACAACTGCAGAGGGTTTATTGTGGAGGTTGTGGGAAAATCTTGGCCCTGCCCTGGCGGCTATAACCTTAGTTACGTCACTGTAAGTATCCCCACTCTGTTCTATTTCTATCGCTTATTCTTTTCTTTTATCCTCTCTTCCAATCATTTTTTGGCAGTGACAAAACTTACCACTCACCGTGTCTGGTTTTTCTAAAGAGAAACTCTCCATTAACCTAATGTGGACGATAGATTTATATTGATATTATATTTTGTTTATCAATTACATTCTAGGTCTGGTTCTGGTAATGTTTCGTTGCTGGATCCATGTACTGGCATCTTTGCAACGGCTGGGGATATGATGGTGCTATTCTAACAGCTCCTAGCTGATGCCAGGGCAGCCTTGAAGCTTTCGACCGATGTCGTGTTCACAGTGGCATCGTTCAGGTGGTTCCATGCGTGGGAAGAAAGATTGTTGATACTGCACTGTGTTGCACTGAGGCACTTTGAAGTATTTGCTATTGTTTCTGGTGTAATTGTTTATGGGAATGTCAGTGGTGAAGTCGGTGTTCAGTGAGCGTTTTGCTCTGATCAGTCTACCCGTTTTCTGTGGGGTGAGGTACGTGCCTGCTGGGATGGCCGGCACCAGTCCCATGATCACTTTATATAAGAATATCAGGCGGAGTCCCTCTCGTCTGTCTTTAAGGGGGGGGAGGGTGTCAAATCTTTTTAAGAGGCCAGTGACGAAGCCAGGAGTGGTGGATTTGTAGTCTCGAGCGATAAAACGCACCGCGTTACGTTGAATTCGCTCCATCGTGTCCACGTCTTGCCTAAGGTGTTAGTTTCAGATTATGGCACCATATTCCAGAAGTGGACGGACGAGTGCGAGATAGGCATTTCGTTTGCAGGAAGTTTGGCAGTGGCGCAGATTTCTTCGGATGAAACCTACGGCGGAGATGGCTTTTTAAAAAAAAAAAATTATAAATGGGGTGACCATTTTAGATTATTTGAGAAGAGAATTCCGAGGTATGTACTATTGGATACTTGTTGGAGATTGTCTCGTTTAGTGAGTAAATATGACTTGACGTTGTTGTTTTTTTGGAGATTGCTATAGTGAAGCATTTGGTTTCATTAAATTTCATGCCCATTTGTCCGCCAAATTCATAAGGCAATTAAAATCTTTTTGGAGGTGGTTGTAGTCATCGTAGCTGTTTATCTCTCTGTAGATAAGACAGTCGTCAGCGAACAGCCGCACTTTAGAATTTACTGTGTCGGGTAGGTCGTTTATGTGACAGAGAATAATGAAATGATTATAGCGCTGGTACACGTATTTCCACAGAATAAACATTTGCTACACATTTTAATTCAGTAAATACACTATTTAATTTAATGACAAAAAAATGTTGCTGTCAGAAGTTTCATTTCAGTGAATGTGTTTTACAACAGTGAAACAACGCCTAGAAGAAATACTACCATGCTTTTTCTCTTAATGAGTAAACTGATGACGTCATTTGAAACTGAAAACGTTGCCTTTTAATTTTTTTTTTCTATTTATCTCTCTAGCGTTTTAGAAATCTGTTCCAGGCACCTAAACAAAGAAACAACAAAAAAAACAACAAAAAAAACAACCCACCTCTATCACACCTTCATCTCTCTGCATATGCGTGTGCTCCGAAGAAACTGTGGTTAGACTCAAAGTGATTTCATATTATTGTTAAGCTCAATCAGCGACATTTTGTATAGAAATTTCGCCTGAGAATTCCATAATAAATGCGGACGAAAAGAATACACAATAACTGGTCTAATATTATCATCAATCTCAGGGATTTCGGATAATTATGGAATGAGAAATCTTTAGCATTTTGTTTTTTTTTACTTTTTATTTAATTGAAGTGCACTGACCGATTTAGACATAGATTTTAAAACTGAATCGACATTTTCCGAGTCTTGAATGATCAAGTTTAAAATGCGATGTGAAATGTCCAAAGAATGTTTCAAACGTTAAAATAATGTCAAGAATTGTCTCTCTATCTACGACTTTTTAAGAGAATTTAATATTTTATTGAACAAAAAAAGGGGGCAGGTAAGCCCATTCAGAAATGGCCAAGATAGCGCTCACGTAAGCCCATTCAGAAATGGCCAAGATAGCACTCACGTAAGCCCATTCAGAATGGCCAAGATAGTGCTCACGTAAGCCCATTCAGAAATGGCAAAGATAGCGCTCACGTAAGCCCATTTAGAAATGGTCAAGATAGCGCTCACGTAAGCCAATTCAGAAATGGCAAACATAGTGCTCACGTAAGCCCATTCAGAAATGGCCAAGATAGTGCTCACGTAAGCCCATTCAGAAATGGTCAAGATAGCGCTCACGTAAGCCCATTCAGGAATGGCCAAGATAGTGCTCACGTAAGCCCATTCAGGAATGGCCAAGATAGTGCTCACGTAAGCCATTTCAGAAATGGCAAAGATAGTGCTCACGTAAGCTCATTTAGACGGCGTTAATGGGAAGTCGGGGGAAGGTGTTAAAAAAAAGCCACAAACAGTATAATATGAAAAGGAGAGTTTTACCGGCTCTCAAGTCACCTGCACGGCAGACTACTGAATAACTAATCAGGCCCATAGATTTGTTGCCTGCTGGGTGAAGAGTCCAGTCAGAGATCTAAATAAATCAAATTTGAAGGACGACGTTTTGCTGTCTTTGTGTGTTAGTAGAGGGTGCGGGAGAGGGTGCCCGAGAGGGTGCGGGTGAATGTTGGGTGGCGGCAGGAGGGTTGTCATAATTGATTTTTTTTCGGGGACTATCAGGCACCTTGTATTGAACTATCTGGCACCTTGCATCTGGCGCCTTGGATTGAACTATCTGGCACCTTGCATCTGGCACCTTGGATTGAACTATCTGGCACCTTGCATTTTCGCCTTGTATTGAACTATCTGGCACCTTGCATCTGGCGCCTTGTATTGAACTATCTGGCACCTTGTATCTGGCGCCTTGTATATAACTATTTGGCACCTTGCATCTGGCGCCTTGTATTGAACTATCTGGCACCTTGCATCTGGCGCCTTGTATTGAACTATCTGGCACCTTGCATCTGGCGCCTTGTATTGAACTATCTGGCACCTTGCATTGAATGTTGTTTTGAGGTTAATTGAATTTTCTCATATATTTTTAATTTAGTTCTTTCAATCTACATATATTTAGATCACATTGTAAAACAATTATAACAAACACCACGAATTAATTCTGTGTTGTAACATTAGTTCTATTTAATGTCGAATAAGGTATTTTTTTAAAGACAAAAATTTCAGTCATTTTAAAAAAATTAAGTTATTTACGTTCAGTATACTCGAATTACAAAATGATGGAGTGATGGAGTGAACAATGCGGACTGTGTAACGAATACATCATTAAATAAGGATATGATGTTATTTAGAGATATTTTTTTAATTTAGTTTTTTTTTTTTTTTAAAGTGCATGTCATGTCTACTTAAGTCCATGAGCTAGATCAACTAAAAATTTTCCTGGCATCCGTCCGTCAGAATGTGACGAAGGTGTAGACTTCGCAGGCCTTGGATTTTTCTTAAGGAAAATAAGCAAATCGCCTCTCTCCAAGCGCCTCAATAACCCAAGGTGACATCATATGTCGATAAAACAGCTTGGCAACCAAGGTGACATCATATGTGGATGAAACAGCTTGGCAACCAAGATGACATCATATGTGGATGAAACAGCTTGGCACCCAAGGTGGCATCATATGTGGATGAAACAGCTTGGCACCCAAGGTGACATCATATGTAGATTGGCGCACAAGGTGACTCATATGTAGATGAAACAGCTTGGCACCCAAGATAACATTATATGTTGATGAAACAGCTTGGCAACCAAGGTGACATCATATGTGGATGAAACAGCTTGGCAACCAAGGTGACATCATATGTGGATGAAACAGCTTGGCACCCAAGGTGACATCATATGTAGATGAAACAACTTGTCAACCAAGGTGACATCATATGTGGATGAAACAGCTTGGCAACCAAGGTGACATCATATGTGGATGAAACAGCTTGGCGCCCAAGGTGACATCTATTGTGGATGAAACAGCTTGGCACCCAAGATGACATCATATGTGGATGAAACAGCTTGACAACCAAGGTGACATCATATGTGGATAAAAAAGCTTGGCGCCCAAGGTGACATCATATGTGGATGAAACAGCTTGGCAACCAAGGTGACATCATATGTGGATGAAACAGCTTGGCACCCAAGGTGACATCATATGTGGATGCAACAGCTTGGCACCCAAGGTGACATCATATGTGGATTGGCGCACAAGGTGACTCATATGTAGATGAAACAGCTTGGCGCCCAAGGTGACATCATATGTGGATGAAACAGCTTGGCAACCAAGGAGACATCATATTTGGATGAAACAGCTTGGCAACCAAGGTGACATCATATGTGGAATAGCTTGGCACCCAAGGTGACATCATATGTAGATGAAACAGCTTGGCACCCAACAACCAAGGCGAATCATATGTGGATGAAACAGCTTAGCGCCCAAGTTGACATCATATTTGGATGAAAAAGCTTTGCAACCAAGGTGACATCATATGTGGATGAAACAGCTTGGCACCCAAGATGACATCATATGTGGATGAAACAGCTTGGCGCAAAAGATGACACCATATGTGGATAAAAAAGCTTGGAAACCAAGATGACATCATATGTGGATAAAACAGCTGGCACCCAATGTGACATCATATGTGGATAAAACAGCTGGCACCCAAGGTGATATCATATGTGGATGCAACAGCTTGGCACCCAAGGTGACATCATATGTGGATTGGCGCACAAGGTGACTCATATGTAGATGAAACAGCTTGGCGCCCAAGGTGACATCATATGTGGATGATACAGCTTGGCACCCAAGGTGACATCATATGTGGATTGGCGCACAAGGTGACTCATATGTAGATGAAACAGCTTGGCAACCAAGGTGACATCATATGTGGATGAAACAGCTTGGCAACCAAGGTGACATCATATGTGAATGAAACAGCTTGGCAACCAAGGTAACATCATATGTGGATGAAACAGCTTGGCGCCCAAGGTGACATCATATGTGGATGAAACAGCTTGTTAACCAAGGTGACATCATATGTGGATGAAAAAGCTTGGCGCCCAAGGTGACATCATATTTGGATGAAAAAGCTTGGCAACCAAGGTGACATCATATGTGGATGAAACAGCTTGGCACCCAAGATGACATCATATGTGGATGAAACAGCTTGGCGCAAAAGATGACACCATATGTGGATAAAAAAGCTTGGAAACCAAGATGACATCATATGTGGATAAAACAGCTGGCACCCAATGTGACATCATATGTGGATAAAACAGCTGGCACCCAAGGTGATATCATATGTGGATGCAACAGCTTGGCACCCAAGGTGACATCATATGTGGATTGGCGCACAAGGTGACTCATATGTAGATGAAACAGCTTGGCGCCCAAGGTGACATCATATGTGGATGATACAGCTTGGCACCCAAGGTGACATCATATGTGGATTGGCGCACAAGGTGACTCATATGTGGATGAAACAGCTTGGCGCCCAAGGTGACATCATATGTGGATGAAACAGCTTGTTAACCAAGGTGACATCATATGTGGATGAAAAAGCTTGGCGCCCAAGGTGACATCATATTTGGATGAAAAAGCTTGGCAACCAAGGTGACATCATATGTGGATGAAACAGCTTGGCAACCAAGGTGACATCACATGTGGATGAAACAGCTTGGCGCCCAAGGTGACATCATATGTGGATAAAAAAGCGTGGCGTCCAAGATGACATCATATGTGGATAAAACAGCTAGCACACAAAGTGATATCATATGTGGAAGAAACAGCTTGGCATCCAAGGTGACATCATATGTGGATTGGCGCACAAGGTGACTCATATGTAGATGAAACAGCTTGGCGCCCAAGGTGACATCATATGTGGATGAAACAGCTTGGCAACCAAGGTGACATCATATGTGGATGAAACAGCTTAGCAACCAAGGTGACATCATATGTGGATGAAACAGCTTGGCGCCCAAGGTGACATCATATGTTGATAAAACAGCTTGGCGCCCAAGGTGACATCATATGTGGATGACACAGCTTGCCACCCATGGTGAAACCATATGTGGATGAAACAGCTTGGCACCCAAGATGACATCATATGTGGATTGGCGCGCAAGGTGACATCATATATAGATGAAACAGCTTGGCAACCAAGGTGACATCATATGTGGATGAAGCAGCTTGGCGCCCAAGGTGACATCATATGTGGATGAATTAGCTTGGCAACCAAGGTGAATCATATGTGGATGAAAATGCTTGGCGCCCAAGTTGACATCATATTTGGATGAAACTGCTTGGCAACCAAGGTGACATCATATGTGGATGAAACAGCTTGGCAACCAAGGTGACATCATATGTGGATGAAACAGCTTGGCATCCAAGGTGACATCATATGTTGATGAAACAACTTGGCACTCAAGTTGACATCATATGTGGATGAAACAGCTTGGGAACCAAGGTGACATCATATGTGGATGAAACAGCTTGGCGCCCAAGGTGATATCATCTTTGGATGAAACTGCTTGGCAACCAAGGTGACATCATATGTGGATGAAACAGCTTTGCACCCAAGGTGACATCATATGTGGATGAAACAGCTTGGGACCCAAGGTGACATCATATGTGGATGAAACAGCTTGTTAACCAAGGTGACATCATATGTTGATGAAACAGCTGGTCAACCAAGGTGACATCATATGTGGATGAAACAGCTTGGCGCCCAAGGTGACATCATATGTGGATGAAACACCTTGGCAACCAATGTGGCATCAAATGTGGATGAAACAGCTTGGCACCCAAGGTGAAATCATATGTGGATTGGCGCACAAGGTGACTCATATGTAGATGAAACAGCTTGGCGCCCAAGGTGACATCATATGTGGATGAAACAGCTTGGCGCCCAAGGTGACATCATATGTGGATGAAACAGCTTGGCACCCAAGGTGACACCATATGTGGATGAAACAGCTTGGCACCCAAGGTGACATCATATGTGGATTTGCGCACAAGGTGACATCATATGTAGATGAAACAGCTTGGCGCCCAATGGGACATCATATGTGGATGAAACAGCCTGGCGCCCAAGGTGACATCATATGTGGATGAAACAGCTTGGCAACCAAAGTGAATCATATCTGAATGAAACAGCTTGGCGCCCAAGGTGACATAATATGTGGATGAAACAGCTTGGCGCCCAAGGTGACATCATATGTGGATGAAACTGCTTGGCAACCAAGGTGACATCATATGTGGATGAAACAGCTTGGCGCCCAAGGTGACATCATATGTTGATGAAACAGCTTGGCACCCAAGATGACATCATATGTGGATGAAACTGCTTGGCAACCAAGGTGACATCATATGTTGATAAAAAAGCTTGGCTCCCAAGGTGACATCATATGTGGATAAAACAGCTGGCACCCAATGTGACATCATATGTGGATGAAACAGCCTGGCACCCAAGGTGACATCATAAGTGGATTGGTGCACAAGGTGACTCATATGTAGATGAAACAGCTTGGCGCCCAAGGTGACATCATATGTGGATGAAACAGCTTGGCAACCAAGGTGACATCATATTTGGATGAAACAGCTTTGCACCCAAGATGACATCATATGTGGATGAAACAGCTTGCGACCCAAGGTGACATCTTATGTAGATGAAACAGCTTGTTAACCAAGGTGACATCATATGTGGATGAAACAGCTTGGCAACCAAAGTGACATCATATGTAGATGAAACAGCTTGGCGCCCAAGGTGACATCATATGTGAATGAAACAGCTTGGCGCCCAAGGTGACATCATATGTGGATGAAACAGCTTGGCAACCTAGGTGACATCATATGTGGATGAAACAGGCTTGGCACCAGTTGCAGAAATATCTTTTGTGTCAATGCTATCCGCCTACAGGTCTCCATCAATGTGTTTTAATCAGAGTTTGTCTTTTCATAGATGAGATGCCATCCACTCTCCCAGGGGGGGGGGGGCTGGATATGTTTTCGCTTGTCTGGGTTTGGGCGAGGATTGAACTCAAGGCCACCATATTTTGATGAATTAACTCAGTTTAGACCACTGGGCCACCTAGCGCCTTTAAAATTAGTCGTGTAAAAAGGGGCCGTATTCCATCTTTCAAATCACAAAGAAGGAGGAGGGCTCTCATTTGCTACGCCAGTTACAAGCGTTATTAGCCAATTTTAATATGACGACTTGAAACGCTTTGTTTGATGTCTTTGAGACACTTTGTTCGTGAATATAGAGCTACATGTTAAGATTGATTTTGGTATTTTTATGAGCATGAAGGCCTAGGAAAGCCATGAAGTTAACAGTTACTTTGACGTGTTCTCTTGTCCACAATCAAAATCAAGACAGAACCCTGGAAGAAATTTTAAAGAGCGTTATTTGCCCTTGCACATGCTCTTGAATCGCAGAGAAGGATTTCCGTTCCTTGGTCCTAACATTTCTTTTTTTTTTCCCCAACAATCCGTTGACAGAGTAGCAGCCCCTCGATAACAGCCTCGTGTCTTGGCATCAAAATACAACTTACTGTTTGGCACTAACAAATTTTTTTTTTCTCATTCACGCTATTAATAAGAAAACAAAATATCTATTGCTTCCATTTGTGTGTCAGTGACACTGACATGAAGTTGATGTTCTCTATATCTAACCAAGTTAATGAACAACTTTACGGACGTTTTTAGGAATAAATTCTTTTTAAATGCTATGATTAAGTGTAGTTTAAATATATTTCATAAAGACATGAAATGAAAAACAAATGTTAAAGAGGCGAAACTTTATGGAGACGAATATAAGAGCGAAGAAAAGTCCCAACTGACAGCAGAAACAAATCCACCGTAAATCATTTTCTTTATGGAACCAGCGAATCAAAAAAAGAAAAAAAAAAAAAAAGAGCTGCCAAAAAAACACACCCCCCCCTCCTAAAAAACTTCCATATAAATAAGCCTGTAGATAACCTTTACCCAGACAATCTCTACTCTGGAACCTAAAAAAAAATATCAAAACTCATCTCAAATGTTACAGTTGAAGTGGTATACAACAGGGATCTCATAAAGTCGTGGCAGCATGAGCCAAATTTGTTTGATCTGCTCACACACGAGCACCACCACAGCATGGTATTTCAGTGATGGACTCCCCCCCCCCTCTTCAGGACCACCAAAAGTGGCAACTTGACTCATGGTAAGGTTGACTTCATCAGCTGGGTCGTAAACATCCAAGAGTATTAGAAAAGCAGCGGAGAAGTGAAGTGGCGAACAACCAGGGATAGATAGTCTGGGCAGCCTAGGGCCCGAATTTAATACGGGACTTTGGCTTAACTGTGACAAAAATTGATAGAATGTGGGTGGGGTTTAGGCTGGTGGTAGGAAGGATCTTTTACTTTCTATGAAAGACTTCTCATAACAGTCCTGGAATGTTCATGAACATCAAACGGTAATTGACTTGTCACTGACTTAAGTCAGAGGGACACAAGAAATGTATTAACATGGCTTAGAGGGGATGGAGGGGGGGGGAGAGGCCACACGCTTACCAGTTGGTTCGAGGGGGGCATGGCATACCAAACAATAACATAATATTATCTTACTTTAAATGACATTTATAATAAAATACTGGTCTGAACATTTGGAAGACCCACCGTCGAACTGAGCCTAGGAAATCTTTGCATATACGTGACGTAAACAACAGAGCAAAATTGTATATTACGTCATTGCATGTTCCGCCTTTGGATACTTCGTCAGTAAGAAAATTTGTAATTGCATAGTTCATCATTGGATAGTCAATCTTTGGAAGGTCCATCATTGGATACTTGATGTTATGCACTTGAGCAACATATAAAGGTGATGATATGCTAACAGGCAATCGCTCATTTTCTTAGTAGGTATGCAAACTATTTATTCTTGTTTAATGTATTGTATTTCAGTAGGGAATGGGAAATTGTGGGCTTGAGATGGCAAAGATCATTTAGTTACACATGTGCAAAATAGTCAAAATATAGGTTGGGGGCTGAAAGACGCCAAAAAAAGGGGTTGGGTAGAAGGGGTGGCGAAGAACAGTAAGGTAAGTATGTGGAGGGAAAGGAAGGAAGGGGGGGGTGCGCCAGAAGCCGCATGGGAAATTGAGTTGATGAAGACTGTGGAAATTGATCGAATGTCATGTAGTGGCTGTAAAAAAGGTGGAGGTTAAAGTTAACAACGCCAGGAGAAAGTGATAAGTTAAACATAGCCTATGACATCATTGATTAACAAGACGAAAATGTTTAAACCATCAGTTTCTTTGTAATGGAATTTCTATTTAGATTTGTAACAAGTAACAGAGGGTGTATAACAAGTCACTGTGGGTGTGTAACAAGTCACAGTGAGTGTGTAACAAGTCACAGTGGGTGTGTAACAAGTCACAGTGGGTGTGTAACAAGTCACAGTGGGTGTGTAACAAGTCACAGTGGGTGTGTAACAAGTCACAGTGGGTGTGTAACAAGTCTTAGTGGGTGTGTAAGAAGTCACAGTGGGAGTGTAACAAGTCACAGTGGGTGTGTAAGAAGTAACAGTGGGTGTGTAACAAGTCACAGTGGGTGTGTAACAAGTCACAGTGGGTGTGTAACAAGTCACAGTGGGTGTCTAACAAGTCACAGTGGGTGTCTAACAAGTCACAGTGGACGTGTAACAAGTCACAGTGGGTGTGTAACTAGTCAGAGTGGGTGTGTAACAAGTCTTAGTGGGTGTGTAAGAAGTCACAGTGGGTGTGTAACAAGTCAAAGTGGGTGTGTAACAAGTCACAGTGTTTGTGTAACAAGTCACAGTGGGTGTGTAGCAAGTTACAGTGGGTGTGTAACAAGTCACAGTGGGTGTGTAAGAAGTCACAGTGGGTGTGTAACTAGTCAGAGTGGGTGTGTAACAAGTCTTAGTCGGTGTGTAAGAATTTACAGTGGGGATGTAACAAGTCACAGTGGGTGTGTAACAAGTCACAGTTGGTGTGTAAGAAATCACAGTGGGTGTGTAACAAGTCACAGTGGGTGTGTAACAAGTCACAGTGAGTGTGTAATAAGTCACAGTGGGTGTGTAAGAAGTCACAGTGGGTGTGTAACAAGTCACAGTGGGTGTGTAAGAAGTCAAAGTGGGTGTATAACAAGTCACAGTGGGTGTGTAAGAAGTCACAGTGGGTGTGTAACAAGTCACAGTGGGTGTGTAACAAGTCAAAGTGGGTGTGTAACAAGTCACAGTGGGTGTGTAACAAGTCACAGTGGGTGTGTAACAAGTTACAGTGGGTGTGTAACAAGTCACGACCGGTGTGTAAAAAGTCACAGTGTGTGTGTAACTAGTCACAGTGGGTGTGTAGCAAGTCAAAAAGGGTGTGTAACAAGTCACAGTGGGTGTGTAACAAGTCCGAGTGGTATGTTACAAATCGCAGTGGGTGTATAACAAGTCGAAGTGGGTCTATAACTAGTCACATTGGGTGTGTATCAAGTCACAGTTGGTATACAACAAGTCACAGTTAGTGTGTAAGAAGTTACAGTTAATGTGTAAAAAGTCACATTTGGTCTGCAATAAGTCACAGTTCGTGTGTAATAAGTCACAATGGGTGTGTAACAAGTCACAGTGGATCTATAACAAGTCAAAATGGATCTTTAGCAAGTCACAATGGGTGTCTAACAAGACACAGAAGTTCTATAAAAAGTCATAGTGGTTCTTAACAAAGTCACAATGGGTCTATATAAGTCCCTTTGGGTGTCTAACAAGTCACAGTGGGTCTATAACAAGTAAAAGTGGTTGTATAAAAAGTCACAGTGGGTGTGTAACAAGTCATCATGGGTCTATAACAAGTCACAGTGGGTCTATAAAAAGTCACAGTGGGTGTGTAGCAAAACACATTGGGTCTATAACAAATCACATTTGATGTGTAGCAATTTACAGTTGGTGTGTAACACGTCACAGTGGGTTTGTAGCAAGTAACAGAGAGTGTGTAAAAAGTCACCATGCGTGTTTAACAATCACACAGGGTCTATAATTAGTCACAGTCTGTGTGTTATATTCCACAGTGGGAGTTTAACACGTCACAGAGGGTCTATAACAAGTCACAGTGGGTCTATAACTAGTCACAGTGTGTGTGTTACAAGTCACAGTTTGTGTCTAAAAAGTAACATTGAATCTCTAACAAGTCACAGTGTGTCTATAAAAAGTCACAGTGGGTCTATTGCAAGTCACAGTGGGTGTATACCAAGTCACTTTTGGTATACAAGTCACAGTTAGTGTGTAATAAGTTACAGGGATTGTGTAACAAGTCACAGTGGGTCTACAACAAAACACAGTTGGTGTGCAATAAGTCACAATTTGTGTATACCCAGTCACAGTGGGTCTATAACAAGTCACAGTGTATATATTAATAAGTCACAGTTTATATATAACAAGTACCAGTGCGTGTGTAACAAAACACAGTGAATCTATAACAAATCCCAGTTGGTGTGTAACAAGTCACAGTGGGTGTGTAACAGGTAACAGTTGGTCTATAACAATCGTCAGTGGATCTGTAACAAGTCAAAGTTAGTGTGTAACAAAGTGGGTGTGTAACATGTCAAAGAAGTTCTATAACAAGACACAGTGGTTATAAACCAAGCCACAGTGAGTCTATAACAAGTCTCATAGGGTGTGTAACAAATCACAGTGTATGCCCAACAACTCACAGTGGGTGTGTAACAAGTCACAGTGAGTCTGTAACAATTCACAATGTGTCTATAACAATCACAGTTGATATACAACAAGTCACCATGCGTGTGTAACAATCAGAGTGGGTCTATCATAAGTTGGTGTTTTATAAGTCACAGTGAGTGTTTAACAAATCACAGTGTGACTATAACAAGTCACAGTGGGTGTGTGACAAGTTACAGTGGTTGTGTAACAAGTAACAGTTGGTCTATAACAAGTCACAGTGGGTCTATAAAAATCACAGTTGGTATACAACAAGTCACCATGCGTGTTTAACAATCAGAGTTTATCTATCTATAATAAATCACAGTTGGTGTTTTATAAGTAACAGTGGGTGTTTAACAAATCACAGTGGGTCTATAACAAGTCACAGTGGGTGTGTAAATAGTCACAGTGTGTGTGTTACAAGTAACACTGGATCTCTAACAAGTAACATTGAGTCTCTAACAATTCACAGTGGGTCTATAACAAGTCACAGTAGGTCTATAAAAAGTCAAAATAAGTGTGTAACTTGTCACAATGGGTCTATAACAAGTCACAGTTGGGGTGTAAAAGGTCACAGTGGGTGTGTTAAGAGTCACAGCTGGTGAGTAACAAGTCCCGGTGGGTCTATAACAAGTCACAGTGGGTTTATACAAGTCAAAGTATGTGTGTAACAAGTCATAGTGGGTCTATAACAAGTCACAGTTGGTGTGTAACAAGTCACATGGGGTATGTAACAAGTCACAGTGTGTCTATATTAAGTTACAGTGGGTCTATACATATGTCTCAGTGGTTGTTTAACAAGTCAAAATGGGTCTATAACAAGTAACAGTTGGTGTGTAAAAAGTCACAGTGGGTGTGTAACAAGTCACAGTGGGTCTACAACAAGTCACAGTTGGTCTAAACCAAGTCACATTTGGTCTATAACAAGGCACATTGGGTGTGTAGCAAGTAACAGTGGGTCTATAACAAGTCACAGAGACTCTATAACAAGTCTCAGTAGGTGTGTAACAAGTCACAGTGGGTCCACAACAAGCCACATTTGGTGTGTAACAAGTCACAGTGGTTGTGTAAAAAGTCACAGTTGGTCTACAATAAGTCACATTTGGTGTGTAACAAGTCACATTGGGCGAGTAACAAGTCGCAGTGGGTCTATAACAAGTCACATTGGGTCTATAACAATTCACTCTCGGTGTGTAACAAGTCCCAGTTGGTATACTACAAGTCACAGTTAGTGTGTAATAAGTCTTAGTGGGTGTGTAACAAGTCACAGTGAGTCTACACTAAGTCACAGGTGGTGTGTAACAAGTCACATTGGGTGTGTAACAAGTCACAGTGAGTCTATAACAAGTCACAGTTAGTGTGTAATAAGTCACAGGCATTGTGTTACAAGTCACAGTGGGTCTACAACAAGTTACAGTTGGATTGTAATAAGTTACAGTGGGTGTGTAAAAGGTCACAGTCGGACTATAACAAGTCACAGTGGGTGTCTAACAAGTCTCAGTGGGTTTTTAACATTTTCAGTGGGTCTACAACAAGTCACAGTTGGTGTGCAACAAGTCACAGTCGGACTATAACAAGTCACAGTGGGTGTCTAACAAGTCACAGTTGAAGTGTAACAAGTCTGTAGAAAGAAACAGTGAATCTATAAAAAGTCACAGTGAGTCTATAACAAGTCACAGTGAGTGTGTAACCAGTCACAATGGCTGTGTAACAAGTCACAATTGGTTTGTAACAAGTCACAGTGGGTGTGTAACAAGTCACAATGGATGTGTAGCAATCACAGAAGGTGTATAATAAGTCACAATGGGTCTATAACTGTCACAGTCTGTGTGTTACAAAAGACAGTGGGTCTCTAACAAGTAACATTGTGTCTCTAACAAGTCACATTAGGTCTATAAAAATGCACAGTGGGTGTTTAACAAGTCACAGTGGGTGTGTAACAAGTCACAGTGGATGTGTAACAGTAACAGTGGGTCTGTATCAAGTCACAGTCGGTGTGTAACAAGTCACAGTGAGTCTGTAACAAGTCACAGAGGATGTGTAACAGTAAAAGTGGGTCTGTAACAAGTCACAGTCGGTGTGTAATAAGTCACAGTGGGTGTGTAATAAGTCACAGTGGATGTGTAACAGTAACAGTGGGTCTGTATCAAGTCACAGTCGGTGTGTAACAAGTCACAGTGAGTCTGTAACAAGTCACAGTGGATGTGTAACAGTAAAAGTGGGTCTGTAACAAGTCACAGTCGGTGTGTAACAAGTCACAGTGGGTGTGTAACAAGCGACAGTGGGACTCTAACAAGACTCAGTGGGTGTTTAAAAGTCACAGTTCGTGTATGACAAGCAACAGTGGGTATATGACAAGAAACAGTTGGTGTGTTACAAGTCACAGTGGGTCTATAACAAGTAACAGTTGGTGTATAACAAGTCACAGGGGGAATGTAACAAGTCACAGTAGGTCTACAACAAGTCACAGTGGGTCTACAACAAGTCACAGTTGCTGTGTAACAAGTCCTAGTGGGTCTATAACAAGTCACAGTGAGTGTGTAACTAGTCACAGTTGAAGTGTAAAAAGTCACAGTGGGTCTGTAGCAAGTAACAGTGAGTCTATAAAAAGTCACAGTGAATCTATATCACGTCACATTGGGTGTGTAATAAGTCAAAGTGGATGAGTAACAAGTAACATTTGGTCTGTAACAAGTTACATTGGGTGTGTAACAAGTCACAGTGGGTCTCTAACAAGTCACATTGTTCTCTAACAAGTCACAGATGGTCTAAAACAAGTCAAGACGGGTGTGTAACAAGTCAAAGTGGGTGTGTAAAGAGTCACAGATGAGTGTAACAAGTCCTAGTGGGTCTATAAGAAGTCACAGTGGGTCTATAATAAGCCACAGTTGGTGTGTAATAAGTCACAGTGGGTGTGTAGCAAAATACATTGGTTCTGTAACAAGTCACAGTGGGTGTGTTGCAAGTCATGGTGGGTCTCTAACAAGTAACATTGGCTCTCTAACAAGTCACAGTAGGTCTATAAAAATGCACAGTCGGTGTGTAACAAGTCAAAGTGGGTCTGTAACAAGTCACAGTGTGTCTCTAACAAGTCACAGTAGGTCTATAAAAATGTACAGTCGGTGTGTAACAAGTCAAAGTGGGTCTAAAACAAGTCACATTGGGGCTGTAACAAGTCACATTGGGTCGGTAGCAAGTCACATTGGGGCTGTAACAAGTCACATTGGGTCTGTAACAAGTCACATTGGGGCTGTAAAAAGTCACATTGGGTCTGTAACAAGTCACATTGGGGCTGTAACAAGTCACATTGGGTCTGTAACAAGTCACATTGGGGCTGTAACAAGTCACATTGGGGCTGTAACAAGTCACATTGGGTCTGTAACAAGTCACATTGGGGCTGTAACAAGCCACATTGGGTCTGTAACAAGTCACATTGGGTCTGTAACAAGTCACATTGGGACTGTAACAAGTCACATTGGGGCTGTAACAAGTCACATTGTGGCTGTAACAAGTCACATTGGGTCTGTAACAAGTCACATTGGGGCTGCAACAAGTCACATTGGGGCTGTAACAAGTCACATTGGGGCTGTAACAAGTCACATTGGGTCTGTAACAAGTCACATTGGGGCTGTAACAAGTCACATTGGGTCTTTAACAAGTCACATTGGGGCTGTAACAAGTCACATTGGGGCTGTAACAAGTCACATTGGGGCTGTAACAAGTCACATTAGGGCTGTAACAACTGAAATTAAACAAAAAAATATTTTAAGTAACCCCTTTTTGATGGTGGAAAATTTTTATGAGAATTATTTCAATGAAACTCTATCTCCAGGTCGTTCTGGTCGTCTCTACGTTTCTCACAATGTCATTCCATAGTAAGCAATAGTTTAAGCTTTTATTTAACTTGATATGATAGCTAGAGATGGAAAAGGAAGCCAGGTGAAATAAATATTACAAGCAGGATGGTGCTGACTGAATGACAAAATAAGATGTGGCACAGCTTGGAAAACTAAACAAGATATGATGTAGCTTGAACAACAAACAAGATATGATGTAGCTTGAACAACAAAACAATAAAGTGTAGCTTGAACAACAAAACAAGATATGGTGTAGCTTGAACAACAAAACAATATGGTGTAGCTTGAACAACAAAACAAGATATGGTGTAGCTTGAACAACAAAACGATATGGTGTAGCTTGAACAACAAAACAATGTGGTGTAGCTTGAACAACAAAACAAGCTATGGTGTAGCTTGAACAACAAAACAAGATATGGTGTAGCTTGAAAAAAAAACAATATGGTGTAGCTTGAAAACAAAACAAGCTATGGTGTAGCTTGAACAACAAAACAATATGGTGTAGCTTGAACAACAAAACAAGAAATGGTGTAGCTTGAACAACAAAACAATATGGTGTAGCTTGAACAACAAAACAAGATATGGTGTAGCTTGAACAACAAAACAATATGGTGTAGCTTGAACAACAAAACAATGTGGTGTAGCTTGAACAACAAACAATATATGGTGTAGCTTGAACAACAAAACAAGATATGGTGTAGCTTGAACAACAAAACAAGATATGGTGTAGCTTGAACAACAAAACAATATGGTGTAGCTTGAACAACAAAACAATATATGGTGTAGCTTGAACAACAAAACAATATATGGTGTAGCTTGAACAACAAAACAATATGGTGTAGCTTGAACAACAAAACAAGCTATGGTGTAGCTTGAACAACAAAACAATATGGTGTAGCTTGAACAACAAAACAATATTGTGTAGCTTGAACAACAAAACAATATATGGTGTAGCTTGAACAACAAAACAATATGGTGTAGCTTGAACAACAAAACAATATGTTGTAGCTTGAACAACAAAACAATATGGTGTAGCTTGAACAAAAAAACAAGATATGGTGTAGCTTGAACAACAAAACAATATCGTGTAGCTTGAACAACAAAACAATATGGTGTAGCTTGAACAACAAAACAATATATGGTGTAGCTTGAACAACAAAACAATATGGTGTAGCTTGAACAACAAAACAATATATGGTGTAGCTTGAACAACAAAACAATATGGTGTAGCTTGAACAACAAAACAAGATATGGTGTAGCTTGAACAACAAAACAATATGGTGTACCTTGAACAACAAAACAATATGGTGTAGCTTGAACAACAAAACAATATGGTGTAGCTTGAACAACAAAACGATATATGGTGTAGCTTGAACAACAAAACAATATGGTGTAGCTTGAACAACAAAACAATATATGGTGTAGCTTGAGCAACAAAACAATATATGATGTAGCTTGAACAACAAAACAATATGGTGTAGCTTAAACAACAAAACAATATATGGTGTAGCTTGAACAACAAAACAATATATGATGTAGCTTGAACAACAAAACAATATGGTGTAGCTTGAACAACAAAACAATATGGTGTAGCTTGAACAACAAAACAAGAAATGGTGTAGCTTGAACAACAAAACAATATGGTGTAGCTTGAACAACAAAACAAGATATGGTGTAGCTTGAACAACAAAACAAGATATGGTGTAGTTTGAACAACAAAACAAGCTATGGTGTAGCTTGAACAACAAAACAAGCTACGGTGTAGCTTGAACAACAAAACAAGCTATGGTGTAGCTTGAACAACAAAACAATATGGTGTAGCTTGAACAACAAAACAAGAAATGGTGTAGCTTGAACAACAAAACAAGATATGGTGTAGCTTGAACAACAAAACAATATGGTGTAGCTTGAACAACAAAACAATATATGGTGTAGCTTGAACAACAAAACAATATGGTGTAGCTTGAACAACAAAACAATATGGTGTAGCTTGAACAACAAAACAAGAGAGTAAAACGCATTTTTTGGCTAAATGGCTACCTCCATAAACGCAAGTCTACAGAAAATAAGCCTATTTACACCAGGTAGCCATTCTTGAAAATAAGCCTACGTATCCCCAGGTAGCCTCCTCGAAAATAAGCCTATGTAGACCAGTTAGCCATCCTTGAAATTAAGC
The DNA here is from genome assembly GCA_964033795.1 of Lymnaea stagnalis. NCBI lineage: Eukaryota > Metazoa > Mollusca > Gastropoda > Lymnaeidae > Lymnaea > Lymnaea stagnalis. The sequence continues at coordinate 263,366 of CAXITT010000165.1, read as the reverse complement.
TTATGTAAACCGTGTAGCCATACTTGGAAAAAAGCCTATGCACACCAGGAATTGACAGCCATCAAAATAAGCCTATGCAAACTGGGAATAGCCATGCATCAAAATAAGCCAAGGTATACCAGGTATAGCCAGCCATCAAAATAAGCCAATGTACTTCAGGAATAGCCACCCATCAGAATAGGGCAAGGTAGACCAGGAATAGCCAGCCATCAAGATAAGCGTATGTAGTAGACCAGTCAGCCAACCATTAAAATAAGCCTATGTAGACTAGCCCTTAAAAATAAGCCTATGTACAGCAGCTATCAAAATAAGCCTATGTAGAGCAGCCATCCTAATAAGCCTATGAACACCAGGAATAGCCAGCCATCAAAATAAGCCTATGTACAGCAGCCATCAAAATAAGCCTATGTAGAGCAGCCATCCTAATAAGCCTATGAACACCAGGAATAGCCAGCCATCAAAATAAGCCTGGGTCTAAAACCACCAGGTTGACATGAGCCTTATTGTTTACAAATGGTCTGTTGCCCTATAAACCCGAAGCTAAAAAAACAAAAACATATAAACAAACATGAGGTCATATAAAACATGGTTGGTTTTAACAATTCAATTTTCAAAGAAATACACCCAGTTTGCAATGGTGTAGACGGTGATTTGAGTAAAAGAAAGGGCGACTGTTCACATAAGTTTAAACTCCTTTATTTTCAATGGTGCCGATTTCTTTAAAATAGGAATCTGTAGACTTTTTATCTGTAATCAGTTGTGTTCAATAAGCCGGAATAAATTTTGATGATCCAACCTCCCAAGTCCCCCCCCCCCACACACACACAAACAATACACAGGGTGCAAGTGCCAAGACGACTTGTACAGCGAACAAGTCTCCAGCAAATATGGCGTCGTGTGTCCACAAGACCTGACAGAGCCTGGGCGGTTGACGGGGTGGGCAGGCGCGCATCCTGGCGGGGCTGATGGCGACACGATTTCTCCGGCGGTCAGTTTGTGGAGAAAATGCCTTGTCTGGCGTGTCTTTAAAACACAAAGCAAATCCTGGTCGGGTTATCGATAAACGCCTGGGCCTTGCCTGGGTTATAGATACAAGATTTGCTTTTTCAACCTTCATCGATCCAAGCACCGCGATACGCGCAGCGGTTAGTTTAAAAAAAAATGATTAGAGGAGGAGAAGAAAAAACAAGAGGAGAGAACCGAGCGAAGTAAAGTGTGAGGGCGAGTTATGCCAACTGTGCGGCGAGTTGAAACGTGGCTCAGAAATCCTTTTGCTTGGAGAGTATTAGTAATAAATACAGGCCCGGCCAGTTGGATATGCCGTGTTTCTACATGTGATGTGAGTACAGACAACTGTCTATGTAGTACTGACAACTGCCTATGTAGTTCCAACAACGGTCTATGTATTACTGACAACTGTCTGTGTAGTTCTCACAACTGTCTATGTAGTTACAGACAACGGTCTATGTAGTATAGACACCTGTCTATGTAGTTACAGACAACTGTCTATGTGGTACTGACAACTGTACATGTAGTACAGACACATGATTATGTAGTACTGACAACTGTCTGTGTAGTGCAAAAACCTGTCTATGTAGTTACATACAACTGTTTTTGTAGTACAGACAACTGTGTATGTAATCACAGACAACTGTGTTGGCCCTAAATAGTTTATTCATCATTTCACCATTCATCATAAGATCTATTAAAATATATGATGTTATTTAGCTTTCACCCGGTGTGTTTTGTTTGTATTGGAAGTGGTTTGTGGAGGGGTTCCCACACTTGGCGAAGTTTTTTTATATATATTTAGGCGGGGGGGGGGGTATTTTCGGTCATCTGCAGATTTTATAAGGAAGGAGTGGGCAGCAAAAATATTGACGCTTTTCCGACGGTACCAACCGCAACTATACCACTGCTTATATCTTAAAACGATTTCTCATTCAACGATCGCCCTCTCATTAAACATAATCGCACAGACTCTAGGTTCAAGATCACAATTCAAACCAACATCTGGGTGTTATTTCTAGATATTGATGTTGATAATAAGGAGAGTTTAAATACCACGACTTGAATAGAGCAAAGACGGGTGGATCAGTAGGTTGGATACTAAACATGATCAACTCACCCTGACACCTTCCAATATGTCAACTAATTGGATCAAACTGGGTCGGGTGGTCGGGTTTAATTGCCGTGATCACGAGCGTGATTGAATTGATCAAGAGAATGCTTGAGTCGCTTCGGGTTCATTCAATGACTAGAGGGGCTTTGATTCTTACTGGGGTGTGTACGAGACAATGAAGAAACGAAGTAGAGTCTGAGAAATTGGCATTAACATGCGGCCCCACCGGATAGGTGGGTACACAAGTGGCCCCTACGTCATGGTGGGGGTGGGGGGTTGGTGTTAACTAAGTGACATGGCACCTTTGAATTATATTAAGCGCTTGAAACGAAGGAATTTACATTTTAATTTATACTAAATTAGTTAGGTGCTAAACTTGCACAACAAATTTGATCTGAGCGCTATATAGTTGTGTTTTGCTCCAATGGCATTTTAAAGTCTGCCTAAAATCAAGAATGACCCCAAAAAAACCAGTAACATATGATTATGGCATCATAGAGGTTTTATTTTTTGGTGGGATTTGGTCGGCTCCACTTTTGTGATGAAATGTTAAGTGACTTATTCAAACGAACCGCAACCCACACGCTCGTTTGTCTACCAGTATGGCTCATCTGGTCACATGACATCCACGTGACATAATGTATGGCTCATCTGGTCACATGACATCCAAGTGACATAATGTATGACTCATCTGGTCACATGACATCCACGTGACATAATGTATGGCTCATCTGGTCACATGACATCCAAGTGACATAATGTATGGCTCATCTGGTCACATGATATCCACGTGACATAACGTATGGCTCATCTGGTCACATGACATCCACGTGACATAATGTATGGCTCATCTGGTCACATGACATCCAAGTGACATAATGTATGGCTCATCTGGTCACATGACATCCACGTGACATAATGTAAGGCTAATCTGGACACATGACATCCAAGTGACATAATGTAAGGCTAATCTAGACACATGACATCCAAGTGACATAATGTATGGCTCATCTAGTCACATGACATCCAAGTTACATAATGTGTGGTTTATCCCTCACATGACATCCAAGTGGCATAATGTATGGCTCATCTGGTTACATGACATCCAAGTGACATAATGTATGGCTCATCTGGTTACATGACATCCAAGTGACATAATGTATGGCTCATCTGGTTACATGACATCCAAGAATAAGAAATGATCCTCTTCGTCGGCCGGTATCAGCAATCAAAAGAAAGTGATCCAATAGGACCAACCATCGTTATTATGATGTTAACACATTGGGCGACCAAGGGTCTATTTTGCATGCACTTTGTCCCCACTCCCCGTCAAATTTTTCTCTTACCACACAACTTTAAAATACATTTTAACAACTTTTAATTACTTTTGAATGCGAATGGTAAATGTCACAGTATTCATTTTGATTTTTATCACGTACAGTGTTTCTCAACATGTGTGTCACGATCCACTCGGGTGGTCACCTGCGAAATGTCAAGGGTTGATTGAGATTTTCCAGAAATTTGTGTGTAGTGTGTGCATTTCAGAAGCTTATTCGCTCTATCTATTTTGGCAGCTATTTTTATTTCATTTTTAATACATTATATAAGTTTAATTTTTGTTTATTTTCTTTAATTTTGTTGTTGCTGTTGCTGTTGCTGTTGCCGTAACATAAAGTTTCAACGAAAAACAATAACCAGGTGTGTGAATTTATCAAACATTGTCAAGAGGTTGACTTACAGAGCCTTATACACAGACATCTCCACCCATCTTCTTATGCTTTATTTCTGCTTTCCTCCACCCCAGATCGAAATTACAGAACCAACACCTTTTTGTCTAAAAACTAAAAGATGCCCCCTCTCCCCTCTTCTCAACACCCGTTTCTAAGTTTCAAAGTAAAATTCTGGTTTTGGGTTGACAAAACTTGGCAAATCTTATAAAGGGGTCGCGGCACTAAAAAGTTTGGGAACCGCTGTTCTAGGGTTATGATAATGACACTCTAACACTATAACACAAGAAGAACACTTAACGAAAAGTCCTTTGCAATCAATGTTTCTTTCAGTTAGCTCCGGGGGTGGGGTGGATGTTGGCATTTCAAATTTTTGGTAGGCAATGTCATTTCCAGAGGTGCAGCAAGAGGAAAAGAGGTGGACAGCGTCCCCCTTCGTCATCCTAGCGGGGGGGGGGGGGGGGAATGGGGGGGGATGATATTTAATGGGTGAAAAAAAATGGGTTTATATTTAATGGATGAAAAAAAATGGGTTTCATAGATGAAAAGATTTGGTGGGGCGGGGGGGGGAATGGATCTCCTCCTGTGGTGCCAAACGCTCTAGCTATGCCTATGCAATTTGCTTAAAAAGGGGACAGGATAGGGCAGTGGTCCGCCAAGGCATCACTCTTTATATGGAGGGGCAGCACTTTATGACAATTGCAGAGTTTATATAAGGGAGCACAACATAAATCCCCTTAGAACATTTTTTTATCAATTCAAAATGCAGGATGCATTTTGGTGCATACTTGAATTCAGTGTTTCTTTTAGTCATATTTATAGGGTTTATTTCAGACTTTTGGGTTTAAGGCACTAAAATCAGCTATAATGACGATAAAGGACATTTATAGCTCCACCCCAGCCGAACATGAACTAAAGTCATTCCGGTTATGGTGGCCTTGAGGATATACTTTTTGCCCTAGCTCAGTCTTGCCATTTGAATATTTTTGGTTCCCAAATTTCTTGGATAAATCTAAAATACATTTTAGCACATATCTAAAGTAGTTTGGCATCCTTCTACACTTAAACGGACAGAAACGAGTGTATGCTAGTTTAAAATGTAGGTTTCACTTCACCTCAGAGCCATCATGTGGGCTCTACAAACCCTTATAGCTGCAGTGACCTGGGATAGTTTGAACGTTTAAAGTTATGATGTAATCACATTTTTAGTTGTCAACTTTGAATGCAAGTTGGGGTGAGGGGAGGGGTAAGAACGAAAAGTAGCAGGGAGACTCGAAATTTCAAGCGACGGCTTTCCTTGGCCTAGCTGTGTCATGCAAATATTATTTTTTTTATATTTCTAAATAGTAATAAGTTTTTTTAATTTAAACTATTTTGGAACAAAATACTTAATTATAAATAAATGAAATTTTTACGTTTTACCAGTTAAAAAGAAAAAAAAAACTGTTTTGCAGTCAGGTTTATTCTGTGTAGTCACTTTTATATATCTATATAAAATGCATAACCATGTTAAGAAGACATGAGGTATTTACAAAATACATTATACATTTATTAATGCGTTATGTTATCTGAGGGAAATCGTATAAAAATTAAGTATACATTTCACATTATTCAGTTGATTGATATATTTATTTGGAATTTCAAACTACTATAACTTTCTTAAGGTAAATTACAAAATTGCCTCTTCGATAAATTGGATACATTCTTTAAAAAAAACACAAATCCATAGAATTTATTGGAAGAAATTTTCCTAAAAATCGTTAAAAAAATTAGTATCTAAAAGCTTTTTCACAAAAATATTCTTGTTAGCTTTTTTATTCCCAGTTTAATTTTTTTTTTATAATGCTTGCGATAAAGTCAGGAAAATAGTTTTTTTTTTATTCTGATATTAAGAAGAGAATATCAGTTGGGAATTTTATAAATATCAGATACATATTTTTTACGTTTACATTTTTACTTTGTAAAATGATCATTAAAGCTGAATATATGGTGTTGAATGACACAAGAATATATGGTGTTGAATGACACAAGAATATATGGTGTTGAATGACCCTAACTGTTTGTGTAGAACTAATCGTATTCAGGAAAAGAAAACACAAACGCTTTTGATTTAATCATATTTGATGAAATATGCACTATTTGTATGTGCACTTTTTGTGTATGCACTATTTTTATGTGCACTCTTTGTATGAGCACTATTTGAATGAGCCCGTTAAATTCTAAATTTTAAAGTTTTATCTAGCCCAGTGAAATGGAGTCAATTTTAAACGATGAAAATCACTATATTTTTTACAGTATAATGCCATCATACAGTTGATAATTAACAACTTATCCATACATTCTTAGTCCTTTTAAGTCATTCTAAGTCATTGTAAGTCATTCTAAGTCATTCTTTATTGGTGAAATATGATTTGAAAAGAAACTTAGCCAAAAAGCCACGCCCTATGGCGACCACGTGACTACACTGCTTTCTCTTTTACTCTCTCGATCTTTCTGTTCCCCATTCTACCAAAAGCTCGTCCCATTTGTTCACTAAAGTTCCTATGCCGGCCACTCTTTCACACTCGTACCTCGACAACTTTCATCAAAATATCTCCCTAACATAACATCAGGAAGTCTAACCCTATCAAGCATGCAATACCCGTTGACAAAGTGGATGCTCGTATTTCGAGGCATCGCTTGCTTGTCGACACAGCGTTTTAAAAAATAATAATAATCTGCTATCGAATTGAAATGTTCGCAAATCAAGTCACTCGCAGACATTATAATAATAATAAAGCTTATTTGAAAATCCCGCTTCATCCCCAAAGCCTCGAAACGCGGTACAAAATCATCCATATGAAAAGAGAAATTAAAAAATCTATATTTTACCACATTGAAATACAAAACGCAACATTACAAAAACTACATACGAGAATACCCATTCTAAGTCTTTCATCCCTTGCAACCATAAACAACACAGGCCACTATACATCTAGGAGATAATAGCTAGCTGGAAAAGGTGGTAGACAACGTCACCCCAAAAGGTGTTTGCGAAATAGATATGTTTTCAAATCGGTTTTGAAAGACTCCAGTGACTGGCTGTTTCTGAGAAGGATATGAAGTGTGTTCCAAATTGATGGGCCAGCAAATGCGAACGTGCGCCTTCCATAAGTCTCGGAAACCCTTATTGTAAGAAATGTTGGCAAACCAAGTCACTCGCAGACATTATGTGACAGACACCCTTATTGTAAGAAATGTTGGCAAACTAAGTCACTCGCAGACATTATGTGACAGACACCCTTAGTGTAAGAAATGTTGGCAAACTAAGTCACTCGCAGACATTATGTGACAGACACCCTTATTGTAAGAAATGTTGGCAAACCAAGTCACTCGCAGACATTATGTGACAGACACCCTTAGTGTAAGAAATGTTGGCAAACCAAGTCACTCGCAGACATTATGTGACAGACACCCTTAGTGTAAGAAATGTTAGCAAACCAAGTCACTCGCAGACATTATGTGACAGACACCCTTAGTGTAAGAAATGTTAGCAAACCAAGTCACTCGCAGACATTATGTGACAGACACCCTTAGTGTAAGAAATGTTGGCAAACCAAGTCACTCGCAGACATTATGTGACAGACACCCTTAGTGTAAGAAATGTTGGCAAACCAAGTCACTCGCAGACATTATGTGACAGACACCCTTAGTGTAAGAAATGTTGGCAAACCAAGTCACTCGCAGACATTATGTGACAGACACCCTTAGTGTAAGAAATGTTGGCAAACCAAGTCACTCGCAGACATTATGTGACAGACACCCTTAGTGTAAGAAATGTTGGCAAACCAAGTCACTCGCAGACATTATGTGACAGACACCCTTAGTGTAAGAAATGTTGGCAAACCAAGTCACTCGCAGACATTATGTGACAGACACCCTTAGTGTAAGAAATGTTGGCAAACCAAGTCACTCGCAGACATTATGTGACAGACACCCTTAGTGTAAGAAATGTTGGCAAACCAAGTCACTCGCAGACATTATGTGACAGACACCCTTAGTGTAAGAAATGTTGGCAAACCAAGTCACTCGCAGACATTATGTGACAGACACCCTTAGTGTAAGAAATGTTGGCAAACCAAGTCACTCGCAGACATTATGTGACAGACACCCTTAGTGTAAGAAATGTTGGCAAACCAAGTCACTCGCAGACATTATGTGACAGACACCCTTAGTGTAAGAAATGTTGGCAAACCAAGTCACTCGCAGACATTATGTGACAGACACCCTTAGTGTAAGAAATGTTGGCAAACCAAGTCACTCGCAGACATTATGTGACAGACACCCTTAGTGTAAGAAATGTTGGCAAACTAAGTCACTCGCAGACATTATGTGACAGACATCCTTATTGTAAGAAATGTTGGCAAACTAAGTCACTCGCAGACATTATGTGACAGACATCCTTATTGTAAGAAATGTTGGCAAACCAAGTCACTCGCAGACATTATGTGACAGACATCCTTATTGTAAGAAATGTTGGCAAACCAAGTCACTCGCAGACATTATGTGACAGACATCCTTATTGTAAGAAATGTTGGCAAACTAAGTCACTCGCAGACATTATGTGACAGACATCCTTATTGTAAGAAATGTTGGCAAACTAAGTCACTCGCAGACATTATGTGACAGACATCCTTATTGTAAGAAATGTTGGCAAACCAAGTCACTCGCAGACATTATGTGACAGACACCCTTAGTGTAAGAAATGTTAGCAAACCAAGTCACTCGCAGACATTATGTGACAGACACCCTTAGTGTAAGAAATGTTGGCAAACCAAGTCACTCGCAGACATTATGTGACAGACACCCTTAGTGTAAGAAATGTTGGCAAACCAAGTCACTCGCAGACATTATGTGACAGACACCCTTAGTGTAAGAAATGTTGGCAAACCAAGTCACTCGCAGACATTATGTGACAGACACCCTTAGTGTAAGAAATGTTGGCAAACCAAGTCACTCGCAGACATTATGTGACAGACACCCTTAGTGTAAGAAATGTTGGCAAACCAAGTCACTCGCAGACATTATGTGACAGACACCCTTAGTGTAAGAAATGTTGGCAAACCAAGTCACTCGCAGACATTATGTGACAGACACCCTTAGTGTAAGAAATGTTGGCAAACCAAGTCACTCGCAGACATTATGTGACAGACACCCTTAGTGTAAGAAATGTTGGCAAACCAAGTCACTCGCAGACATTATGTGACAGACACCCTTAGTGTAAGAAATGTTGGCAAACCAAGTCACTCGCAGACATTATGTGACAGACACCCTTAGTGTAAGAAATGTTGGCAAACCAAGTCACTCGCAGACATTATGTGACAGACACCCTTAGTGTAAGAAATGTTGGCAAACCAAGTCACTCGCAGACATTATGTGACAGACACCCTTAGTGTAAGAAATGTTGGCAAACCAAGTCACTCGCAGACATTATGTGACAGACACCCTTAGTGTAAGAAATGTTGGCAAACCAAGTCACTCGCAGACATTATGTGACAGACACCCTTAGTGTAAGAAATGTTGGCAAACCAAGTCACTCGCAGACATTATGTGACAGACACCCTTAGTGTAAGAAATGTTAGCAAACTAAGTCACTCGCAGACATTATGTGACAGACACCCTTAGTGTAAGAAATGTTGGCAAACCAAGTCACTCGCAGACATTATGTGACAGACACCCTTAGTGTAAGAACAGGACGTGGGACAAATGAAGCTAGTGATTACGTATCTGGCGTGTAATCTAGGATACGTTTTGACAGCTTACTAAGCGGGGCTTGAAGTATTTACCCCATGACACAGTATTACGCTTTCATCCAAACTAAGCGGTTGATAAATCTCATCAGAGAATTACACGTGTACACAGTTGGATTTCTACACACAGTTAAATCAAGTGATCATTTTACTGGTTGAAAGACACCACTTAAACCCCTTCTCTTCTCGACACCCCCCACCCCCCCCCACCGTTTTATATTCCCGGTGAATACAACTTGCCTCCTCCCCAATCTTAAAATCCCGTTTTTGTTTGTTAGTTATTATAAAAAGGGCCTTTCCTATTTTATTTCTTTATACGCTACAGTTATTAAATTTTAGCCGCTCCTAAAATGGAATTGATCAAAAGAAATGTAAATTATTTGAAGAAAAAAAGATTTGTAAGAAAAATAATCCATTTCCGTCATTGCTTGGCGAAATCGTCTAATGTATGAATTATAAACAATGTCAAAGTCCTTGATGTGGGTCGTCCTCTAACTCAACTCGGTTATTCACCAGAAGTACTTTTCCATTGAATGTTGTTCAAGTTAAAGAGGTTTTTAGTGGCGTTGCTTAGATTTTACTTCTAATTTCTCTGCACTGCTGCTGCATCGTTTTCACCAAGCCTGGGGACGTGACTCAGGCACAGCTGACACAGTTTACACTGAACCCAAACTTCCACAGTTGTTTTATACGGGAAAATGTCTATAGCCCAGGGTGTGGGGTTGAGATGGTAGGGCTGGTGGTGGAGTCGGTACAATATGTTCACTGCGGTATGTTCATGGATTCACTCACCAGCAGTTCATTGACCTATTTTATCGCGTCACAAGCATGACGGATCCGATAAATGATTGTCGCATCTGATAATTGACCAGAGCAGGGTTAGCCTGATCAAAGAATACCTTTGATACTCCAATCCTGACAGGGGTGGAGCAAACGTAAACATCTCAATAGAGACCGACCGAATTTCGGTTTCGGCTTCAGTTTCGGCACCGAAAATTGCCATTTGATCACTTTCGGCTTACTTTCGGTTTCGGCTGAAACAGAAAAATTAACTTTCGGTTTAATTTCGGTTTTGGCCAAAACTGAAAAGTTAACTTTCTGTTTAATTTCGGTTTCGGCCGAAAGTGGTTGAGGTTTACGGTCATCTTCCAGAAGTCATATCGTATGTCTGCCTCTAGGCTGACAATCCGATATTCATTATTGCTCTTGCAGTCATCATGTTATATGGCTAACACTCTGCGAAAACTGCTCACAGCTGCACGATGACCTACGTTTCCTTTATTTACAAAAAAAAAAAAAACCAAAAAAAAAACCATGAAGGCGTAGGCAAATATCAACAGTTTTTTGGGAAGAAAAACGTATGGAATGGTCATATTTACATCATTAGTTTTGTTTTATTTTTTTCAAAATAAAATTTGGAACCCTAGGTTAATTATTTCCTTTGTTTGGGAAATTTATTTTGATTTATCAGTATCATGCTCATCAATGTTGTTATAGGCGAAGGTGAATAATATTGAATAATCCTAGGGATTGGTAGTATTTCCATTATTATTTTTGTTTCATTGTTTTGTTTTTTTTTAAATTAAGGAAACTTCGGCTTTTTCAATTCATTCATTTCTTCAAATTTTTTTCTTCATTATTATCCTGCTCATAAACATTGTTATTGACGTAATAACACGCGTGTGCATGGATCACGGGTTCCTATTATAGTTAGGTAGTAGGCCTACTGCAGACCGGTTCACTTTTATGATTTTGGCGACCATTTAGATGTCCTTTGCGATTCTCCGTCGAGACCCATGATCGGAACAACAATTTTAAGAGACCCGAAAAAAAAAAATATCCCCACCAATGCAGGTGAGGGAAGTTAGTCACGGAACGAAATAATTGCGTCACCAGCACGGAAAGACTAGTGTGTTGGTACTGTGCTCAATATTAATACAGCGATACCTTGTTAGCTATTTATGAAAACACAAAGCATTTAGTATGCCGTTAACCGCCAAACTTTGGGATGATATGTGTATAGACTTAATAAATGATATTGAGGCGACTATTGACTCTATTAGAGCCAAACTAATTATTGTAGGTATTAATCAGGTAAATGTTCTAGGTTGTAATTATAGTACAAGAGCAAAGGGCGCTCCACTCAAGTGTCACGTTTGCATGAATTTTGCCCCGTACCATCACTCCGATCACAATTCTCTCTTACCATACTACTTTAAACAAAAATTTTAAAGAAATTTAAATTACTTTTAAATTAAAATTGTAAAAGCCAAAGTATTTATTAGATGTTTATTTATTAATATTCACAATGATCTCATTTTTTTATATAAAGAATGTAAATTTTTTTATTTCCCCCCATCAGTGTATGCAGAATGTATGCATGAACGAGTTTCAAAATTTATAAATATTTTGGTTTCGGCTTCGGCCGAAAGAAACTTTAATCTTTTGGTTTTGACATCGGTTTCGGCCGAAAGTCATTTTTAACTTTCGGCCTAGTCTCGGTTTCGGCCGAAATCAGAAAATTCCTTTCGATCGGTCTCTACACGTCACTGGGTGTTATGGGGGATAGGGTGGTCGGCCGCAGAATAACAGGGTGGGGATCAATTAAAAACAAACTCCAAGTTCCTGCCGTGTGGCCAACAAGTACAACATGAAACCACGGAACTGATGCCAACCAAGTGGTCTTGCTTTTATTGGTGGGAATGATGTTGGGGATGATCAGCATTTCATCATAATTTTTTTTTTTTTTTTTGGGGGGGGGGGATGTTGGGGTGAAGTTCATTTCATCATAATCTTAGGGGTGGGGGTGTTGGGGTAAATGGCATGTCAACATAATGTTTGGGGAATGGTATTGGTGTGAAGGGCATGTCATCATAATCTTTTCATCTTTGGTGATAAATGTTTAGGCTAAAAAGCCTGAAGTAACTCAATAACATCTTAATTTATTTGCTCTTACTAGGCCAGAATATAACACTGCTCCCCCTCCTCCGAGTCAGTCTGGAGAAAATCTCACACCACAGTAACATTTTTTTCCTAATTAACATAATCATCTAAAAATAGACCATCGGTCAGACTCGGCTAAAACACTGTAGACCATCGGTCAGACTCGTCTAAGACACTGTAGACCATCGTTCAGACTCGTCTAAGACACTGTAGACCATCGGTCAGACTCGTCTAAGACACTGTAGACCATCGGTCAGACTCGTCTAAGACACTGTAGACCATCGGTCAGACTCGTCTAAGACACTGTAGACCATCGGTCAGACTCGTCTAAGACACTGTAGACCATCGGTCAGACTCGTCTAAGACACTGTAGACCATCGGTCAGACTCGTCTAAGACAATGTAGACAATCGGTCAGACTCGTCTAAGACACTGTAGACCATCGGTCAGACTCGTCTAAGACACTGTAGACCATCGGTCAGACTCGTCTAAGACACTGTAGACCATCGGTCAGACTCGTCTAAGACAATGTAGACAATCGGTCAGACTCGTCTAAGACAATGTAGACAATCGGTCAGACTCGTCTAAGACACTGTAGACCATCGGTCAGACTCGTCTAAGACACTGTCTGTTTTTGTCACTGCGCGGTGCAGAAGCGCTTTAAACATTTTAGAAAAAAAAAACAGACATCATGCGAATACGAATTTATGGTAGGATGGATCGATAGTTGACTGAATGATGGTTGACTAAATGATGGTTGGCTGAATGATGGTTGACTAAATGATGGTTGGCTGAATGATGGTTGACTAAATGATAGTTGAAAAATGATTGTTGACTGAATGATGGTTGACTAAATGATAGTTGACTAAGTGATGGTTGACTAAATGATGGTTGGCTGAATGATGGTTGACTAAATGATGGTTGACTAAATGATGGTTGATTGAATGATGGTTGGCTGAATGATGGTTGACTAAATGATGGTTGACTAAATGATGGTTGACTGAATGATGGTTGACTGAATGATGGTTGGCTGAAACATGGTTGACTAAATGATGGTTGAATAAATGATGGTTGACTAAATGATGGTTGACTAAATGATGGTTGGCTGAATGATGGTTGACTAAATGATGGTTGGCTAAATGATGGTTGACTGAATGATGGTTGGCTAAATGATGGTTCACTGAATGATGGTTGGCTAAATGATGGTTGACTAAATGATGGTTGACTAAATGATGGTTGGCTGAATGATGGTTGACTAAATGATGGTTGACTAAATGATGGTTGACTGAATGGACGTTGACTAAATGATGGTTGACTAAATGATGGTTGACTGAATGATGGTTGACTAAATGATGGTTGACTAAATGTTGGTTGGCTGAATGATGGTTGACTAAATGATGGTTGACTAAATGATGGTTGACTGAATGATGGTTGACTAAATGATGGCTGACTAAATGATGGTTGGTTAAATGATGGTTGACTAAATGATGGTTGGCTGAATGATGATTGACTAAATGATGGTTGGCTGAATGATGGTTGACTAAATGATGGTTGGCTGAATGATGGTGGACTAAATGATGGTTGGCTGAATGATGGTTGACTAAATGATGGTTGGCTGAATGATGGTTGACTAAATGATGATTGGCTGAATGATGGTTGACTAAATGATGGTTGACTAAATGATGCTCCACTGAATGGTGCTTGACTGAGTGATGCTTGTTTTTTGTAGTACAATTAAACAAGATATTTTGTGAAATGTTCTGTGATTTAGTAGTTATAAAAAATTATTTCACCATCCAATGAATCCTACGGAATTTAAGTTCAAATTTAAAGAAAAAAACAAAAGATAAAAAAATATATAATTGAAAATCCAAAGAAGCGCAAAAGACAAGTTGTTACAGACCCAAACAGAACCATCAACAAGGAGTTTGATGTCATATCACAACATGAAGGGGTTATAAATCGAGTAGCGTAACCACAACATTAGGTATTGTATGGGTCTCGAGCCACGTTTTACTCATTTCCATCGGTGGGTGAAACCTAACATAACGACTTGATGCATTTCTCATTAAATACAGAGCTGCTCCGTGTAATAGCCTACACCGGAAGACCGTGGCCCGTGGGGGTGGGTTGGGGGGAGGGGGGAGAGGGCCGAGGTATACAGCGAATAACTGTTCCCTGATGTCAGCGATGAATGGTCGAGTCGGGTCCATCCAGAATAGCTGGCCCAAGGTGGGCTTTGGTTAACATCAGCTCAGAGAAAGCAGCTGGGGCGACCGACGCAAAGCCTTCCATGATAAATATTGCATTTAGCGAACAACGGAGGCGATAGCCCGAGGGTCCCTTGACTCTTTACACCCTTCAGCTTAAACCTAGTGTACTCAAAAGCTGTCACAGTGACCGCCTCTAACAGCGCCGCTCGTCCAATACAGTTTGCAGTTTCTCTGCCTTTTTTTTCATTGGAGAAATACGGTGTACCATTTAGACAGTAATAGATTTCAACATTAAATTGCCTTTTCTGACCAACAAATTTAATTGTAAAAAATGAAATATAATTTCGAACTCTTTTAGCTTCAATCTTTGAAATGGAATTTTTAGTCTTTCGAGCTTTGCTTCAAGAGGTAATTTACTGTCTAGCTTCCATCTTTAAATACTACTTTAAGCTTTTGTTGATCTTCTTATCTTCTAGCAGCTCAGCTTCTGTATTTTTTTCGTCTGCTCTCCTGACTACTCTTGCCTTCTGTTTAAATGATTTTAATGTCCTTCTTCTAGCTTCCAGTTTCAGCTTTTAGTTTCATACCTTCCATTTTATATGCAGCCCTGTTCTAGTTTGCAATTTATATCAATCACTCTTCTAGTTTTTATTTTATATCCAGCCCTATTCTAGCTTCCACTTTATCTCCGGCCTTCTTCAAGACTACTTCTCCCCGTCCCACAGCACTAAAAAAAAGAAAGAAAAAAACAACAAGAAAACATACGTCCACATACATGAGCATCGTTTGAACTCAGTTGATTCGTTAAGTGATTACACTCAGATAGTTGATTCTTTAAGAGCTTCACTCAGATAGTTGATTCTTTTAGTGCTTACACTCAAATAGTTCATTATTTTAGTGCTTAAACTCAGATAGTTGATTCTTTAAGTGCTTCACTCAGATAGTTGATTTTTAAGTGCTTACACTCATAGTTGATTCTTTAAATTAAGTGCTTCACTCAGATAGTTGATTCTTTAAATGCTTACACTCAGATAGTTGATTCTTTAAGTGCTTACCCTCAGAGTGTTGATGCTTTAAGTGCTTCACTCAGATAGTTGATTCTCGAAGTGCTTCACTCAGATAGTTGATTCTTGAAGTGCTTCACTCAGATATTTGATTCTTGAAGTGCTTACACTCAGATATTTGATTCTTTAAGTGCTTACTCTCAGTTAGTTGATTCTTTAAGTGCTTCACTCAGATCATATTTGATATTAACCAGGTCAATTCATCATAATATGCACTAGTCAAAAAGTTGTCTTGGTCAGTTCTCCGTTTTTCAAAATATTCTTCTAAAAGGGTTGATTAAAAAAAATCCCTACCCTTTTTTTTCAAAATGTCCATCTTATTTAAAGAAATTTATAAAATATTGTGCTTTTATAAGAAGCATACTACATTCTAGTTTTACAAGTGATGGAGAGTGTTTCGTATTTTTCAGAAATATTTGCATTATACCCATATTGAAAATAACTTATAAAGACATTGAATGACACGGAGAAAAAAACGACACAAAAAAAGCCCTAATGTAAGGTACTTTATACATTTTTTACAAAATCAATAATTTCTGTAGGGTTGCAGTTTGGGAACCACTGAAATAGACTTTCTCCACTCTATGAAATAAGATTGAGTTGTTTCGTGCACTTCCGGAATAGCTTAGTTAAGGTCATCAATGAATTGAGCGTGAGATTGGGCTTATTGGGGAGGGGGGTTGTGGAGGTTATCAGATCCTTAACATCTACAACCTTCTTAGTTTTAGTGGCTAGTTAACTGACTTATCCCAATATGTTATCACATATATTTATATGGCTTGTCTAAGCCGGGTGTATATTTTTGGTCTGAGTACCGTCTTCGGGTATTTTGAGACCATACAGGCAATTCCAAGTATTCCAAGCCCACGTATTACAATTGAAGAATTATCGATAGAAAACGAGAAATGTGGTCTTTCTAATGGGGATAAGTGCACACTGTATGTACGGAGCCAGTAGCGACAACGAGTGTAACATAGTTGAAGACCCCATAACGCAAAGCATTTAGCCATAACCCAAAAAACATTTTTAAAAAGTCAAAATACAATACAAATGAACAAAAATGTACAGACAATGTTTTTAAACATCGTCACCCTGTTCCGTTTTACTGGCCTGGTCCTGGTATTTTGTGGGTGAAATTCTCGGCATTTCCGGTTGTCTGGGTCAGCAGCCGGCTCAGCCCTAATAAAAACCCATTTGTATTTTAGGTGAACGCTGATTGGTCAGTTCTTGGTAGCAGTTAGGGTTTCTCACCCGTGATCCATAATGGTTTTAGCAAACAAAATACTTCACGGGAAATTTTCCCATTCGATCCCAGTCAGGGCCGCACACAGGATGTTTGGGCCCCGAGAAAATCCAAATTTTGGGCCTGACAAATTTTCAAGAATACTTATTTGTATCCTAAGAAATCCGTCCTATGGGCGGGGTGCCCTGATGCGAGCAAGGCCCCGAGTGATTGCCCCGGCATCTGCACGGCCCTGTTCCCTGGTACACATTTTTAGAATTACATTCTCTTTCTTAAATTTTCAGCAAGTCACAAATTGTTGCTGCAAGCCAGGATCTGAAAAATCTAGTCAACTGCCCTGAATTATTAAACTTTGCAGCTCCACTACACTAATTCTTTTCGCCAGGCTCTCCTTTTTTATGTATACGAATCAAAGGGAATAATCCCTACATTCTTAGGAATAAGCAAATAAATTGTAAGATAATTATGATTCAAAACAAGCTTTGGGCACAAACTTGACCTATCAGCACCTTGCTAGTTATTCGCATAAAATAAACACCGGCATGCAAGGGAGATGGACAAATTAACAGCATCATGTTACATGTGTGCTATGGGTTTGGGAGACAAGAAAATTATTGGTATGAAGAAAGTGAAAAAAGAAAATTAGGTAGGTATTCTATAACAGCTGAGCGCGAGCTCAAATGTGATAATAGCTCAAAAGTTGTGGATAATTTGTCACTGTTAGGACATTTGGTTTTCATATCCGCATGTCTTAAGATGGGTTAGTTTCACTCCCAGTAAAATTGCACATCTGACTCACCGTGTCGCTAAATGATGATCGCCTAAAAATTGTAACCGATGTTAACATTATCCACTCCACCACCAGCAGCTGCCCACAAACGTACCGATGTTAACATTATCCACTCCACCACCAGCAGCTGCCCACAAACGTACCGATGTTAACATTATCCTACTCCACCGACAGCAGCTGCCCACAAACGTACCGATGTTAACATTATCCTACTCCACCACCAGCAGCTGCCTACAAACGTACCGATGTTAACATTATCCTACTCCACCACCAGCAGCTGCCCACAAACGTACCGATGTTAACATTATCCACTCCACCACCAGCAGCTGCCCACAAACGTACCGATGTTAACATTATCCTACTCCACCACCAGCAGCTGCCCACAAACGTACCGATGTTAACATTATCCTACTCCACCGACAGCAGCTGCCCACAAACGTACCGATGTTAACATTATCCACTCCACCACCAGCAGCTGCCCACAAACGTACCGATGTTAACATTATCCACTCCACCACCAGCAGCTGCCCACAAACGTACCGATGTTAACATTATCCACTCCACCACCAGCAGCTGCCCACAAACGTACCGATGTTAACATTATCCTACTTCACCACCAGCAGCTGCCAAAAGACGTACCAATGTTAACATCATCCTACTCCACCACCAGCAGCTGCCATAAAGACGTACCGATGTTAACATCATATTATTCCACCACCAGCAGGTGCCAACAAACGTACCAATGTTAACAGAGAAATAAGCACCGGGGCACCACAAGGCTGCGTTCTCTCTCCTGTACTGTATACAACATATACCAATGATATTCAAAGCTCACGGAACACCGTTCCAATCTTAAAATTTTCTGATGATACCACGATTGTTGGCTTAATATCTGAAGGAGAAGGCCTATACTGTAACTTAGTAACAAGCTTTATCAATTGGTGCGATGGAAATTTTCTCCAGCTGAATGTCTCAAAAAACAAAAGAAATGGTTGTTGATTTTAGGAAGGGGAAACACCTGATTACAGATCTCAACATAAAAAATCAAATTACGGAGAAAGTGGAGGCGTAAAAGTACTTAGGTGTCACCATTAATAATATGCTAACATGGCATGAGCACGGCCAAATCCTGTATAAGAAATTCAACCAAAGACTGTTCTACCTCAAAAAACTGTACAATTTCGGCTTTAACAAGCAAGTCGTTAACTTATTCTATAGTGCAACTATTGGAAGCCTGCTTAATTTCAGTATTACTTGCTGGTGTGGGAATTCAATGTCTGATACTAAACACCGCATACACCGATTAATCAAGAAAGCTATGAACATAACACAAACTAAACATCCTTCACTTGAAGAACTATTTGAAGAAAGATGTTTTTCCAAAACTAAACACATTTGGATGATACATCCCGCCCTTTTCATCCTAGATACTTAGGATCGGGCCGTTCGTGACGAATTCTTTCCATCAGGGCGTGGACTGACCGATATAAAAATTCTTTTGTTCCCCAATCTGTACGAATTTACCGGCATGCTTCTTCTGAAGTCACACATCTTTATGAGAACTAATAAGTCCCCGATTTGGCTAAGACAACTCACTGAATGGCTGTTTGAAATAATTTATTATAAATGTCTTGTTTTCAAATTGTTTTTTTTTTGTGTGCTGAAAATGCATAATGCAATCAAAAAACATTTCCATTTATTTGGATCAATAAAAGAATCTTATCTTATTATCCCACTCCACCACCAGCAGCTGCCAACAATGTCAATACCAAAGTACTGAAACCCTTGTCTCTGCTATCCCTGGATAATCCAACAACTCACTTCGCCAACCCCCGCTGTTATTATGTCACACTTCGCCCCTTAAACGTACATACAGATTTGATTTGTTACATAACTAGGGAGTGTTGACCATGTATCCCAATCAGTATTCGCGCCTCTTAGATTCAGAATCTGTAATTACAAATGCATTTACCTTGTCCTCCCCGCTTGCAACGAGTCATCTCCTGGCGGCGGCTTAGACTCGATTCCTCCCCCCCCCCCCCCGGTGCCCGGTCCGGAGACTTAGAAGCGGGATAGAATAGCTACAAATAAATATGGGCTGGGGGGGGGGGAGACCACGTTAAAGGCGGTTACTCTTGATAGCTTGTCAATCACCTTTTTTATAGCCTGGCATTTCTGGCGTGATACAACTGTCTTGTAGGTAATCAGACAGTCCAGACAGCTCGTCATGTTGTCTTCATTTACAGCGGTTTCTCACCCAGAAAAGAGAGTTACCGAAACGTGCAAGTCGTAGAAGGCGCTGAGGATGTAGTCGAGCTTCATAACGCTATTGGTGAGGGGACACACGTTCTATCATAGTACCATACAGACAAATGGGTGTTTTACTATCCTCCCCCCACCCCACCTCACCCTCCACACACCGATATACCCTGAATGCTAACTGAGATTTGCGATGCACGAGGAGCCGACGAGTCTCGAAACATAGATTTTGTTATATTTGTTTTAACAAAGAATCGATTATTCTTTTTCACAACGCTTTTGGTGGGGATTTACTTCCTCCTCGAATCATCAGATTTCCGGTAGATGTTATCGATCCCTGAACGGTATCGAATACGAAAATATATTTGCTCCAGCGACTAATGTAATTGCGAAAGATTAATTGCCCGTCGCTCCTGACGTTGGATGCAAAGCCAACTTTCGCAGGAGTCACGTCACAGTGTGAGCGGTTAACGGGTCCCGTCCTCTTTTCTGATACCGGGCCTGCCGGAGAAAAGGGGAATGGGAGTGTGTCTCTATTCATCTCTTTGACATCATGGCCGTCTGCTCGTTGGCTTTCCTTGCACTGCAGACTGAAAATTCCAGCATTTGTTTAAATCACGACAACTTGGTTTTGTTGATATCCCGCCAGGAGGTTCTTTTTCTTCAAACATCCCCTTTACAGTCACTAAATCTTGAGCTAGATCTTACAAAAAGACGGCCCAAGATTGACTTGACATACAACCAGCAAGGATTTATGAGGCGTAAGAAAATGTTTCATCTTTTCGGATCTTTTCAAAATAAATAATATACTAGCGAGAACCCGGCATGCGTTGCCATGCCACTTTAAGAAAGAAAGTGCTTTTGTTTTAATAATGTTTTTTGAAGTACTTTTTATATGGACACTATTTTATGTTGTTTTTTTAATGGTGTGTATGCGAATAAAGTAGAATATGTTTCGATCCGTGAGCAGGCCACATACAGCTGTCCATGTGAGCAGGCCACATACAGCTTTCCATGTGAGCAGGCCACATACAGCTGTCGATGTGAGAAGCAAAGATTTTCGAAAAGTTAGACCACACACTTGTAGCGATAGATCCACCCATGCAATACCTCTGTTTGAAATTATACTTATATAGCTCATATAGTTTTTAAAAACGAATTAAGGGCCCCGGTCACAAATGGAATATTTTAAAATGGTTGTGCTAAATTCAGAAACATACTTGTTCTGTCACACACAAACTAAACTGTCGCTATTTGCATTTGATTAAAATATCATCCACCCATGCATTAGCTCTGTTTGAAATTATGTTTATATAGCTCATATTAGAAAAAACGAATTTAGGGCCCCCGGCCCCAAACGGAATATAGTAAAATGGTTGTGCTAATTCAGAAACCTTTGCAAGCGTTCGCAAAAAATTCACCAAAGTTTATTGTAATCGGATGAACAGTACAAGGACGCACACGGAAATTATATTTATAAAGCTAATATAAGCTAAAAATAAATTAAGGGCCCCCAGCAGAAAAACGGAAAATAGTAAAATTGTTGAATTTAAATAGAAATATTTGCGGGCGTGCAGATATCAACTAATTAAAGTTTTATCGCAATTGGATAAATGGCATAGGAACGCATTTGGAAATTATATTTATATAGCTAATATAAGCTAAAAATAAATTAAGGGCCCCCAGCAGAAAAACGGAAAATAGTAAAATTGTTGAATTTAAATAGAAATATTTGCGGGCGTGCAGATATCAACTAATTAAAGTTTTATCGCAATTGGATAAATGGCATAGGAACAAATTTGGAAATTATATTTATAAAGCTAATATAAGCTAAAAACGAATTTTAGGCCCTCTGGCTCCGAAAGGAACTTTTTTTAATCGTTGTACTAAATCTGAAACCCATTTATTATGTCACACACAAATTGAAATATCACTATTTCACAACGCACCTGATCACCTTATTTTTAGAGCTCTACTTCTCTGGCCTTGTGCTCAGAAATAATCTTTATAAACCGTTGAAATGATGTTTCTATTGGGTGTTTTCCTATAGAAGGGATCCTAGGCCTTGTGATCCCAGGCCTTGTGATCCCAGGCCTTGTGATCCTAGGCCTCGTGATCCTAGGTCTTGTGATCCTAGGTCTTGTGATCCTAGGTCTTGTTATCACAGGCCTTGTGATCCCAGACCTTGTGATTTCGTCCTGTGACGTCACGCCATCGTTTTATCATGACGGACAGAGGCGAGTGATACAAAATGCAAACATAATCACTGTAATGTCAGTAGTTAATATCAACTTTCCATTGGGCCCGATGTGGTCTGATCCCCAATCGTCACATTACAATGTGTGATTAACAAACATAATCTTATCTACAGCACAAAGATGTGTTTAGTATCCACAGCCAGTATCCACAGCCAGTATCCACAGCCAGTATCCACAGCCAGTATCCACAGCCAGTATCCACAGCCAGTATCCACAGCCAGTATCCACAGCCAGTATCCACAGCCAGTATCCACAGCCAGTATCCACATTTTTTTCAAAAAAAAAAAAAAAAAAACCCCCCCCCCCCCCCCCCTTCCTTCTTTTCCCCTTTTCCCCCGAAGCCGCCATTATTCTCAAACCGGCCAAATTTGAATCCCTCGAGTGAGGCTAAGATTGTTGTTGTGATATGATGCAGTCAGATGCATTCATATGCAACCCTCACTCACTGAACTTTCAGGAGATTAGAGGCTAGTCTGGACCGTATGTTGTTTGCAAGCCAGATGAAATTCAAGTTTTCAAAAGGAAACTAGGATTAAACCCGTCTGGGTGCAGACACTACACTGGCGCCCCATCAAGTTATTGAATGAAAAAGTAAAAACAAACGAACGTGTAAGCCTTTTGGCACTCATAGGTTTTTTGGGCGCCATAGTGTATGTGCGCCTGCACCAGATGCACTCCCCTTAACGTGTCGGCTCTATATTCTTATCGTCATTCCTTATTAGTCGATGACGTCAATAATAGCTGTACAAAATATTAACAAGATCTCAATGATGCCAGATTAGGTTCTGAAAGTCATAGGCTTAGTTGGCGCGTTCATTATACTCTAGTAGGATGAAAGTCATAGGCTTAGTTGACGCGTTTATCATACTCTAGGATGGAAGTCATAGGCTTAGTTGGCGCATTCATTATTCTCTAGGATGGAAGTCATAGGCTTAGTTGGCGCGTTCATTATACTCTAGGATGGAAGTCATAGGCTTAGTTGGCGCGTTCATTATACTCTAGGATGAAAAAATATTTTAATCTCAGTTACTAAAACTGAAACCACGATACATTGATATGTAACATGACGTTTTTGTCAACCCTAAGCGCGTCACGTGTGGTTGATACTTGATTGATCTCTGATAACACACGCATCAGCTGCGACATCCACATGGTGTGAGCACAGCTCTAGGCTGGGGTACCACGCTATAGAAAACCACCACTAATAATAAGATGTAACCTTGAGAAATGCGATAAAACATAAAAGTGTTTGGCTGGTGCCAGTTTTCTCACAATCACAGTTTTTATTAGAGCACGTGATCAGCATCAGTCATCCAAAGTGCTTAGCAGCAGTCATTCAATGTGGTCAGCATCATTCATCAAATATCTCCAGTTTCAGCATCCATTGTGTCCAGCAGCAGTCATTCAAAGTGTTCAGCATCATTCATCCAATGTTTCCACTAAAATTACTGTTTTACTCTCATGCTTAAAATTCAATGAAATATATACATGAAAATTTACTCGAAAATAGGCCCCAGAAATTCTGTAATAACTCTCGCAAAGTGCAACTTAATATAAAGTGATTCGAACACACCAGAATGACCCTACATTGGAGCAGTGAAATGGGCGCCGGGAAGATTACTTCATCCAAATGGGAGTTCAACAGATTATTCCAGTGAATAGCTCTCAATGATATTTCTCTCGAGCTTAACCGTATAAGACAATGAGTCTACAATCATTGTCTGAACCGTACAAGACGATGCATATACAATCATTGTCTGAACCGTACAGACAAAGCCTCTACAATCATTGTCTGAGCCGTACTAGACAATGCATCTACAATCATTGTCTGAACCGTACTAGATGATGCATCTACAATCATTGTCTGAACCGTACTAGACAATTATCTACAATCATTGTCTGAACCGTACAAGATGATGCATCTACAATCATTGTGTGAACTGTATAAGACAATGCATCTACAATAATTGTCTGAACCATACAAGGCAATGCATCTACAATCATTGTCTGAACCGTACAAGACGATGCATATACAATCATTGTCTGAACCGTACAAGACAATGCATCTAAAATCATTGTCTGAACCGTATAAGACAATTCATCTACAATCATTTGAGTGTTTTCTCTTTGCACGCAATGGACAAGTTTTTATTGCGTGTGTGGTTTTCTTTATCGAAAACTTAAGACAACAGTACACATGAAGACATAGACAACAGTACACATGAAGACATAGACAACAGTACACATGATGAATATACATTGCTGTTCTTTTTTCATAAATGTATTTTATTTTAATGTCAGGATTATGTCTCTTTTGATAAAATTTTTATGTACAGCGCGGTGAGCCCAGCCCTAGGCTGGGGTACCGCGCTATATAAGACGTCTTATTATTACTATTATTATGACATAGACAACAGTACACATGAAGACGTAGACAACAGTACACATAAAGACATAGACAACAGTACACATAAAGACATAGACAACAGTACACATGAAGACATAGACAACCGTACACATGAAGACATAGACAACAGTACACATACAGATTAAGACACCAATACACAAGAACACTTTGAAAACAGTACAGGTCTAAAGGCAGCTAGAGTAATGGGGCCTCCCTATCCCTGATGTAAATGCGGTTAGAATAATGGGGCCTCCCTATAGCAGTTATACCGGGGATATGTTAAGGGGGGCCACCTTTTCCCTTTGTCTTAGTGCATATATATTAGTGTGGCAATCCTTTCCCAGGTGAAACGGCGGATAAGGTGATAGGGCCACACTTGACCAGATTAAAGGGTGGATATGTTAACGGTGTCTCCCTTTCCTACGTCAAAGGTCGGATAAAAGGGACTAACCTTTCTCGGGTCCATGTGTGAATATTGCCTAGGCGCAGATAATCTGATATACCAGTTTGAGGTTGATGACCACAGGGGCGAATGTACAGAGGGGCGGAAAAACATTTTTTTTTCAAAATTTCGCGTTATTTTAAATAAACTTGAGTGAAATTTAGTTTTTGAATAAGGAACAATTTTGTGTATAATTTATTACAATCTTGCTTATTAATCATTTTCCCTCTCTTGATTCGCTTATATTAAAATTCAAATGTAAAAACCAAAATTGAATTAATAATCCTATCAACACCAAAAAGCTAAGGGTTTCGTAAAAATCCTCCATATGCATTTTTGGTATTTATATAAATGTACGTGGTTTATCATTTCTTAAGAAGCTGTTATGTAAATGGGTAAACTCTGTCCAAAACATGTTTCATATTTCCTTAATTTTCCCTTGGAAAAATACATGTTATATTTACTGTATACCTATACACGTCATAAATACAAAGAAAATAGCATATAGCTACAAAATTAATCTTTACATCATAACACGCAATCATTGAACAAATCACATTGCATTCATCTTCCCCTTGAAAAATCGGATCAACTTCTTTTTGGAGTTTGGGGTGAGGGGTGGATATTTGATAGAATGCTCTGTCATCGACAACGATAGGATGATGGGAAGTGGGACAATTAGCCTTCAGAGGATTTTTACCATAAAAACAGAAACACGCGAACAAAAGCGAAGAAAATCTGTAGATATCTTTTTCATTCTGTAAGAGCAGCAATGCACGGTTTGTTCTGTAAGAGCAGAAATTCACGGTTTGTTCTGTAAGAGCAGCAATTCACGGTTTTTTCTGTAAGAGCAGCAATGCACGGTTGGTTCTGTAAGAGCAGCAATGCACGTTTTGTTCTGTAAGACCAGCAATGCACGGTTTTTTTACTTTCCCGAAAGGCTCCTTTATTTTAATTTTAATTTTTTTAAAATCAACCTTCTATCTGTACGCCGAAAAAGAATTTAGTTTTGGACAGCTCTACATTAGCAACGTTTAGCTCTCATCAATGATTATTGATTTGGATAAGCCACTTTAGCAATAAATAAGATGTTTCGATTATTGCCACCCTTTTATTCATTGTTTCACAGTTGCCTTACATAAGTGTCCCAAAAGTGCGTACCGATTTCTTAAACGGTGATATTAACTTAATTGTTGGTGATATTAATTTAAAAGAGAAAAGGAATGATAGTTACTTTCGCTATATCCGTAAATTTACCGATGGTTGTCATCCATGTTTTGAGCTGTAATCAAGTGGAGAAGTATGTCGATGTAATGAAGTGGAGAAGTATCTATAATATTTGGGGGGGGTATTTTGTGTAGAGATTATTTGTGAGCTTCTATGTAGATAATATTGGTGACGTTTGTGGACGCGAGAAGCTCAAAATAAAAAAGCGGGAAAAACTAACACCAATTAAATATAGCATGACACTCTTGAGAGAAAGAGTAAATAGTGTGCACCAAGGCAGAAACAATACTGCCACTGTCAGAGAAATCGCTACCGGTTTTCACTGTGCGTCCTCAGAAAAGCGGATATTTCGAGAATACATATATCCTGCTACCCTTTGCTTTAACGTATGGGGATTGGAATGTATTAAAAATCTTTAAAAAAAAGCTATTGGTCAAGGAAATGTGTCCCAGCTTCATTGGTATTCATACCATTTCAGCATTGATGATGAACATTTTAACCAGTTCCCCAACGCAGGAAAGCTCAATCACCGAGGCAAACCGCTTGAATTGGTTACGAAAAAATCAAATCACAATAATAGATGAATACCATGGTGCCCTTCGCCGATTAGTGATCAACCACAATTTTGTAGTTAACCTTTTGCCCCGAAAGAAACTTATATTGCCTTCAACCTACATAGGGAGTACAAGAAATATAGCTCGAAATTACAAAAATGCTTTGCCAATGGTCAGGAAATATGACAAAACTGACGTATATTTAAAATTCACGTGTAATCATAAATGGAATTAAATGAGGGAAAACTTACTTTCCAGTCAATAACCATGCGACAAGCTTGATTTAGTTGCAAGAGTATTTGAGCTCAAACTGAAATTGTTACTTTAAAACTTAACATAACTCAAAGATTCGGATCGAGTTCCGAAAAAAGTGATCTACAGCATGAGTACGAATCGCTATTCTTGGCCACGGAAGACAAAACCTGTGGAATAAAAGAATTAACAAAATTAACCTTGCAGAGCTCCCCGATAAAGATACCCACGCAATGCTACGTACATTGCACGATACACGACCCGTGTAGTCCATTAACTCTAAATGCGCCGTGTATGGAAAACTGCAAATGCACCACAGAATTCAGAAAATATTTCTCTATGGAGACCAGCAGCCATGTCAGTTGTTACCCAAAATATCAACGTCGAGTTAATGATAACCTTTTTCATGTTTAGGAAAACAAATTGGATAACAGATGGATGTTGCCATACCACCCATAACTGTCTCTAAAATACAGCGCCCACATTAACTTAGTGGTTTTAGCTGAATTCAAAGTGTTAAATACCTCTTCAAATACTTTCCAAGCATGACTATGAAATTATTCCGTTTGGTACTGTTGACTCAGAACAGGAAGCTACTATTCAATGAGACAAGTAAAAGAAGTACTTGGTGCCCCTATATCTAAGTGCACCAGAAGTATGCTAGAGGCTCAAGGAATACAAAATGCACAACCAAACTGAGATCATGTTGACAAATTCACTGTCCATCTTTAGGACACGGCTACAGTAGGTTTTATACCAGGCAGGGAACATGAAGATGCACTGCAAAAGGTCACCAGGTGCAAACTTATGTCTTGGTTTCAACCTAAACGGGAAGACCTTAATGCCTGACAGTATTTAAAGATTGAAAAACACGAACACCTTACTCGGGATTACAAAAAAAATCAAAATTGAAATTACGTCCTAGACGATATGAAACTGGAATTGACAGAATGTAAAATTTAAGCCTACAACTTCGAGACGAGTCCTATGTGGAGCCAATCCATTCTGGAAAATATTACGATCCAATTTTGCACACAAAAAAATTCAAATTCTCAACCTAGGGCAAAAAAGGGCTTTGGATAAAATTACAACACAAACATTCACTATGGGCGTAGAAACAAATGAACCTTTCATTTCAGGTGCATTTAAAGGCATAGCAGCAGCTTGGCTTGATGGAGGCAGACCTTCCTATATTCGTTTCAAACTGGCTATTCCAAATTCATGGTTCGACATGAGACTAATACGGCAAATTAACTGAAAAAGGCCACAGTGACAATCTGGTATGAAGCTTCAATGACCCCCAGGCCATAGAGTAAATGCAGTTGACACACTATAAAAAGAATTTTAAGCCGATAATCCAAAATTTCCTTCTAAAAAACGTGACAGCGTTTCTTTTTGGCTGACTTTGTAGACAAATTTTCCCTTTGTGCCACATGCCAGCATAACTGAAATATTTTCTTCATGCATAAAGAAAAGTATGTGTTGGAAAAATATTCAAATTCTAAAATTGGATTAAACAATTCGTGCTAATGAGGACAATGTCCCATAAGAACACCATTTTCAGAAATTTAAAGTTAGAATCTTTGGAAGTGACCAACAAGGCAACTTAAAGAAAGACCACAGAGTTTACACAAAGCAGTTTTCGCTCAATAACTAAACTTCATAGATGGCCCAAAAAATGCTCGCCACTCGAAAGTAGAACGGGCATTTCAGCTGGTGTACATATTAAAGCATAAATGGCTGTGCATACATCGAAGCAGAGAAGTCTGTACATATATTAAAGCTGAGAAGTATGTATATATTAAAGTGCAGACTTTGTACAAATATGCAAAGAAAATAACTGTTGTTGCTTAATATTTAATTTTCAAATATTAGTAATTATTAGCAGTATTGACATTCAGAATATACTGATCATTTGACCGGGGGAGGTTGGGATTTTGGGCATTTGCCCCGGGCGGTATTTTGTTAATTTGTGGGCGGAAAACATTTTGTAACCCAAATATGATCTACTAATGCAATAACCATTGGTATTAAGGGATAGACCCCCGTTCTTAGGTTGATAATAATGTTTGCCTGTTCCTACAGGGAAGACATGAACCTGAGACTAAATTTAGGGAAAAGTCAAGACGAGCATAGGGGGTAGGGAGGTCAAAGATTTAAATAGAAAGTGTCGGTTTAAGCTATATGATGACACTTGTCATTTGTCAGCCTGGAAATATCGGTGGCGTGAGTGTTGGTATGCGCTATCAGATGACACTTGTCATTTGTCAGCCTGGAAATATCGGTGGCGTTAATGTTGGTATGCGCTATCAGATGACACTTGTCATTTGTTAGCCTGGAAATATCGGTGGCGTTAGTGTTGGTATGCGCTATCAGATGACATTTGTCATTTGTCAGCCTGGAAATGTGGCGTGAGTGTTGGTATGCGCTATCAGATGACACTTGTCATTTGTCAGCCTGGAAATATCGGTGGCGTTAGTGTTGGTATGCGCTATCAGATGACACTTGTCATTTGTCAGCCTGGAAATATTGGTGGCGTTAGTGTTGGTATGCGCTATAAGATGACACTTGTCATTTGTCAGCCAGGAAATATCAGTGGCGTGACGTCACATCTGGAAGCCGTTGCCGAGGTAAAAGTCTCAAAAAATGGAAATTGTCTGGTCGAGGGAAGAGCTCCATATATATAGATATAAATTCCCCTTCCACACGCATCCCCTTTGCGCATGTTTAAGACACTATTCTTATCTGTGGCTCTCTCACTAATGTCACCCTAATGCACCACATCCAAGGTCCGGCTTCCCGGCGCCCCGCCCTGTAAGTAAAGGCTTTTAGCTTGTTTGTCAAGGGCTTCGTTATTTATATATAAAGTCGGGTCCTCGGCTCACTCTTTAAACCCCACACGCCTCTCTGTTAAATTGGAGTACTCCCCCCTCCCCCTGACATCCCCCACCTCCCTTCTTCTTCCCCCCTTCACTTCAACGTCGTAAGTTTTGGGTTTCATGTAATGCTGATATCTCGTGGGTTGGAAAAATACATCGCCTTTTCTGCTGAGGCCATACCCATTAATCACTCTCTTACTCTGACAGTTTTCTTTAAACGCCAAGTCCAGAATTGTGCACATTGAGGTAACGGATAGAGGATGGTCAATTGGAAGGGGTGGTTCAAACAAGAAAATGGTCATTTTTGGGGGGTTTAAATTTCGGGAAACTATTATTGGCTCGCTAATACTTTCGAAATATTGTGTGTCAAGCATACACTGGTAAGGACGTTTTGCGGTTAAATATATTGTTGAGTTCTATGCTGGTATGGGGACGTCTTGATAGATGAAATGTCAAGACGAAGAACAAATAACAAGAACAACAACTTTTCCGAATAGTTTTTTTTTTCAGCTGTTGAATACGAATAATACAATTTATAAAAAAAAGTTAAATAATGTAGTTAAAGAATGTAGCGAAAGAATGTAGTGCTAGAATGTAGTGAAAGAATGTAGTGAAAGAATGTAGTGAAAGAATGTAGTATATTTAATTTTCTTTCGTTTCTATCTCGATACATTAGGACGTTTCTTCAGGAGACTATTTAATACCTCACCGTCCCTTACCATAAGACTTGTAACGACCATTGAACGTTTAAAGGCCCACAACCCTACGGTATCTTCTTTTTCTAAAGTCTATAGGTCAGTCCGGAACATGTTCATTTGACTAGTAGCATCCATCATATACCTTCTTTACGGAGTAAGGATTAATGTTGGAAGAACTGGACAGAAAAACAAAACGAGCGAGTTTTCCCAAATAAAAAAAAAGACAGCTGATTCTTGGAGCGTCAATAAGAAACTTATTTATTTCTGTGTATCGGGAAGCATTGTGGGATTGACCTAATGAAAATATATCCCCCCCCCCTCTATGTGTTTCAAATAGAAGATTTGGACATTTTAGAGGTGGTCAGAGGTGAAATAAAGGATAATTATAATCTGTATATGCCCATAAGCCAGTGGTGAAATAAGTTTAATGGCTTTTATTACACTCCCCCTGTCCAAACATCGAGATGATGTGAGATGGTGTTTAAATGGGGGAAGGGCGAAAATTTAAAAGACGAATGTTCCTTAAAATTATGTTTGATTTCAAACAATGCCCACTCCAAAACTGGACACCATAATATTTAGATGTACGTGGAAAAACTCTGTCCGCAAAATACAAAATTAAAAAATAATAATAATAAAAGTTCAAGTTGAAGTTTTTTGAAGTCGATGTTTTAGAGGTCAAAGTTTTAGAAGTCGATGTTCTCTTTGAAATGCATTCTAGATGTTGTCATGAGCATTGCCATCTTAACAGCATCGGGGCCCCCGGGCAACGTCACGGAGGCCCATTTATTCCTCTCTTACTTATTAAAGTTAAAAAAAAGCGTTAGGGTCCCAGAGTGCACATTTGTTATGACCTGTGTGTCTTTCTGACAACTTCTGGATTCCTGGATTTTTTCTTCTTAAGTTTACAATCTTCTTTCAAAGTAGAACCAAAAAAATAAAAAAATTACACTTTTATTGGGGAAAATAAGAAAACTAGGCATAAGGCCCGCCACTTTGTGTTTGACCTGCCACGTGATGTGTTGTGACCTGCCACGTGTTGTGTTGTGACCTGCCACGTGATGTGTTGTAGCCTGCCACGTGATGTCTTGTGACCTGCTACGTGATGTGCTGTGACCCGCCGGATTTATCACAAATGAATTTATTGTGGACCCATTTTTAAAAAAATTGATTAAAGTTATCTTAAATCGTTAATAAAAAAAAATTATAAAACCATACTGCTATTTACTAACTACTAAAGATAAAGGGTAATCACAAATAGGTAGTTGAAATCTAAAGTTTCACTATCATTGCTCCTTTTCTCTAATTAATTGTAGAGTGATGTAAAACTAAATTCAGGTAAGTACCAAAATGTATCACTGCATCCTTGCCATATTTTCAAAACCCTCTCTCAGTATCACTGCATCCTATGCCATCTTTCCAAGCCACTCTCTCAGTATAACTGCATCCAATTCCATCTTTACAAACACCTCTCTCAGTATTACTGCATCCTATACCATCTTTCCAAACCCCTCTCTCAGTATCACTGCATCCTATGCCATCTTTCCAAACCCATCTCTCAGTATTACTGCATCCTTTACCATCTTTCCAAACCCCTCTCTCAGTATCACTGCATCCTATTCCATCTTTCCAAACCCCTCTCTCAGCATCGCTGCACCCTATGCCATCTTTCCAAACCCCTCTCTCAGTATTACTGCATCCTATGCCATCTTTCCAAACCCCTCTCTCAGTATCACTGCATCCTATGTCATCTTTCCAAACCCCTCTCTCAGTATCAATGCATCATATGCCATCTTTCCAAACCTCTCTCTCAGTATTACTGCATCCTATGACATCTTTCCAAACCCCTCTCTCTGTATTACTGCATCCTATGCCATCTTTCCAAACCCCTCTCTCAGTATCACTGCATCCTATGCCATCTTTCCAAACCCCTCTCTCAGTATCACTGCATCCTATGCCATCTTTCCAAACCCCTCTCTCAGTATTACTGCATCCTATGCCATCTTTCCAAACCCCTCTCTTAGTATCACTGCATCCTATGCCATCTTTCGAAACCCCTCTCTCAGTATTACTGCATCCAATGCCATCTTTCCAAACCCCTCTCTCAGTATCACTGCATCCTATGCCATCTTTCCAAACCCCTCTCTCAGTATCGCTGCATTATATGCCATCTTTCCAAACCCCTCTCTCAGTATTTCTGCATCCTATGCCATCTTTCCCAACCCCTCTCTCAGTATCACTGCATCCTATGCCATCTTTCCAAACCCCTCTCTCATTATCACTGCATCATATGCCATCTTTCCAAACACCTCTCTCAGTATCAATGCATCCTATGCCGTGTTTCCAAACCCCTCTCTCAGTATTACTGCATCCTATGCCATCTTTCCAAGCCCCTCTCTCAGTATCACTGCATCCTATGCCATCTTTCCAAACCCCTCTCTTAGTATCACTGCATCCTATGCCATCTTTCCAAACCCCTCTCTCAGGATCGCTGCATCCTATGCCATCTTTCCAAACCCCTCTCTAAGTATTACTGCATCCTATGCCATCTTTCCAAACCCCTCTCTCAGTATCACTGCATCCTATGTCATCTCTAAAAACCCCTCTCTCAATATCACTGCATACTATGCCATCTTTCCAAACACCTCTCTCAGTATCACAGCATCCTATGCCATGTTTCCAAACCCCTCTCTCAGTATTACTGCATCCTATGCCATCTTTCCAAGCCCCTCTCTCAGTATCACTGCATCCTATGCCATCTTTCCAAACCCCTCTCTTAGTATTACTGTATCCTATGCCATCTTTCCAAACCCCTCTCTCAGTATTACTGCATCCTATGCCATCTTTCCAAACCCCTCTCTCAGTATCACTGCATCCTATGCCATCTTTCCAAACCCCTCTCTCAGTATTACTGCATCCTATGCCATCTTTCCAAACCCCTCTCTCAGTATCACTGCATCCTATGCCATCTTTCCAAACCCCTCTCTCAGTATTACTGCATCCTATGCCATCTTTCCAAACCCCTCTCTCAGTATCACTGCATCCTATGCCATCTTTCCAAACCCCTCTCTCAGTATTACTGCATCCTATGCCATCTTTCCAAACCCCTCTCTCAGTATCACTGCATCCTATGCCATCTTTCCAAACCCCTCTCTCAGTATTACTGCATCCTATGCCATCTTTCCAAACCCCTCTCTCAGTATCACTGCATCCTATGCCATCTTTCCAAACCCCTCTCTCAGTATTACTGCATCCTATGCCATCTTTCCAAACCCCTCTCTCAGTATCACTGCATCCTATGCCATCTTTCCAAACCCCTCTCTCAGTATTACTGCATCCTATGCCATCTTTCCAAACCCCTCTCTCAGTATCACTGCATCCTATGCCATCTTTCCAAACCCCTCTCTCAGTATTACTGCATCCTATGCCATCTTTCCAAACCCCTCTCTCAGTATCACTGCATCCTATGCCATCTTTCCAAACCCCTCTCTCAGTATTACTGCATCCTATGCCATCTTTCCAAGCCCCTCTCTCAGTATCACTGCATCCTATGCCATCTTTCCAAACCCCTCTCTTAGTATTACTGTATCCTATGCCATCTTTCCAAACCCCTCTCTCAGTATCGCTGCATCCTATGCCATCTTTCCAAACCCCTCTCTCAGTATTACTGCATCATATGCCATCTTTCCAAACCCCTCTCTCGGTATCACTGCATCCTATGCCATCTTTCCAAGCCCTTCTCTCAGTATTACTGCATCCTATGCAATCTTTCCAAGCCCCTCTCTCAGTATCACTGCATCCTATGCCATCTTTCCAAACCCCTCTCTTAGTATCACTGCATCCTATGCCATCTTTCGAAATCCCTCTCTCAGTATTACTGCATCCAATGCCATCTTTCCAAACCCCTCTCTCAGTATCACTGCATCCTATGCCATCTTTTCAAACCCCTCTCTCAGTATCGCTGCATCCTATGCCATCTTTCCAAACCCCTCTCTCAGTATTACTGCATCCTATGCCATCTTTCCAAACCCCTCTCTCAGTATCACTGCATCCTATGTCATCTCTCCAAACCCCTCTCTCAGTATCACTGCGTCCTATTCCATCTTTCCAAACCCCTCTCTTAGCATCGATGCATCCTATGCCATCTTTCCAAACCCCTCTCTCAGTATCACTGCATCCTATGTCATCTTTCCAAACCCCTCTCTCAGTATCAATGCATCCTATGCCATCTTTCCAAACCTCTCTCTCAGTATTACTGCATCCTATGACATCTTTCCAAACCCCTATCTCAGTATTACTGCATCCTATGCCATCTTTCCAAACCCCTCTCTCAGTATCACTGCATCCTATGCTATCTTTACAAACACCTCTCTCAGTATTACTGCATCCTCTGCCATCTATCAAAACCCCTCTCTCAGTATTACTGCATCCTATGCCATCTTTCCAAACCCCTCTCTCAGTATCACTGCATCCTATGCCATCTTTCCAAACCCATCTCTCAGTATCACTGCATACTATGCCTTCTTTCCAAACCCCTCTCTCAGTATTACTGCATCCTATTCCATCTTTCCAAACCCCTCTATCAGTATTACTGCATCCTATGCCACCTTTCCTAACCCCTCTCTCAGTATTACCGCATCCTATGCCATCTTTCCAAACCCCTCTCTCAGTATCACTGCATCCTATGCCATCTTTCCAAACCCCTCTCTCAGTATTACTGCATCCTATGCCATCTTTCCAAACCCCTCTCTCAGTATCACTGCATCCTATGTCATCTCTCCAAACCCCTCTCTCAGTATCACT
>CAXITT010000165.1:211937-227454 GCA_964033795.1 Lymnaea stagnalis | reverse complement strand
CTCAGTATCGCTGCATCCTATGCCATCTTTCCAGACCCCTCTCTCAGTATTACTGCATCCTATACCATCTTTCCAAACCCCTCTCTCAGTATCACTGCATCCTATGCCATCTTTCCAAACCCCTCTCTCAGTATTATTGCATCCTATGCCATCTTTCCAAACCCCTCTCTTAGTATCACTGCATCCTATGCCATCTTTCCAAACACCTCTCTCAATATTACCGCATCCTATGCCATCTTTCAAAACACCTCTCTCAGTATCACTGCATCCTATGTCATCTTTCCAAACCCCTATCTCAGTATTACTGCATCCTATGCCATCTTTCCAAACCCCTCTCTCAGTATCACTGCATCCTATGTCATCTCTCCAAACCCCTCTCTCAGTATCACTGCATCCAATTCCATCTTTACAAACACCTCTCTCAGTATTACTGCATCCTATACCATCTTTCCAAACCCCTCTCTCAGTATCACTGCATCCTATGCCATCTTTCCAAACCCATCTCAAAGTATTACTTCATCCTTTACCATCTTTCCAAACCCCTCTCTCAGTATCACTGCATCCTATTCCATCTTTCCAAACCCCTCTCTCAGCATCGCTGCATCCTATGCCATCTTTCCAAACCCCTCTCTCAGTATTACTGCATCCTATGCCATCTTTCCAAACCCCTCTCTCAGTATCACTGCATCCTATGTCATCTTTCCAAACCCCTCTCTCAGTATCAATACATCCTATGCCATCTTTCCAAACCCCTCTCTCAGTATTACTGCATCCTATGCCATCTTTCCAAACCCCTCTCTCTGTATTACTGCATCCTATGCCATCTTTCCAAACCCTTCTCTCAGTATCACTGCATCCTATGCCATCTTTACAAACACCTCTCTCAGTATTACTGCATCCTCTGCCATCTTTCAAAACCCCTCTCTCAGTATTACTGCATCCTATGCCATCTTTCCAAACCCCTCTCTCAGTATCACTGCATCCTATGCCATCTTTCCAAACCCCTCTCTCAGTATTACTGCATCGTATGTCATCTTTCCAAACCCCTCTTTCGGTATTACAGCATCCTTTGCCATCTTTCCAAACCCCTCTCTCGGTATCACTGCATCCTATGTCATCTTTCAAAACCCCTCTCTCAGTATTACTGCATCCTATTCCATCTTTCCAAACCCCTCTCTCAGTATTACTGCATCCTATGCCATCTTTCCAAACCCCTCTCTCAGTATCACTGCATCCTATGCCATCTTTCCAAACCCCTCTCTCAGTATTACTGCATCCTATGCCATCTTTCCAAACCCCTCTCTCAGTATTACTGCATCCTATGCTATCTTTGCAAACCCCTCTCTCAGTATCACTGCATCCTATGCCATCTTTCCAAACCCCTCTCTCAGTATCACTGCATCCTAAGCCATCTTTCCAATTCCCTCTCTCAGTATTATTGCATCCTATGCCATCTTTCCAAACCCCTCTCTCAGTATTACTGCATCCTATGCCATCTTTCCAAACCCCTCTCTCAGTATTACTGCATCCTATGCCATCATTCCAAACCCCTGTCTCAGTATTACTGCATCCTATGTCATCTTTCCAAACCCCTCTCTCAGTATTACTGCATCCTATGCCATCTTTCCAAACCCCTCTCTCAGTATCACTGCATCCTATGTCATCTCTCCAAACCCCTCTCTCAGTATTACTGCACCCTATGCCATCTTTCCAAACCCCTCTCTCAGTATTACTGCATCCTATGCCATCTTTCCAAATCCCTCTCTCAGTATCACCAGAGGGATTTTGTTAGGCGGCCGCGGTAACCGCCCACCGACTCACCCCCATCGCTCAAAGTGACGGTGTTTTATTTCATAATGATTTTCAAAACAATCAAAGCTAGAGAAATATTCCTGTAACCCAATAATGAAATGGTCAATCGAGTGAGAAAGAGGTTACGAGCTAAAATGTCTATGCCTATTGCTAAAAAAATTGTGGAATGTAAACATCGGCTCTATTTTAAAGCTAAACATACGAGACAGCACATTTCCTTGCATACTCTAATGATATATAACTATTTTCCACTACTGTTTTATGTTTGACTCAATTGGTTGTCAGCTCAGCTTGAAGTATGTAAAGCACAAGTTAGAAGAAGTAGATCTATTCTAATGCTACATTTTTAAGACTTTCGTTTCATCGTGAACTAAACGTGAAGGGACAAAAATTGTGCAAGAAAAGTTATACTTTTGTTGTAAAAAATGTTTCTTTGAGCTATTAATGAAATAGCATTTGTAAGTGAGCCATTAATGAAGGAGCAATAAGCGAGTCATTAATGAAGGAGCAATTCTATGTGAGCCGTAATGATAGGAGCACTTCTTTTTGAGTGATTAATGTCGGAGCAATGCTACGTAGTTGTGAGCCATCCTATGGCAGCCGTTAAAGTTAGAGCAGCACTATGCTAGCCGTTATCTAGGAGCAATTCTATGTATGCAATTAACGTTGATCCCTTGCGATGTTTCCCCCTTACCTGTGAGGAGCAGACTTTGTTGACATGGGGCCCGGTGACTTTAAGTGTGAGTACCGCTGTTTGCGGTCCATTGCCGGGTCTGGCATGCACCTTCTTGTTGCATGACATACACGTCTAGTGCTAGCCAATAAAAGTCAGGAGAGAGGTGAGAACTAGTGGGGGATCACCCCAACGGAAGAGATGAATGTTTCAGACGGTAACGAGTTCATAAAAGCGCCCCCCCTCCCCCCTTCCCCCCCCCCCATCCCCCCCCCCAAAAAAAAAAAAATCACCCAACTTGGCAATGCTACAATCTGGGAGGAGAAACGGGTGATGTATGTGGGGGGGGGGGGGGGTGATAAATAAACATGTGCGTGTAACGCAGACACAGAAACCATTTCTCAAACCAGTTAAAGAATATTTATTTGGTTTGTTGTTGCAGGGTGAGAGCGGATGATAAGATCTGCAAACGGGAAGTGGTCCTGCCGCGAGCAAGATTGACTTTAATTTAAATGGTTGAAAACAGGACGTCCGGAGAACATTCTTCCAAGTCCTTCTCTCGCACACGGTGTTGGACGGGAGAAATAGGTCAAAGTGGATGACGTCATGACATCAAAGATTTGGTAATTAGATCAGTTGGTATTGTTTATCGTGTCATGTAGTGTCAATTTTGTTGCCTATAAAATGATGCATTAACATGTTGTCAGGTGGCATGAGATAACTGTCCGTGGGCCGCTAGTCATGACACCTGATGCATACAATGAACAAATGAACAGCAACAACAACAACAACACTATGTGCAGAGCTCTATTTTTTCTTAATGCACAAAATTCTCAAATTAATGCATCCACATTACCACAAAAAAACACACACATAAATTGCGTCATACACGCATTTATATCGTCAGACATGCAAGAAAAACGTCATACACGCATTTCCAACGTGATACACACATATAACGTCATAAAGCATTTACAACGTCATAAACGTATTTAAAACGTCATACACACATTTACAATGACATAAACGCGTATTTGAAACGTCATACAAGCATTTACAATGTCATACATTTATTTAGAACGTCATACACACATTTACAACGTCATAAACGCATTTAAAACGTCATACACACATTTACAATGTCATACACGTATTTACAACATTAAAAACGCAATTAAAACAAACGTCATACATACATTTGCAATGTCATACATGCATTTACAAACTTATACGCGCATTTAAAACTTCATACACTCATTTACAATGTCATACAAGCATTTACAACGTGATAAACACATTTACAACGTCATACACATATTTGCAACGTCATACACACATTTAAAAACTTCATACACGCCTTTACAACGTCATACGCGCATTTACAATGTCACACATGCATTTACAACTTCATGCAGGCATTTACTAAGTCATAAATGCATTAAAACGGCATATTTGCATTTAAGGTCATCACGTATTTACAACGTCACACGCATTTACAACGTCATACACGAATTTACAACGGCATACATGCATATACAACGTCATATTTGCACTCAAAACGTCATCAAAGCACATACAAAGTCATAGAAGCAATTACAAAATGTCATATATGCAATTTGGACTCTTCGTTGATAATGTTGTTGCACGTATATATTGCATCCATGTCCCAAAACTTTTCAACATTATTTCGTTTTTTTTTTTAGACAAACTATCTTTCTTAGGACAGCTCATTACTTATGCATAATTCTTTTTTTTACCTGACATTTCATATCTCCCTACTCTCTCTCTCTCTTTCTTTCTCTCTCTCGCTCTATGTGTGTCTCCCTCTCTCTCTCTCGGCTAATAAATACATAGTCTTCATCTATGTGCATGTGCAGCTCTCTTCCTGCTATTATAGTAAACATCGTTTCACGCCAGTGAAATAAATGTACAGTAATGCTCGTATCTTTCCTAAGGTCTGACAGTAAAATGGCGGCTTACATTAAATGTTATTGAAATGTTTATCTGTCAATGTGCTCGAATAACAGAAGTATTTTCAAACATCATTAAAACTTCATGCTAATTATAAAAAATAAGTGCACGTGCTGGCAGTTGATAGATTACGATTAGAAAGAGGGCGTCGAACGTGCCTCAATGGTCAATTCAAACATATTTAAAATCTTTGCAGTCCAACAATAGGTTTGGCCCTTTGGTCCATCTGTTCGATCTTTTCGTCCATCTTGTGGATCTCTTGTTCCACCTGTACAATGTCCACGTCTTACGTTTTTCAGAAGAAACAACGAATATAGACGATATGGACTAGAAACTAAAAAGGACGTTTTATCACTTTTCCTAAATTCAGCCATGAACTAAAGACATGGTTTCGGTAGACTGGTTTTTGCAGTAGTCAATTAAATCCCAATTTTCCAATCGTGTGCGTTTAATTCATTTTAAATAACACAAATCCCGGGATTATTATTTAGGAGTTTAAGCGAATGGCCGCGCACCACGCACCTTGATAGCCTAAGGGAACAGTCTATGTGGTTGAGACAGCTTGCCATCAATAGCGTATCAGAATTTGACGACATTTTTCATTGTGTCAATGTTATCTGCCTACGGAACTCCGGGGTTTTAATTCAGAGTGTTCCTTCTCTTAGTCTTAGATGAGTTGCCATCTTAGTTTGACGGGTCCCATCCACCTGGGATGCTTGGCAGACCACAAACTTAGGATAGACTCAGTTTAGACCACTTGGTCAGCCAGCACCCTTCCAACATCTTATATATATAAGATGCTACCTCCTGGTTTTATATGCTTCTTTTCCAATTACTTCCCCCAACTCCACATGTTTTGTATTAATGATACTGGGTGAAAAAAGGCTATCAGGTGGGACGTGAGAATGCACGCCAATAAAAAGTTCTTTCAAGGGAGGCCACTTATATTCGGTGTTGTTAGTGGTCGTGGTCCTCTGTCACACAGCGAGCTTCATGCGTACAACGTCATCAATTTGGAACACACTTCCTGTCGCTCTCAGAAACAGCCAGACACTGGAGTCTTTCAAAACCGATCTGAAAACATTAATATCTATTTCGCAAACCCCTGTTGGGGTGAATTTGTCTACCATCTTTTCCAGCTAGCTATTATCTCCTAGATGATTATTGGCCTGTGTTGTTTATGGTTGCAAGGGATGAAAGACTTAGAATGGGTATTCTCGTATGTAGTTTTTGTAATGTTGCGTTTTGTATTTCAATGTGGCAAAATATAGAGTTTTTCATTTCTTTTTGATGTGGATGACTTTATACCGGGCTTCGAGCCTTTGGGGATGAAGCGGGATTTTCAAATAAGCTTTATTATTATTATTATTATTATCTCGTGTCACACAGCGAGCTTCATGCGTACAATGTCATCTCTATTCCGGGATACGCAAACTGACTAATCCCTATCAGTGGGTTATTTCTTGACACAAACGGTTAACAAGGCGGTACGCTCTCACTATGACATAAGGCATCTTATAGAAAATGAGAAGTTAATTCTTTTTTTGTTGTTTTTGTAACACATAGATCGAGGGGATATTTCTCTAAAAGAAATGCACCGAGTACATAGGCCGTAGTGCATTCATATTTCTTCTGGTTTTAACATAAAAGCAGGGTTATTAAATGTGCGACAAAATTGTTGCTTTCAATTTGTGTGCAGTTCTATAGATGTCCAAAGTGTTAGAAAGTACCGCCAATAAGAAGATGCTTGCATCATTGTCTGACTGAAACGGACCAATGCTCATAAAGGGTTTGGAGGTATATTGAAAGGGCGATCATAATTTCATATTGAATGTCTCAAGGAATGCTTAAAATCATATTAATGCTATGAAGTGAGGGAAATATGCTTGATAAGTAGTGAATAGAGCACTCTGTGTAAAACGTGCGTTTTATAGTGTGGTGGATTTGAGTTATATAGTGTGGTTAT
Source organism: Lymnaea stagnalis (assembly GCA_964033795.1). Classification (NCBI taxonomy): domain Eukaryota; kingdom Metazoa; phylum Mollusca; class Gastropoda; family Lymnaeidae; genus Lymnaea; species Lymnaea stagnalis. The sequence goes on along the minus strand of CAXITT010000165.1, from coordinate 221,032 downwards.
TTTATGTTATATAGTGTGGTCAAATTGTGTTATATAGTTTGGTCAATGTGTGTTAAATAGTGTGTTACATGTATATTATATTGTGTGGTCAATGTATGGTATATAGTGCGGTCAATTTTTGTTATATAGTTTGGTCAATGTGTGTATTTAATAATGTGTTACATGTATATTATATAGTGTGTCTATGTATGTTATATAGTGAGGTTAATGTATGCTATAAAATGTGGTCTATGTATGTTATACAGTGTGGTAAGTGTGTATTACATAGTGTGAACGAGGTGCTTTATACAGTTGTCAAAGTGTATAATAGTATGCGATTGGGGTATGTTAGGTTCAATAGTCGAGTGAGAGGTTTTATAAAAAGCGTGAACTAGGTGTGTAGTAGTGTGAACAAGGTGTGTTGTATAGTGTGAACGAGGTGTGTTGTATAGTGTGAATGAGGTGTGTTTTATAGTGTTAACGAGGTGTGTTGTATAGTGTGAACGAGGTGTGAGGTATAGTGTGAACGAGGTGTGTAGTATAGTGTGAACGAATTTGGATGTATAGTGTGAACGAGGTGTAGTATAGTGTGAACGAATTTGGATGTATAGTGTGAACGAGTTGTGTAGTATAGTGTGAACGTGGTGTATTGTGTAGTGTCATCGAGGTGTTGTATAGTGTGAAGTAGATGTGTTGTATGGTGTGAACAAGTTGTCTTGTATAGTGTGAACGAGGCGAGTTGTATAGTGTGAACGAGGTGTGTTGTATAGTGTGAACGAGGTGTGTCGTATAGTTCAAACGAGGTGTGTCGTATAGTGCGAATGAGGTGTGTTGTATAGTGCGAATGAGGTGTGTTGTATAGTTCAAACGAGGTGTGTCGTATAGTGTGAACAAGGTGTCTTGTATAGTGTGAATGAGGCGTGTTGTATAGTGTGAATAAGGCGTGTTGTATAGTGTGAAGTAGATGTGTTATATGGTGTGAACAAGTTGTCTTGTATAGTGTGAACAAGTTGTCTTGTATAGTGTGAACGAGGCGAGTTGTATAGTGTGAACGAGGTGTGTTGTATAGTGTGAACGAGGTGTGTTGTATAGTGTGAACGAGGTGTGTCGTATAGTGCGAATGAGGTGTGTTGTATAGTGCGAATGAGGTGTGTTGTATAGTTCAAACGAGGTGTGTCGTATAGTGTGAACAAGGTGTCTTGTATAGTGTGAATGAGGCGTGTTGTATAGTGTGAATAAGGCGTGTTGTATAGTGTGAAGTAGATGTGTTATATGGTGTGAACAAGTTGTCTTGTATAGTGTGAACAAGTTGTCTTGTATAGTGTGAACGAGGCGAGTTGTATAGTGTGAACGAGGTGTGTTGTATAGTGTGAACGAGGTGTGTTGTATAGTGTGAACGAGGTGTGTCGTATAGTGCGAATGAGGTGTGTTGTATAGTGCGAATGAGGTGTGTTGTATAGTTCAAACGAGGTGTGTCGTATAGTGTGAACAAGGTGTCTTGTATAGTGTGAATGAGGCGTGTTGTATAGTGTGAATGAGGCGTGTTGTATAGTGTGAATGAGGCGAGTTGTATAATGTGAATGAGGCGTGTTGTATAGTGTGAATGAGGCGTGTTGTATAGTGTGAACAATGTTTGTTGTATAGTGTGAACGAGGCGTGTTGTATAGTGTGAATGAGGCGTGTTGTATAGTGTGAATGAGGTGTGTTGTATAGTGTGAATGAGGTGTGTTGTATAGTGTGAATGAGGTGTGTTGTATAGTGTGAATGAGGTGTGTTGTATAGTGTGAACGAGGTGTGTTGTATAGTGTGAACGAGGCGTGTTGTATAGTGTGAATGAGGCGTGTTGTATAGTGTGAATGAGGCGTGTTGTATAGTGTGAATGAGGCGTGTTGTATAGTGTGAATGAGGCGTGTTGTATAGTGTGAATGAGGCGTGTTGTATAGTGTGAATGAGGCGTGTGGTATAGTGTGAATGAGGCGAGTTGTATAGTGTGAATGAGGCGCGTTGTATAGTGTGAATGAGGCGTGTTGTATAGTGTCAATGAGTCGTGTTGTATAGTATGAATGAGGCGTGTTGTATAGTGTGTGTGAGGCGTGTTGTATAGTGAGAATGAGGCGAGTTGTATAGTGTGAACAAGGTGTGTTGTATAGTGTGAATGAGGCGAGTTGTATAGTGTGAACAAGGTGTGTTGTATAGTGTGAATGAGGCGAGTTGTATAGTGTGAACGAGGTGTGTTGTATAGTGTGAACAAGGTGTGCTGTATAGTGTGAACAAGGTCTGTTGTATAGTGTGAACAAGGTGTGTTTTATAGTGTGAATGAGGCGAGTTGTATAGTGTGAACAAGGTGTGTTGTATAGTGTGAATGAGGCGAGTTGTATAGTGTGAACAAGGTGTGTTGTATAGTGTGAATGAGGCGAGTTGTATAGTGTGAACAAGGTGTGTTGTATAGTGTGAATGAGACGAGTTGTATAGTGTGAACAAGGTGTGTTGTATAGTGTGAATGAGGCGTGTTGTATAGTGTGAACAAGGTGTGTTGTATAGTGTGAATGAGGCGAGTTGTATAGTGTGAACAAGGTGTGTTGTATAGTGTGAATGAGGCGAGTTGTATAGTGTGAACAAGGTGTGTTGTATAGTGTGAATGAGGCGTGTTGTATAGTGTGAACAAGGTGTGTTGTATAGTGTGAATGAGGCGTGTTGTATAGTGTGAACGAGGTGTGTTGTATAGTGTGAATGAGGCGTGTTGTATAGTGTGAACAAGGTGTGTTGTATAGTGTGAATGAGGCGTGTTGTATAGTGTGAACAAGGTGTGTTGTATAGTGTGAGGGAGGCGTGTTGTATAGTGTGAATGAGGTGTGTTGTATAGTGTGAATGAGGCGTGTTGTATAGTGTGAATGAGGCGTGTTGTATAGTGTGAACAAGGTGTGTTGTATAGTGTGAATGAGGCGTGTTGTATAGTGTTAATGAGGTGGAGTTGTTGTAATAAGTGTGGGCTGGATACGTTTTACAGAGTAGAGGAGGTGTGTTGTAGAATATAAACCAAAATACTTTTAAAAGATGGTCGAGATGTATTGTAAAGTGTTGACGGGGTGTGTTATTTAGTGGATAGGAGGTGTGTTGTGTAGTATAGACGGGATTTGAATAACGTGTTCGAAATGTTATATATGGTAGACATTGCTTCAGCATAAACTATGTTATGTGTGCAAACTATCCCGTTGTCTATTTCTTGACACCTCCCTGACCTACATCGCCGTTCAAAGAAATCCCATTTGATCAAATATCTAACAGCAGCACTAAAAGTTTAATCGGACGTTCTTTACTTCTTTGACACTAACTCAAAATAAATCTCATCAAGCCCATTCTAGACCAAATTGGACACACCCATCCATGAAATATGTCGTAAAAACAGAAGCTTTGCATGGCGTTTTCACTTCATTCAATTAACATCTTAGTCTTAGACTAAGGGGAAAAACAACGAAATCTATCGGTCGCTTAGTCACATGCAGTCAGTCCTTTGTACACATTACAGCTCACCCTAAAATACTTTTGGGCAAAGAGATTGTGTGAGTTGTATGTGCTTAAAACAATCAATCAGCTGGTGCATCTCAAACTGTACGTTTGTTTTGAGGAAAAAAAATTCCGTTCTCCTTTAAATGTTTGAAAGTTTATTCTAAAGCTTCGAGGAGTCGAGAGCGAAGCACTCCAAACGGAGTCGGTGGGTTTGAACGAATTCGGGGTCGGATTAGGATCGAAATATTTGGACCAAGCAATTAAACTATTTCGGTATTGGAGTACATTTGGAATATTTAGTTGAAGCGTGTTTCAAAAGAATAAAATTATGGGAAATGTATGCTGCTACGCTATTTGCACGAGACTGTTATGGATGGAGCTGGGGTTGGCTTGACATCCAAGGAAATATGCATTTGCTTGATTATTAGATAATACTTAAACCCAAAAAATGTTCCGAAGGAGCATGGAATAATTGCATCTCAAAATAAGCCAATGAAATATTTAATGATTCATCTCCGTAAAGATATGCCCTCCAAAGATTGCACTCTTTTGCTGGATAAATGCATCCCTATACCGGAAAGGAAATTTAAAAAAACAACAACAACCTAGAAATATGAGTTTAAAATAATTCTATATGATCGAAATAATTTTTGCCACATCCATAATTCACCAGGCTTTATATATCATTTAATTTGTTGGATAAAGACATTTCAGAATAAGAACGTGTAAACGTAGATGGGGTTATTTGACCCATAGAGTCTCGGCATGCAAGTGGAATATGAACATTTGAAGGTAAGAGGGGTCAATGGCAACCGTCAACTCAGGACAAAAGCTTGGAAGTAGCAATGGAAAGAGGTTCTTGGAACTAGCAATGGAAAGATATGCTTCGAAGTAGCCATGGAAAAAAAAGCTTATATAGCAATGAAAAGGGATTTTTAGAAGTAGCCATGGAAAGAGATTCTTGGAAGTAGCAATGGAAAGAGATTCTTGGAAGTTGCCATGGAAAGAGATTCTTGGAAGTTGCCATGGAAAAAAAAGCTTATAAAGCAATGAAAAGGGATTTTTAGAAGTAGCCATGGAAAGAGATTCTTAGAAGTAGCAATGGAAAGAGATTCTTGGAAGTAGCAATAGAAAGAGATGCTTCGAAGTTGCCATGGAAAAAGATTCTTGGAAGTTGCCATGGAAAAAAAAGCTTATATAGTAATGAAAAGGGATTTTTAGAAGTAGCCATGGAAAGAGATTCTTGGAATTTGCCAAGGAAAGAGATTGAAATATATTATTGGAAGTAGCCATTGAAAGAGATTCTTGTAAGAAGAGATTGAAAGAGATTTTTGGAAGTAGCCATTGAAAGAGATTCTTGGAAGTAGCCATTGAAAGAGATGCTCCTATAGCAATGAAAAGAGATGCTTTGAACAAAAAATAAAAAGAAATATTTGTAAAACTTTAAAAAGGACTTTCGATCAAAGTAGATGAGTTCTATATGAAGCCAATGGTTCGGATTTAATGAAGACGAAACTTAAGTGTCTTGTATTTGATCAATTTTTGAACTTATTTTCTGGAAAGTTTTTGTTGGAATAATGCATTTTTAGAAATTGAAAATAATGTTCTTCTTTTTAACTCGTCTTTGACAGAAAGTCTTTATAAAAAAAGTTTTTAAGAAACATTTTATTATTGTACTTAATTTGGGTTGATAAATCTCGGTGAGTGATCAAGTGCTCGTGTCTAGATGTTTGATATATAAATTCATATCAACCACCAAGGATTGATGTGACGTGACGTACGTTGTCTACAGGTCGGTCCCCTGCTGTACTAGCCACAGAACAACTTTCAAGGGTCTAGAACCTCTTTATTTCTAGCTCCTACAGAGCTGATGTGACTCATGTTCCAAGTATCAAACAAACGATGCAGAGATTCAGGTTTTTTCTTATTTATTGGCTACAGATGCGTAACAGTGGAAAACTTCATAAGAAATAAGCTCTGGTGTTCAGAATAAAAACGTCTCTTGAAAAAAAAGCTCCACATATTATACAAAATATAGTTACACAAGTCCTCTTCCATCCATAGAAAAATACACTCCCTTCACAAAACTAAAATCATATCCCTTATCCACAGCACTCGCCACTGTTCACTCCCAAAAAACTAGCCTTCTTTTTCACACACTCCCATCATCACGTGGTTCCTCCCGACACACCACACCGGTCATACATGACCGAGACAAAGCTCGTGGAGCACACGGGGAAAACTACACCCACGATTGCTCAGTTAACATCATAAAAAAAAAAAACAGAAAAACTCAGGCGATCTGACCGTGACAATCGTAATTCCATCATTTTACTCGTATGTAATTCAAAAGAAGTCTATAACCAATTTCGTCCACATTAAATGAACTTACTTATTTACATTAAATTTAGAACACTTCATAGGAATCACAGTATGAAAATCAATTGCTTATAAAGGGCTTAGATCAATCTTTGCATATAATTTGACAATGTAGGCTCTAATGATAACATAACATGGACATTCTATTAGATTGATCAGATTTCGACATGATTCAAATGTGTGCACAATTTTCCGTGAGTTCATTCACTCATGGCCGGGGGGGGGGGGGTGGGGGGTGGTTGGGGGGGGGGTGGGTACTGCGCCGCATTCTATGTTACGGTTTAACGCACTCAGTGAGTTTTAAGACAATGATGACACTAAAAACAAGAGGAATAACTCAAGCCTAGAAGCAACATAAAGAAGGCAAATGAAGGTTGGGGGTTGGGGGATGGGGACAGGAGGTTTTTAGCAAGGTGTTCAGTACATCCTGGTATGAGAAATTCTTGGGGTCCAACTTGATTTCTTCACATTGCCCATGACAGTCTATCACGGTCACCCTCGGGTGGGATTACTAACATGATAGTTGCTGGGACGAAACGGCTATCTTCGTGCACCTTCATGCCATCAAGGGTATTTTTTTTTTAAAATTCGATTTCTGTCTATTTAGATGGAACTTTCGTGTACATACATGTTAGTTCTAAATATTATCATTAGCTCGACTGTTTGCCGTGAATGTACTATCAGCAATAAATGATTACAACAAAAGAAGCCATTTACAAAACATTCCAAACTTTCTTGTATGCAGCCACTGTTCATTTGCTTGAAATCGCTAGGAATGAAGGAAATATTTTTGAAATAATAAAAAATTTTCAAATTATCGATTATTAAGAATATCCATATACAAAATATCCACCATTCAAATTATCGATTATTCACAATATTTATTATTCAAAATAACCATTATTCAAAATATCCATTATTAAAACTATCCATTATTGAAACTATCCATTATTGAAACTATCTATTATTAAAACAATCCATTTTTCCCATCTTCCACATTAAATAACAAACCCAATCTGGTTGCTTAAAAGAACAAGAGCAGAAAAAGTTGTCTTGCATGAATCCAACTAACTGTTAAGTGAAACCAGCACTTACTTGGCTGTCATGAAAGAGTGGACAGATCAAAGAGACGTCATGATATCGTTGACTTGTTTCTTGGTTGTCAGCATGAACGAGAACCAGGCGTCGGGCCATGTGCACCTATGACGTCAAGAACCTTCATTAACTTGTCCAAATGTTGGCATATATTAGATATAGAAAAACGCAAAGAAACATCCGAATTTCGATGCTTTGCAGCGAATTTGAAGTTCATGTGAAGTTCAGGGGTTGAAATTCGGTCACATTTGAAGTTTTGACGTTTTTCCTCCAAATCTGATTGGAGGAGTCGTGTATGGGATGAGTACCTAGGAGACAGTGGAATATGAGTGAGGCTGGATTGTGCTGTCCGCCCTAGGAGACAGTGGAATATCAGTGAGGCTGGATTGTGCTGTCCGCCCTAGGTCCAGTGGCATAGCAGTGAGGCTGGATTGTGCTGTCCGCCCTAGGAGACAGTGGAATATCAGTGAGGCTGGATTGTGCTGTCCGCCCTAGGAGACAGTGGAATATGAGTGAGGCTGGATTGTGCTGTCCGCCCTAGGGGACAGTGGAATATGAGTGAGGCTGGATTGTGCTGTCCGCCCTAGGAGACAGTGGAATATGAGTGAGGCTGGATTGTGCTGTCCGCCCTAGGAGACAGTGGAATATGAGTGAGGCTGGATTGTGCTGTCCGCCCTAGCGGACAGTAGAATATGAGTGAGGCTGGATTGTGCTGTCCGCCCTAGGTCCAGTGGCATAGCAGTGAGGCTGGATTGTGCTGTCCGCCCTTGGAGACAGTGGAATATGAGTTAGACTGGATTGTGCTGTCCGCCCTAGGAGACACTTTATTTTCTTGCTTTGGGCGTCTTTTACAGCCAACTGTAAAATTATTATTTTTTCGTAAAAATCTTAGCCAGCCCGTGCGGTACTAAGTCTAGCTACGCAACTCCTCAATGTTTCTAGATAAGGTCTAGGTGGGGTGGGATTGTCAAGGGTGAGTCAGGGGATAACTCTGTTTATCAAACTTCGTGTGGACCCTTTCGACCACTAGAGAAGCCAGGCATTTCTCTCTACGTCATAAGTAAGCATTATTTGTGGGAGCAAAGTGTCGCGTCGGTCACTTTGTTCCTGGTCATAGGGGGGGGGGTCAAGGCTGGTAGACAGCGTCACCAGAGTTTGAAACAAGATGTGCATTTTTCTGGAAAAGAAATAGTTACGTCAGCATTGAGGTCATTATACCTGAAGGGGGACATCAATATATTACGTACGAAAACAAGTTTTCATGTGACTCTGTCCTGGTGCACATGTTCATTGAAAGAAATCCCCATGAGTATACATAAATTAGAATTTTCTGCCCCCCCCCCCATGCCTGTTTCAATTTTGTTATAAACTATAAAACGAAGTCAAAGTAAACCATGTTAAAAAAATATCCCGGAATTTCTTTGCTGCCTGTTTGGCGTAGCCAAGGGGTTACCAAATAGTGCGCGCGGTGCCCTAGGGAACCGTGACTTCCTCACGGGGGCTTCGAGAAATAAGGCAACATTAAAATATATATACATATATATATTGGCTTGTAATCCAATTTAAAAGTACATTACATCTAACAGACCGTATGCAAATCAGTACTACTTGTGACAGTACATGACATCTAGCTGACCGGATGCAAAAAAGTACTCCTTTTTGACAGTACATAATATCTAGCTGAACGGATGCAAACAAGCACTTACCTGAGTAAGTAATTGATGCTTGCAGAAACTGCTACGAATGGTGAATAGGTGGCGCCTTAACTTAAAAATGAACCAAAAATGTAATAGCTGTTGCAAAATTAGATTTTGACATGTGCTAGAATGAATGGATGAACACAAAAGTCATGCAAACAGCATGGTACCTAACTATTGCTTTTAATTGTAATAATTGTAATCAACAAATAAGTATTTGGAGATAGTGGTGTTATCTTTGGGTGACAGCTGGGATGAAGAGATTAAAAAGTACAACGTCATCTGACTGGGTCAGTGAAGAAGCAACCAGAAATCTGAAACGAACCTACTTTATTTTTCATTTCTCAGGCTTGATATTTAAGATATTGTTGTCTCGTCTCGAATATTGATAATTTTATAGGTGTGTGTGTGTGTGGGGGGGGGGGGGGAGGGGATTTC
>CAXITT010000165.1:200557-211756 GCA_964033795.1 Lymnaea stagnalis | reverse complement strand
GGGGGGGGGGGGTTGAATGGACATTTTGCCTTCTCACAGACAACAAATTGAAAAAAACTCAAACCTGCAAGGACACAATGAATAAAAAGAAGTGAAGAAAAATTGTAATTTGAACTCATTATGAGAGTATTGATTGAGCGTGAATAGAAGGGCAAAGGGTTTCTAAAGAGAGGGCTGGACAAGCAATCTCCATGTTGATGTATCGATAAGAAATGTAGCATGTTTGAAGAATCCTGCTGTTAGTTAAGAGTTTGTATTTGAAACTTTGTTTTATCTTCAACATCAACAGTGAGAACAGGGGTGTAGCGGGGTGAAGATCATTGCCAGTTATTCTTCTAAAAAGCATTTGATAAATCACTGAGGTTCAAAAGATGACCTCCCCTGTCCCCCTATCCCGCATTAATACCAAACATTTTCATTTTTTGGCTCGATGCATAAAAAAAAAATAGATTCACATTTACGGTGTCGATGGTATTACATTACATCGAAGAAAATGTAAAAAAAATAATTAATGGTTTAGACCAGTGGTCGGCAAACCACGGCTCGCGAGTCGCATGCGGCTCTTTAGCGACCTGAGTGCGGCTCGGCCAGTCTGCTGCAAATCGGTTTTGACTCCAAAAAATATGGTTCTTGACAGGTTCTTGAAAAGAAATTTGGCTCTCAAACAATTTTAATCCTCCTGCTGCTGATTTTTGGCTCATTTGACAAATGAGTTTGTCAACCTCTGCTATAGACCAAATAGTTGTTATTTTTAAATACTTTATATTAACTTTGCTTTTTTTTTCGAGAGTGGCTGGCTGGTTGGATGGCGGACTGGCTAAATCTTCTGACGGTTAATTAACGGTTAATGCTGTCAACGTATCGAGCTGAAACTTTACTCATAGACTCGTTGCCAATGATAACACATTCTTAAAAATGTTCAGCCCCTACTCTCAACCGCAAGCCCTCAAAATAAGTTTTTCCTGTTTTTCAAAGGGAAGATAAAATGCACTTCCCAATAACAGCACTAAAATTAAAACAGATTCTCAAATAAAAATATCGCAAGTGCGTTTGGTGCGTAATATTTCGTTTATTTTCTAAAATAGTTGGTGAATTTGCGTTGTAAAAGCGGGGGGGGTCATTAGAATAGTGATATAATTCAGGGGCGTGCACTAAATGTGCGGTTGTGAGCCTTGGAAAGAGGGGGCAGTGATTGGGAATCTTTTCAAATGCGTTACTTGTTTGCATGTTTTGCTCAATGTTCAGCCCCACCCCATCATTGCTTGGTATTCATAAAGGATTTATACAAATGCACAGTTCACAAGTTCAAATTTTCATTCAATTTCTTTTAGAACGCACTATGTTGTAACACAAAATGGTGTAACACCAAATGTTGAAAGACACAATGTTGTAACACAAAATGCTGTAATACAAATTAGTGTAACACGAGATGGTGTAACATTAAATGTTGTAAAATAAAATGTTGTAACACAATATGGCGTAACACAAAATATTGCAACACAAAATGGTGTAACATAAAATGGCGTAAAACAAAATAGTGTAACACAAAATGGTTCAACACAAAATGGTGTAACACAAAATATTTTGACTCAAAACAGTGCTTTCAAAAAGAAATTTGTGGAAAATTTGATGAAAACGTGAACGTGTTAACTGAACTTTTGGATGTGTGATTCAGTCAGTTTATTACAAAGTTCAATGTAAGCGCTTACATTGAACTTTGTATAACATAACATTCTTACACGGGCGCTCACTCTATTCATTATAATAGTCTAATATGAATTAAATTTATTATAAGGGCCTAACTAATACACATTTATGATCAGGACCTAACCAATACACATTTATGATAAGATAAGATAATATTCTTTTATTGATCCAAACAAATGGAAATGTTTTATGATTGTATTGTACATTTTCAGCTCATGTCTAATATAGTTTGAACAAAAGACATTTGCAATAAATTTTTCACTAGCAGCCATTCCGTGAGTTTTCTTAGCCATATCAGGGACTTAGTTCTCATTAAGATTTGTGACTTCAGGGGAGCAGGCTGGTAAATTCGTACAGATTGGGGAACAAAAGAATTTTTATATCTTTCAGTTTTTGTCCTGACGGAAGGAATTCTTCCCGAACGGGCCGATCCTAAGTATCTGTGATGAAGAGGGTGGAATGTATCATCTGAAATGTGTTTAGTAATCAGGGGCTAACCAATACACATTTATGATCGGGGCCTAACCAATCTACCGGGCCTAATTTTCACACATTTTTTATAAACTGGGCGTAGCTTTCACACCGGCCTAAATTAAAAAAAAATATGATTGGGGTCTAGCTTTCACACATTTGTGACCAGGGCCTAACTTACATAGCAGCCATTATCAAGGCCTAACTTACACAACGTTCATTATCTAGGCCTAAATTACACAGCGTTCATTATCTGGGCCTAAATTACACAGCGTTCATTATCTGGGCCTAACTTACACAGCGTTCATTATCTGGGCCTAAATTACACAGCGTTCATTATCAGGGCCTAACTTACACAGCGTTCATTATCTGGGCCTAACTTACACAGCGTTCATTATCTGGGCCTTATAGTATAGGGTAGTGTTAATTAAAGCTACGAATTTTGTCCTGCTTTATTAAATCCCAAACAAATCGCCAACAATATTAAACCAATCACCATGGCTGAGCGTAAAAAACCAATCACCATGGCTGAGGTAACACACAGTTGATTTAGCACAATCATTGTATTGCCCTTGGGTAAACAGTTGGGACTTAATTATTTGAGCTTTGATGGCACATGGAAAACGCACGCTGTTATTCTATTGACTATGCCATTACATGTTGAATAATCGAGAGGCCTTTTCACCTGCTCATCAGTATGTGCAATTTTCTTTTGGATTTCCAATTGATAAGCAGGACAAGAATCAGTCAGAGGACAAATAAACACTGAATTTGAAAAAAAAAAATATATTTATTTTAATATCGTTTTCAAGCAAAGGACAATGCCATTTTATTTAGACATTTCTGTCCGATAATGACGTTTCCATACTTCATTGTTTCAAATTATTTCATTTTTAAACATGGGGGAGGAGGTTGGATTTTCCGACTTAATAGAACGGGAAAATAGGAACAAAAATGTGTATGTGTGTGTGGGTGGGGGGGGACACAACATAACAAAAATAATAATAATAATAATCTTCTGTCCTTATTATATGATTATCGATCGGCGAGCCTGGAGTCTGCAAAGACAGCACGAGGGCCTGAGGTCGATGAGAATGGAAAGCGGGATGCTGGTACCAACTCCGTGTGTGAGGGTCAGACTTGGGGTGGAACCGAACGACACGAGTGCCTCGTTCTTCCCTCGACGCACAGCCAGCCAGCACGCGGCTGGAGGAGTTGGCGATGGAGATCGTGCTATCAACAAATGTTGTTTTTTTCCTTCTTTCCTATTTTTCTCTTCAACAGCGTCTTCTGCTCATCGTCTGCTTCTTTTCTGACGTGTTTGCTGCTGGTTATTTCAAGGCCTGGCGAGTGAGCTTGACACAGCTTGGCTAAATGGAAACAAAAATTAAAATTGCTTTTTTGCTGTGTGTAAGGAATAATTGCTAATCGAGGACCGTGCTCAAGTGCATTATCAATGCTGACCGTTGTATGGAGGTAAGTTGGTTTATTATCGTATAATTTTTATTGAGAATAATCACGGCTTTGACACTTCTCGGTAAAAAAATTCTATACTTAAAAAAAAAAATTAAAAATTCCACCATCAGCCTGTATGTGCATGTGTTTCTGTGTGCATGTGTGTATACTTTTATAAAATTGGAATAGTTTTTTGAATAATGATTGTGACGGGCGTATATTTTTTACTTTAAAAAAAGCAAAGAGTTTAGAAAGTTATACAAAAAAATAAAAGAAATAAAAATGTAAATATTTTTTAAAATATTATGTTGACAAGGCAATCAGAGTCGGATAACATACTCACAAGACATGTATAATATTTACAAGGTAATCAGAGTCGGATAACATACACACAAGACATGTATAATATTTACAAGGTAATCAGAGTTGGATAACATACACACAAGACATGTATAATATTTACAAGGCAATCAGAGTCGGATAACATACACACAAGAGATGTATAATATTTACAAGGCAATCATATTCAGACAACATACACACAAGACATGTGTAATATTTACAAGGTAATCAGAGTCAGATAACATACACACAAGACATGTATAATATTTACAAGGCAATCAGAGTCGGATAACATACACACAAGAGATGTGTAATATTTACAAGGCAATCAGAGTCAGATAACATACACACAAGATATGTATAATATTTACAAGGCAATCAGAGTCGGCTAACATACACACAAGACATGTATAATATTTACAAGGCAATCAGAGTCAGATAACATACACACAAAACATGTATATTATTTACAAGGTAATCAGAGTCGGATAACATACTCACAAGACATGTATAATATTTAAAAGGTAATCATATTCAGATAACATACACACACGACATGTGTAATATTTACAAGGCAATCATATTCAGATGACATACACACAAGAGATGTGTAATATTTACAAGGCAATCATATTCAGATGACATAGACACAAGAGATGTGTAATATTTACAAGACAATCATATTCAGCTGACATACACACAAGAGATGTATAATATTTACAAGGTAATCATATTCAGATAACATACACACAAGACATGTGTAATATTTACAAGGAAATCAGAGTCGGATAACATACATACAAGACATGTATAATATTTACATGGTAATCATATTCAGATAACATACACACAAGACATGTGTAATATTTACAAGGTAATCAGAGTCGGATAACATACACACAAGACATGTATAATAATTACAAGGTAATTATATTCAGATAACATACACACACGACATGTGTAATATTTACACGGCAATCATATTCAGATGACATACACACAAGAGATGGATAATATTTACAAGGCAATCAGATTCAGATAACATACACACAAGACATGTATGATAATTACAAGGCAATCAGAGTCGTATAATATACACACAAGAGATGTGTAATATTTACACGTCAATCAGAGTCAGATAACATACACACAAGACATGTATAATAATTACAAGGCAATCAGAATCGTATAATATACACACGAGAGATGTGTAATATTTACACGTCAATCAGAGTCGGATAACATACACACAAGAGATGTGTAATATTTACACGTCAATCAGAGTCAGATAACATACACTCAAGGCATGTGTAATATTTACGGTTCTGACTTAACTCTTTGGGGAGTGAAACTGATGTAATGGACACATGCTTTAATGTAAACGTCATGTAAAGTATAGTGGTGCAATGTCAAAGTGGTGCAAGGTCAAAGTGGTGCAATGTCAAAGTAGTGCAATGTCAAAGTGGTGCAATGTCAAAGTGGTGCAAGGTCAAAGTGGTGCAATGTCAAAGTGGTACAATGTCAAAGTGGTGCAATTTAAATGTGGTGCAATTTAAAAGTGGTGCATTTTAGATGTAGTGCCATGTAACTGATGTGTCGATACGACTAACGTCACGCTTTGATGTAGATGGAAAGATGGAATGTTGGGATGATGGGATGATGGGATGATCCCTTTTGGGAAAAGAAATTATATATGTTTTTATTTGTGTTTGAACAAACGAATCTTCAAGCCAGGATATGATTGTGCAATAATCATAAATCTGAGCCGCTTTACTATCAAGCATATATCTGAGCCACACTACTATCAATCATATATCTCAACCACCCTACTGTCAACAATTTATCTGAGCCACTCTACTATCAAGCATATATCTGAACCACTCTACTGTCAATCATACATCTGAACCACTCTACTGTCAATCATATATCTGAAACACCCTACTATCAATCATATATTTGAGCCACTTAACTATCAATCTTATATCTCAGCCACTTTACTATCAAATTTATATCTGAGCCACTTTGCTATAAATCATTTATCTGAGCCACTCTACTATCAAGCATATATCTCAACCACTCTACTGTCAATCATACATCTGAAAGACTCTACTGTCAAACATACATCTGAACCACTCTACTATCAATCATATATCTGAGCCACTCAACTATCAATCATATATCTGAGCTTCTCTACTATTAATCATTTATCTGAGCAACTATACTATCAACCAAATTTCTGAGTCACACTACTATTAACCATTTATCTGAGCCACTCAACTATCAATCATATATCTGAGCCGATTTACTATCAATCATATATTTGAGCCACTCTACTTTCCATCATTTGTCTGAGCCACTCTATTATCAATAACATATCTGAGCCACTCTATTATCGATCACATATCTGAGCCACTTTATTATAACTCATGCATCTGAACTACTCTATTATCAACCATATTTCTAAACCAATTTGCTATTAATCATTATTCTGAGCCACTCTATCTATAATAAATCTGAGCCATTCTAAAATCAATAATTTAGATACAAGGTGAAATAACTCAAGCATCATTCCTAGCCTAACGATTGCTAATCATGTACCATCAATTAATCATAGAGACTGGGAAAACGACTGGGAAAACGTATAAAGTTTGTCAATTAATGACAGGAAAAATGATTCCCATCTGCTCTAGGATTATGAAGAGGAACCTAGAAATTTCAAGACTAGAGACAAATAAGGGACTAGAAATTCAGTGTACAGGAATTGATCGCCCAATTTTTATACACGAAATTTCGAGTCACTTATGTGTCTCTAGTCTTGAAATTTCTCGTCTTAAAAGCCACAAGCAGATCCTCATCACGTAGATGAGGACATAGGACTGCCCTACCAATAGCTACCTGAATAGGTTACACCCACAGCGGGACCCAAGCTTCCGTCATAGTGGACAGGCACCGGATACGGTCAAGCACCTAGTAGCCGTGTGCTCGGCGCTAACGACTGGTGTGACTAGGGTGCTCCCAGCCAACCAAGTTGAGAGTATGATTTACGGGACAGCCCATCAGAGGCGCAAGGCATGTATCGTACTTGCCGGGGTCATCAAAGAGCAATAGCTCGGTCCCAAAAAGTGAACGTAACATTTCAGTGTATAGCAATATAGAGATCTGAAACATGAAGTAACAAGAAATATAGAGACCAAAGACATTTGCAAAATAAATACAATAAGAGAATAAAATTGTATATTTTAGAAACTAGTTATAAAAGTTATTAAACGATTTTTTTTTTAAAATTTGGGCCAGTGTTATTTATAGTCGAGAAATTTAGACACTTAATGCATTCAAAGACACATAGAGTTATCTAGACCATAGAGTCGAGAAATTTGGAAACTAGAAAAATTTGAGATTTTTTAAGGAAGATATTTGGACTAATAGAGCCCACACATTAAAATCCAGAGACATGTAAAACAGATACATAAATATCCGAGACATGAATACCAGAGACATGAATAATAGAGACATGAATACCAGAGACATGCATACAAGAGCCATGCATACCAGATACATGAATACCAGAGACATGCATACCAGAGACATGCATAACAGAGATATGAATACCAGAGACATGCTTACCAGAGACATACCTACCAGAGATATGAATACCAGAGACATGCATACCAGAGACATGCATACCAGAGATATGAATACCAGAGACATGCATACCAGAGACATGCATACCAGAGACATGCATACCAGAGATATGAATATCAGAGACATGCATACCAGAGACATGCATACCAGATATATGAATACCAGAGACATGAATACCAGAGATATGAATACCAGAGACATGCATACCAGAGATATGAATACCAGAGACATGCATACCAGAGACATGCATACCAGAGATATGAATACCAGAGACATGAATACCAGAGACATGAATACCAGAGATATGAATACCAGAGACATGAATACCAGAGACATGAATACCAGAGACATGCATACCAGAGACATGAATACCAGAGACATGCATACCAGAGCCATGAATCCCAAAGACATGCATACCAGAGATATGAATACCAGAGACATGCATACCAGAGACATGCATACTAGAGAAATGAATACCAGAGACATGCGTACCAGAGATATCAATACCAGAGACATGCATACCAGAGATATGAATACCAAATACATGCATACCAGAGATATGAATACCAGAGGCATGAATATCATAGATATGAATACCAAATACATGCATAACAGAGATATGAATACCAGAGACATGAATACCAGAGACATGAATACTAGAGATATGAATACCAGAGACATGAATACCAGAGACATGAATACCAGAGACATGCATACCAGAGACATGAATACCAGAGACATGCGTACCAGAGCCATGAATCCCAAAGACATGAATACCAGAGACATGAATACCAGACATATTGAGACCATAGACATATTGAGACCATAGACATATTGAGACCATAGACATATTGAGACCATAGAAATATTGAGACCATAGACATATTGAGACCATAGACATATTGAGACCATAGACATATTGAGACCTTAGACATATTGAGACGTATACATATTGAGACTATACACATATTGAAACCATAGAAATATTAAGACCATAGACATATTGAGACCATAGACATATTGAGACCATAGACATATGGAGACAAGAGAAAGAGCCAGAGACAGGTTTACTTGTTGATATTAAATTCAGATTTTAATCGCCCCAGTGCTAATATGGCGAATAACAAAAACTATTTGCTAATGAAAAGAAGAATTGGGGCACCAAAACAATACATCAAGATTATGTGCTTATGAATATGCCACTAGAACACGTTTGTATATAATAAAAATTGTATGCTTATGAAAAAACATACCTGAACACCAACATATTACATCGTATGTAAGCGCTTATGAATTGCACAAATGGATACCTACATATTACATCAAGAGTTTGTGTGTCTATGAAAAGCACACTTGCACACCAACATCTTACAATAAGATTGTGTGCTTATGAATTGAAGAACACTTCGCCTTGAGCCCGGGGGGGGGGGGGGGGGGGGGGGGGGGGGAACGTGCGTAGGTGTTTATTGATCTTCAGAGAAAGGCATCTCGCTAGAATATGTTGTTTCAATTGGTCCATTCTATTTGATGTTTTTGGTCCATTATATTTGATGTTGTTTAACTTAGCCCATTATATTTGAAGTTGTTTTGAGCTTTTTCCATCATACTCAAATTATAGTTGGTCTAGAAAATCTTTTGTTGTGTTGTGTTGACGGCGATTTGGAGTCTTTATAATGTTGTTTTGTTTAGTTTGGAAATGTAAAAATGTCACATCAATTCACATCAATGTCATATCAATATCACATCAATGTAACATCAATGTAACATCAATGTTATATCAATGCCACATCAATATCACATCAATGTCACAACAATTCACGTCAATGTCACATCAATTCACATCCATGTCACATCAATGTCACATCAATATCACATCAATGTTATATCAATGTCACATCAATGTCACATCAATGTCACATCAATGTAACATCAATGTCACATCAATGTCACATCAATGTCATATCAATGTCACATCAATGTCACATCAATGTCACATAAATGTCACATAAACGTCACATCAATGTCAAATCAATGTCACATCAACGTCACATCAATGTTATATCAATGCCACATCAATGTCACATCAATGTCACATCAATGTCACATCAATGTCACATCAATGTCAATTAAATGTCACATCAATGTCACATCAGTGTCACATCAATGTCACATCAATGTCACATCAATGTCACATCAATGTCACATCAATGCAGTCGACTGATCAATTGTAGACCGTATAGAAATAATCACAAAGAAATATCAAGTTGAAATGGTTATGATTCGGGGATTCAATGTGTTGTCAGTGTTACAAACTCCGGTTTGCACTATCAGTTCACTAGCAACGAATAGAATAGGGCTAATTAGTAACAACAACAAGATTAATATTTCATTCTAGGCCATAACCGGATGCAGTGTTTTTACACGTGCCCGGGTATTTTGAGAATTAGGCCTACAGAAAGTCCTACAACCTACCTGCCGGCCTTTATACAATAGGTCTACAGACAGTCCAAAACCCTACCTGCCGGCCTTTAAAAATAGGTCTACAGACAGTCCAACACCCTATCTGCCGGTCTTTATACAATAGGACTACAGGCAGTCCAACACCCTACCTGCCGGCCTTTATACAATAGGTCTACAGACAGTCCTACAGACAGGCCTACACCTTACCTATGACTCGTTTTTGATTTACCGAGTTCACACGTCATGCATGACAGCTTTTTTTTTCTTAGCACTGTTACTATAAAACATGTGGAGTTTGGGTGGGCGGTTTCAAAATTCTCCTCTAACAAATCAAGCATACAAAACACAAAACACGGCAAACACTCATGGGACAAATCATTAACAGTTATAATTTATTACACAATTTATTTTTTTGGAGAAATGTTGCAGAAATCCATGGTAACCAACTCCAGTGACCCTAAGATTGAAATTGCCATCATATTATGTTATCCATTGCAATCCTCGCAATACAGTGTTTCCCTACAGTGACCCTGTGATTGCCAGCGTTTTCTAATGTGTTCCATTGCTATCCATTTATGTTTCCTTTGGATATTCGTCCTGTTATCAGCCCTGAAAAAACGATACCATGATGCCAATAGTTTAACTTAACACACATCCCAACCTAACGGTCTGATGTTGTCATTCATCCATTAAAATGAACACGTACACATCTCACTAATGTTGCCGTACAGCCATTAAAGTGTACATGGTGATCATGAATATTTCATGTCCTTATGTCCTTTCAATGTGCTACTTGATATCCTCACACCCTTCCATCAAGCCACACCCCTTGCTCACCACACCCTTCCATAAACCCCACCCCTTGCTCACCACACCCTTCCATCAAGCCCCACCCCTTGCTCACCACACCCTTCCTTCAAGCCCCACCCCTTGCTCACCACACCCTTCCATCAAGCCCCACACCTTGCTCCCCACACCCTGCCATCAAGCCCCACCCCTTGCTTACCACACCCTTCCATCAAGCCCCACCCTTGCTCAACACACCTTCCATCAAGTCCCACCCCTTGCTCACCACACCCTTCCATCAAGCCCCGCCCCTTGCTCACCACACCCTTCCATCAA
>CAXITT010000165.1:164146-200393 GCA_964033795.1 Lymnaea stagnalis | reverse complement strand
CACACCCTCCCACCTCGCCCCCCCCCTTGCACCCCACCCCCTTCCATCACGCCCCGCCCCTTGCTCCCCACCCCCTTCCCTCACGCCCCACCCCTTGCTCCCCACACCCTTCCATCAAGCCCCACCCCTTGCACCTCACACCCTTCCATCAAGCCCCACCCCTTACACCCTACACCCTCTTACGCCTACACGATTCTCTTTTAAGTAAAATATATTTTTTTTTTTAAATTATAAAAGTGAAGGAGGCTTTCAACCTAACGGCTCCCCATTCCCATTAAGTGCCCCACCCCCAGGCCCGCCTGCCTAGACGATACATTATCCATCTTGTAATAACCGTGCAAAGCTCAAGCTGGAGTTCCGATATTGCCGGCAAGTAGAGGCACGTTAATGTGCCGCCGGCCGTGGACACCACTCGAACGGTAACATTCATTTCAACTCGAGCTGGAAGACATTGGCTTTAAACTTTAAAGGGGCTTCTCTGTGGACAAGACCTGGGAGGGGATGGGGGGGGGGCTATCGTGGAGGGCTTTACTAACTTGTAAAAGAAGACTTGTGGAGGGATGGATAGATTGTAGACGTTGAAAGAAAGACGGTTTTGTGGGTCGGAAAGAGAGTGCATGAGTGAGAGAAAGAGAGAATGAGCGAAAAATGAAGAAAGAAAATGAGTGAGAGAATGAGTGAGTGACATCAATAGAGAGAAAAAGGGAGAGAAAGAGATTGGATGGATTGGCGGGCCGATCAAAGAAAAATCGTATATTTTGATTGTCTATCCAGAGTATGTGAATTTAATCTCATCAGATGCATTATGCTTGAAATCACAATGAAATTATATAGTTCACTGTTTCATGTGTCTCGTGATAATTTTATATCGCTAACCTCTAGGATATTTGGTACCACAACGTCAACATTGTAAAAAGACATTCTGCTGTACACAATATATGCCTCGTATTTTCACGTGCCACTCAGATTCCTGGAAAATGACGCCCATACTCACACATTACTTCACCTCCACTAACAAAGCCACCCTCTCTAAAATTAAATGAAGGAATGAGCCGCCTCAACCAATCATTTGAGGGAATGAGCCGCCTCAACCAATCATTTGAGGGAATGAGCCGCCTCAACCAAACATTTCAGGGAATGAGCCGCCTCAACCAATCATTTGAGGGAATGAACCGCCTCAACCAATCATTTGAGGGAATGAGCCGCCTCAACCAAGCATTTGAGGGAATGAGCCGCCTCAACCAGTCATTTGAGGGATGAGCCGCCACAACCAAACATTTGAGGGAATGAGCAGCCTCAACCCATCATTTGAGGGAATGAGCAGCCTCAACCAATCATTTGAGGGAATGAGCCACCTCAACCCATCATTTGAGGGAATGAGCCGCCTCAACCAATCATTTGAGGGATGAGCCGCCACAACCAAACATTTGAGGGAATGAGCCGCCTCAACCCATCATTTGAGGGAATGAGCAGCCTCAACCAATCATTTGAGGGAATGAGCCACCTCAACCCATCATTTGAGGGAATGAGCCGCCTCAACCCATCATTTGAGGGAATGAGCCGCCTCAACCCATCATTTGAGGGAATGAGCCGCCTCAACCCATCATTTGAGGGAATGAGCCGCCTCAATCAAACCTTTGAGGGAATGAGCCGCCTCAATCAAACCTTTGAGGGAATGAGCCTTTGGTAGACCACGATCTCAGCAACTGACCACTTTGAAAGACCACGATCTCAGCTACTGACCACTTTACTAGACCACAATCTTAGCAACTGACCACTTTGTTAGACCACAATCTCAGCAACTGACCACTTCCATAGACCACAATCTCAGCAACTGACCTCTTCCGTACACCATAATTTCAGCAACTGAACTCTTCCATAGACCACAATTTCAGCAACTGACCACTTTGTTAGACCACAATCTCAGCAACACAATCTCATCATTTGACCACCTGTTTACTCTATGCTATGAAGTATTATAATTAGATTGTAATGTGCATGGGCATTCCGTCCCATATCCCACTACATACATCTGTAATGAGAATGAAGTCATGATAAAGTTATTTGTTAAACTTTTATGGAGCATGTAATGGTTTAGGTAATTGCAAAGTCTGTGAAAAGCTTGTAATGAGGCAGTTAATTGTAACATCTGTAATGAGCATGTAATGGTCTAGTTAATAGCAAAATCTTTGAAAAGCTTTTAATGAGACAGTTAATTGTTACATCTGTAATAAGCAAGTAATTGTCTAGTTAATTGCAAAATTTGTGAAAAGCTTGTAATGAGGCAGTTAATTGTTACATGTGTAAGGAGCAAGTAATGGTCTAGTTAATTGCAAAATATGTGAAAAGCTTGTAATGAGGCAGTTAATTGGTACATCTGTAATGAGCATGTAATTGGTTAGTTTATTATTACATCTGTCTCGAGCATTCAATCATGTGATTCATAGTTATATTTAACAATATTTGTAGGAATATGTTCACCTGTAATTAGCAGGTAATGATATAGTTAATTTTGACATATGTAATGAGCATTCCGGTAATGATTTCGTTAATTGTTACATCTGTAATTAGCCTGTTAAGATGTAGTTAATTGTAAATATGTAATGATGTAATTAATTGTAACTTCTGTAATGAGCATTCCAATAATAACGCTGTTAATTATTACATATGTAATTAGCATATCAGTAATGATACAGTTCAGTGTAATATCTGTAATGAGCATTCCAGTAATGATACAGTTCAGTGTAACATCTGTAATGAGCATTCCTGTAATCATGTAGTTAATTGTTGCATCCGTATCAGCATTCTAGTAATGATGACGTTAATTTTAAATCTGTATTGGTATAGCTGATTGCAACATCTGTAATGAGCATTGCAATATTGAGCTAGTTAATTGTAATATATGTAATGAGCATTCCAAAAATGATATAGTTAATTGTAACATCTGTAAAGAGCATTCCAGTAATGACATCATTAATTGTAACAGCTGTAATGAGAAGCATGACGGTAATGATTTTGTTACAAAAATAACAGTGACATTTGTAGAACGTCGACATTTCCAATGGGCTCTTTCATTATTTGTTAAAAGTTGAATCGAGCCCCGCACCCCCCCCCCCTCCTAGCCTTTCCCTTTCCCCTCCAGCGGTTGGATCAATAGCTTCCACAATTTTATTTACAACTGAATGAACTCGTCCTTAATCAACACTGACATCAGCGTCCAAAGGTTATGCTGTTGATCAAATTAAGCAGGGCCCCACAAAAACTCAAAGAAAAACAAATCTTTCAATTACCCCGAACCCTGTCTGTAAAATTTCCATTTTTATAGAAATCTTTCCTGGTCTTTTGTTGGCGTGGCCAAGAACAGTTCCGATGGGATTTGTCAATCAGCAATTAAAAATATATTTACATTTTTTTTTGTTACTTGACTTTGTCTCTGTTGTAATGCCCGAATTCATAATTTTAGAAACATGGTGCTGGCACACAGACATTTAAAAAGACGAACAATTATTTGATCTATAAAATCTACAAGTAACAAAGGAATGGCGAATTTAATTGGTGAGTGCAGTCAACAACTTTTAATTAACTCCGTTGGGGATGAACCAGTGAAATTTGTTTTTGTTAAAACACTTCAAAACAGGGGTGATCAGAAATACCCTGTTCAAAATGTTGTCAACTTTAAAAAAAAAAAAAATAACTTTCAGAGGAAGAAAAAGGATTTCTGGCTTGACAAAAGAATTGTTCAATGTTTCCAATATCTCATAAAATCATCTCAAACATGAGTAATGTTAGAACAATTTATGGTCAACTTTTGTGTTAAAGTGAAGATATTCTACCTCAACAATTCACCCACCCTTGTCCAAACTTTTAAGTCAGGGTCATTTTCTATGACGTCAGCAGTATGGTTCAGATTGCAGTAAATAATAGGGCCAAACTTCGTGACGTTGCTGAAACGTGTCTGCCAGGTAGGAATTGACGTTTCTCAACGGAGGCCAGTGTGGGTTCGATTAAGAGTTCTTCAGTAGATATTCCCACTTGTTTGTCATGTCTAGGCTATGTGATAGAGTTGAACAATCCATCAAACTTGTTTCATGATATTATGGACATGCTGAAAATTAAAGTTTTAATGGAGGGATGCTAGTTGAATAATGTAGGCTGCCGTCCATGGTTTGCCTTGTAAAAGTTATGTGGTGGGGTGTGTGAATATATATTGCTGTTCTTTCCTTCATAAATGTATTTTATTTTAATGTCATGATTATGTATCTTTTGATAAAATTTTTATGTACAGCGCGGTGAGCCCAGACCCTAGGCTGGGGTACCGCGCTATATAAGACCTCTTATTATTATTATTATTATTATCAGAGGCGCTACAAAGCTAGGTCTTTTTTTCTAGCAGACTTTTCTTTTTAATATCAAGAGCGGAAGTTTAAAAACAAATAAATATCAAAATACATACTTTTCTATGTGACAATGTCACTAACACTACCAGATAGCGATGATTTCGCTGACTAAAATTCCCGTTAACTGCGCCAAATGACATGATTAAAATACCGCAAGTAAGTTCAGTGCGTAATATTTTTCAATGTTTACAAAAATGGTTTCATTTTAAATACATGGCCTTAAATCTGCGGTATAAAAACGGGTGTGACATTAGTATAATAATATTGTTCAGGGGCGTGAATAAATTGTGCGGTTGCGAACCTGGGAAAGAACACTAATTGGGATTCTTATAAAGTGCGTTACTTGAACACATTTTGCCTGGTAACTTTAGTAGATGGGAACTTCATTCATTGTTTGGTGGGCTATAGCTAGTGACACTTTAATCTCGTAAATGGTGTTATTTAAGTGTCATTTCTATTGAAATTATTTTTGCTTTCTGTATCGACCTCTGACGAGAATTTCAGTCTTTTGACGCTTAAGATTTTCTTGTTAAAAATCCTCAATTAGTCCACCACTTACAAACCTCAGCCCCCTGACAAAACAAATCTTTCAGGTCCTGTGACAACATCTTTTTGTGTGGAGAGCAAGTCGTTTCTCTGTATTTTCAGCTATTGTCCGTTTGTTGATTATAATTATTGCCCACTGCTATCCTTAAGAGAAATTATTCTCCTATTTACATTTATGGCTCGTTCCAAAACAGTACATAACAAGACGATACGAAATGATAAATAATATATTAAGAGAATGCGACACTCCAAACAGTACGAACTGGATATTAATAGGTTGTATTAAGTTACTAACAAGTTACAAAATAAAAGACATATAATTAAAATCATTAACTTACAGAAACTTACAGAGTATTGTGTTTCTTGTACCGGTACAAAAGTGGATGAAAATAACAATGTGCCAAACAAAGGTACATCGATGAAAGGAATTCACACATATAAGTAAACACAGCTCTATCAAGAATAACACTCTCTAAAAAATCAATGCTAGCCTGTCGTCCCGTAAAGAAAAAAATCTTATCGTCCCAAAAATAATGCTCTCTCTGCTTTTATAGTCTGTTCTACAGAAAATTCCAGGAATATTACGCATTGTATTAGTGACTCGAACATTCTACAATT
This sequence comes from Lymnaea stagnalis, assembly GCA_964033795.1. Taxonomy (NCBI): domain Eukaryota; kingdom Metazoa; phylum Mollusca; class Gastropoda; family Lymnaeidae; genus Lymnaea; species Lymnaea stagnalis. The sequence continues at coordinate 194,832 of CAXITT010000165.1, read as the reverse complement.
TACCACCATTTTCTTCTGTATTCGAGTCAAGAAAACAGGCGATAGATTGGCTTGTGGTAAACACGATCAAAGGGAATAAGCCACGCCAAATACTAACGCATCGTCTACTAGAGTTCACACCACGGGAGAAATATGACGTAAACACGTCGCCTACACATCAGAATCTTCTAAATTAAACTTTTTATTTCATAATGAAACATTCATACACTAGATTTGATATTGGAAGTACGAGCAATAATTATTATACATTTCTGTGACAGTTACATTAACACATTCAATGACAGCGTTTGATGGATTAAGCGAGTAACAACGTTTTTTTTTTTTTTTTGGTTAAAATATTGCTTTTTGATCAGTGGCGTCGGAAGGGAGCGGATAGGGGTAGCGGTCAGCGGTCAGCTCTGGGGGAATTTTTTTATTATTGAAGCTAAGGGGCGGCTTTTCCGGTTTTTTGCCGGGATTTTGTTCGTAGAAGGGGTTGTTTGATGGATTAAGCGAGTACCTACGTTTTTTTTTTTTTTTTGGTTAAAATATTGCTTTTTGATCAGTGGCGTCGGAAGGGAGCGGATAGGGGTAGCGGTCAGCGGTCAGCTCTGGGTGAATTTTTTTATTATTGAAGCTAAGGGGCGGCTTTTCCGGTCTTATGCAGAGATTTTGTTCGTAGAAGGGGTGTGGCAATATCTTGCCCCTCCCCTGATGTTACTTACTTTAGCTACGCAATTGTTAGTTATAAATCTTTTTGCCCCTTTTTTCCAAAACGTGAGAGTTGAAATGACATGAGAATATACCTTTTTATTGCATTGGAGTTCAACTCAAACTTAAAGCGCATTTAACCCCTTCGTCTTCCAACAGAGACCTCACAGTGCATAGGCGATACATCAACTTGAAGGATCCTATTAATTCATTGGGCGTTCTCTTACCCAATCATTCACCCGACACAGCCGGGACTTCTTTTCATTAAAATATCTATCCACTATTTATAAACGGAAGGAGATACATTTTAAAAAAAACAACGTGTCAATGAAGTGTCTGCTGGGATAAGACGCTGGCCAGAGGACTGAGGGGTCCTTTTAGTTCGGCTTTCAGACCAGGAGGGAGAGGCAGGTGTTGTAAACATCGGTCTGGTCAAAATGTGCCGTCTGCTGCGATCCATTAGGGCCGGCCACTGGAGACGAGGGCCGAATTCATCCGTAGTGCGTTCTGTGCGTCAGATGTCATACTGACGTCACCAAAAAAAATGGTACGGGGAAAAAATGGGGGGCAATGGAAGGGACAAGAGATATTATTTCGAAAAAGACTATAGTTCATATCTGTAGGAATTGTGTGTACTGTAAAGTTTTTGATGGTCTTCATCGTAGAGTTGTTAGTGGTTCCAAAAAAGACTATAGTTCATATCTGTAGGAATTGTGTGTACTGTAAAGTTTTTGGTGGTCTTCATCGTAGAGTTGTTAGTGGTCCTCATTGTATAAAACAGATGATTTTTCTCATTGTATAAAACAGATGATGGTCCTCATTGTATAAAACAGATGATTTTTCTCGTTGTATAAAACAGATGATGGTCCTCATTGTATAAAACAGATGATTTTTCTCATTGTATAAAACAGATGATGGTCCTCATTGTATAAAACTGATGGTGTTTCTCATTGTATAAAACTGATGGTGTTTCTCATTGTATAAAACTGATGGTGTTTCTCATTGTATAAAACTAATGGTGTTTCTCATTGTATAAAACTAATGGTGTTTCTCATTGTATAAAACTGATGGTGTTTCTCATTGTTTAAAACAGATGGTGTTTCTCATTGTATAAAACTGATGGTGTTTCTCATTGTATAAAACTGATGGTGTTTCTCATTGTATAAAACAGATGGTGTTTCTCATTGTATAAAACAGATGGTGTTTCACATTGTATAAAACTGATGGTGTTTCTCATTGTATAAAACTGATGGTGTTTCTCATTGTATAAAACAGATGGTGTTTCTCATTGTATAAAACAGATGGTGTTTCACATTGCATAAAACTGATGGTGTTTCTCATTGTATAAAACTGATGGTGTTTCTCATTGTATAAAACTGATGGTGTTTCTCATTGTATAAAACTGATGGTGTTTCTCATTGTATAAAACTGATGGTGTTTCTCATTGTATAAAACAGATGGTGTTTCTCATTGTATAAAACTGATGGTGTTTCTCATTGTATAAAACTGATGGTGTTTCTCATTGTATAAAACTGATGGTGTTTCTCATTGTATAAAACAGATGGTGTTTCTCATTGTATAAAACTGATGGTGTTTCTCATTGTATAAAACTGATGGTGTTTCTCATTGTATAAAACTGATGGTGTTTCTCATTGTATAAAACAGATGGTGTTTCTCATTGTATAAAACTGATGGTGTTTCTCATTGTATAAAACTGATGGTGTTTCTCATTGTATAAAACTGATGGTGTTTCTCATTGTATAAAACAGATGGTGTTTCTCATTGTATAAAACTGATGGTGTTTCTCATTGTATAAAACTGATGGTGTTTCTCATTGTATAAAACTGATGGTGTTTCTCATTGTATAAAACAGATGGTGTTTCTCATTGTATAAAACAGATGGTGTTTCTCATTGTATAAAACTGATGGTGTTTCTCATTGTATAAAACTGATGGTGTTTCTCATTGTATAAAACAGATGATAGTTTGCCGCGTGTAGACCAGATGATGAAGAAGGAAATATTAAGTTCATGTTACTTTAAAAAAAAAGAATAACCTGATGAATGTCTAAGTTCTAAATGTGGCACATGATCGGCTGCGGGTCTAACATAATTGTTAACCTTTGTCCGCACATATCACTTCAATGGCTTGAGCGCCAAAATTCCGTGGGCTGCTTACATTTTTTTTTTTTTTTTGGCTTCAAGCTCTGGACACAGAGAGAACAAATGTTTACCCTTGATCAAGGGAGAGAAAAAAAGAGGACATTGGAGCAGTAAAGAACAGAAAGGCAGCACAGATTAAGATCAGCCAAAACAATTGCGATTCAATGGCCGGCTTCAGCTGCACATCCAGCTCTAACCGCGGCTTTTTGGAAAGGGGGGGTTAAGAGGGGATAAGAATCGATAAGGAAAAGAGCTGTGTTTACCCTTCCGACACCGAACTGGTCGACCACTGAGTAAACAATGGAACACTGAACATTATTCACCTTGGAGAGAAGTTGAACTGAGCGCAAGTGGTCAATGAAAGCCCGTTGAATAGGTGGACATCAGAGTCTATTGTCTAAAACATAACATTCTTTAAATCTAGCATATAAAACATGACATGCATTGAATACAATGTCTAAAACATGACATTCATTGAGTCCAGTATCTAAAATATGACATTCGTTGGTTCCTGTGTCTAAAACATAGCAATCGTTGGTTCTTGTGTCTAAAACATGACATTCATTGAGTCCAGTGTCTAAAACATGACGTTCATTGAGTCCAGTGTCTAAAACATGACATGCATTGAGTCCAGTGTCTAAAACATGATATTCATTGAGTCCAATGTCTAAAACATGACATTCATTGAGTCCAATGTCTAAAACATGACATTCATTGAGTCCAATGTCTAAAACATGACATTCATTGACTCCAGCATCTAAAACATGACATTCTCAAAGGAACATTTAGCCTAATTGGTATCGGTGAAAAGACGTTGTCATATTGTGAAGATCAAGAAATTCACAATCAGTCATACACAACACTCACACAGAAATAACGTTAGAGAGAGTGGGATGGGAGAGAGTGGTAAGAGAGTAAGAGAGATTGTATGTGTGAGTGAGAGAAAGAGAAAGTGAGGGAGAGAGAAAGTCATATATAGAGTGAGGGAGTGGGTGGAAGAGAGAGTAAGTAATAAAAAAAAGAAAAGGTAAGTGAGAAAGAGAGAGAAAGAGAGAGTAATTAAGTAAGGGGAATCGAGAGTGAGAGAAAAGGAAAGTGAGTTAAAGAGATAAAGGAAAGTGAGTAAGCGAAAGAACGAGAGAGTGTATGACAGAATGAGTGAGTGAGAGAAAGAAAGAATGCATGAGAGAAAGTAAAGGAATTAGAGAGTGAGAGAAAGTGAGAAAAGGAGAGAAAGAGAGAGAATGTCAGAGGGATAGAGAGAGAGAGAGAAAGAGAGAGAGAATGTCAGAGGGATAGAGAGAGAGAGAGAAAGAGAGAAAGAAATAAGATGGAGGGATAGAGAATGGGAGATGGAGAGAGTGGTAAAGGTAGGGAGAGAGAGGAAGAGGGAGGGAGAGAGCTAATTGAAGAGGGAGAGAGTGGGGGAGGAGAGAGATATAATGGGAGAGGATATAGAACTAATAGTCGAGGGAGAGAGAGCTATTGGGTGAGAGAGAAGAGAGAGCTAATGGGAGAGAGAGCTAAGAGAGAGCTAATGGGGGAAAGAGGGCTAATGGAGGAGAGAGAGAGAGCTAATGGGAGAGCGAGAGAACTAATGAGAGAGAGAGATCTAATCGGAGAGGGAGAGATAAGGGGTGGGGGAGAGCTAATGAGAGAGAGCTAGTACATCATTAATAAAGTCAAATTTACAGTCAATTGCAACTAGCTTGGCAGTCATATGCTTCTTTAAACTTCATAAGAAAAAAAAAACAACTGACAATTCTTCTCTCTCATTCTTCGTGCTTTTATTGTAGATAGCAGCTATTTGAAACTATCAGTAACCTTGACCAAGCCTCAACCTTTATAACAATTCAGGATCTTGACAATAGATCAAATGGCCATCTTCACAATAGATCGCTTGAACATCTTGACAATAGATCACGTGAACATCTTGACAATAGATCACGTGAACATCTTGACAATAGATCACATGGCAATCTTGACAACAGATAACACGGCAATCTTAACAATATATCACATAACCATCTTGACAATAGATCATATTACCATCTTAACAATAGACACCATGGTCATCTTGACAATAGATAATATGAACATCTTGACAAAAGATCACATGACCATCCTGACAATAGATGACGTATCCATCTCGACAATAGATACAATGGCCATTTTGACAATAGATAAAATAAACCTATTGAAAATAGACCACTTGGCTCTTTTAACAATAGATCACATGAGACTCTTGACAATAGATCACATGACATCTTGACATTAGATCACATGACCATCTTGACAATAGATCAAAAGACCATCCTGACCATAGATCAAAAGACCATCCTGACCATAGATGAAATGACCATCTTGACATCATATAACATAACAATCTTAACATTAGATCTCATGACTATCTTGGCAAAAGATCACATGGCCATCTTGACTATATTTCACATAACTATCTTGACAAGATATCACATGACCCTCTTGACTATAATCACATAAACATATTGACAATAGATCACATGACCATCTTGACAATAGATCTAAAGACCATCTCGACCATAGATGAAATGACCATCTTGAAACATATCACATAACCATCTTAACATTAGATCCCATGACTATTTTGACAAAAGATCACATGACAATCTTGAGTATATTTCACATAACAATCTTGACAATATATCACATGACCATCTTGACAATATATAACATAACTATCTTGACATTAGATCACATGACCATCTTGACACTAGATCACATGACCATCTTGACAATAGATCACGGGACCAGCTCGATAATATATCACATGACACTCTTGAAATTAGATCACACGACCATCTGGACATTATATCACATGACCATCTTGACTATATATCACATGACCATCTTTACAATTTATCACATGACCATCTTGACTATATATCACATGACCATCTTGACAATAGATCACATGGCCATCTTGAAGATAGGTAACATGACTATCTTGAAGATAGGTAACATGACCATCTTGAAGATAGGTAACATGACCATCTTGAAGATAGGTAACATGACCATCTTGAAGATAGTAACATGACCATCTTGAAGATAGGTAACATGACTATCTTGAAGATAGGTAACATGGCCATCTTGAAGATAGGTAGCATGACCATCTTGAAGATAGTAACATGACCATCTTGAAGATAGTAACATGACCATCTTGAAGATAGGTAACATAACCATCTTGACAAGAAATCACATGATCATCCTGACGGTAGCCCAAATTGAGGCTGAAGATGAACTTAAAATGTTATTAAAATTATATTTAGTGATCTATCCAGGGTCATCCCTACACATCGACACCCTCTCTGTTATCTGTTGTATCTCTTTCAAGTCTCTGAACTCAGCGTCGATTGGAAAACTTCCAACCACTGCTTCAAAAACCAATCGTTCACTAGGATGCTCTCTAGAATACTCTTTAGGATACTCTCTAGGATACTCGCTATGATACTCTTTAGATTCTTTCTTATATGCTCTCTGGTACACTCTCTAGGACTCTCTCTAGAATGATCTCTATGATACTATCTAAGATACTCAGTAGGATACTCTCTAGGATACTCTCTAGGATACTCTTTCATCGTCGCCTTAAAAGTGTTCATTCAGTAACTCTCCTAATTTCAAATTAAATCATGAATAGCTTCCACAGAATTTTAGGAGGACAAAATCCATACAAAACTAAATACAAAAGGACACTTAAAGTAAATTCTAAAATTATTAATATAACTCTGTTGGAGTGAACTTCGTCATTGTTATCAGGATGCTCATAGTTTCCTCATACGAAGCGAAGATGCATACACAGGTTTTGATATTTTGTTTTCCTTTTGAAGTCTTTATAACATCGGTGAAGTTAACAATTTTGCAAGTTGTGAATTATATAATCTGTAGACTGCCAACTCACCAATCCTAATTCTTATATGCCTCTGTGGACGCCTCTGAGTGATCTGTTGTATTTAGTGTAGACTGCCAACCCACCAAACCTAATTCCTATGTACGTCTGTGGAAGCCTCTGAGTGATCTGTTTTATGTAGTGTAGACTGCCAACTCACCAATCCTAATTCTTATATGCCTCTGTGGACGCCTCTGAGTGATCTGTTGTGTTTAGTGTAGACTGCCAACCCACCAAACCTAAATCCTATGTACGTCTGTGGACGCTCTTGAGTGATGTGTTGGGTATAATATAGTGTGTGTGTGGGGGGGGGGGGACAATGTAGCCAGACTGGACCAGAGTCAACTCCCCCCCCCCTCCCAACTCTGGGGCGGGAGATGCCATTAGTACCCACCAAACCTAAATCCTATGTACGTCTGTGGACGCTCTTGGGTGATGTGTTGGGTATAATATAGGGTGTGTGGGGGGGGGGGGACAATGTAGCCAGACTGGACCAGAGTCAACTCCCCCCCCCCTCCAAACTCTGGGGCGGGAGATGCCATTAGACTCTAAGACTCCCCGGAGACATTCACGGACATAATGACGGTACTTCGTCTCTTGCTCGCTGTCACTCCAAGCGTGCCATCAAAAAGCTATAAATAGAAATTACCAACTCATTAAATATACATTTTCTAATCGACAAACGCGGGTTTTAATTTAGAAAAGGTTTTAAGAAACATCATTGTGGCGTTGCTCTCAGGAGTTTGCAATTATTTCTTAAAACCATCGCCAAACCCCCATATGTCGTAGGAAACATCACTGAACGTCCATTGTGTTGGATGAAACATCACACAACGTCCATTGTGTTGGATGAAACATCACACAACGTCCATTGTGTTGGATGAAACATCACACAACGTCCATTATGTTGGATGAAACATCACACAACGTCCATTGTGTTGGATGAAACATCACACAACGTCCATTGTGTTGGATGAAACATCACTGAACGTCCATTGTGTTGGATGAAACATCACTGAACGTCCATTGTGTTGGATGAAACATCACTGAACGTCCATTGTGTTGAATGAAACATCACACAACGTCCATTGTGTTGGATGAAACATCACTGAAGTCCATTGTGTTGGATGAAACATCACTAAACATCCATGTGTGTTTCATAAGGCATCACTGAATGTCTGTTGCGTTGGATGAAGCATCACTGAACGTCCATTGTGTTGGCTGAACCATCATTGAATATCTATAGTGCTGAAGGTTCTTAAATGTATTGATACCAAACCAAAAAGTCGTAGAAATAGTTTAAAGAATTGGTGTGAGGCTAAAACTCCCTCTCTGCAAACTTTATCATTAAAATTAAGATTCCTCCAGAAAATGTCATCTGTAAATATTTCTTTCAAATGAAAACGGGTTTAAACCAGCTTGAATGAACTCCAACCTTTTCATCTCTAGCTCAAAACTTTTCATCTCAAACTCAAACCTTTTCATTTTAAAGTCCAACTTTTTCATCTCTAACTCCAACTTTTTCATCTCAATTTCCAAACTTTTCATTTCAAACTCCAACCTTTTCATCTCAATTTTCAAACCTTTTAAATCACAATTTTCTATAACATTAATCTCTATTTCCAAACCTTTTCATCTCAATTTTTAAACTTTTCATCTCAAACTCCAACCTTTTCATCTCAAATTCTAACTTTTTTATCTAAATTTCCAAATCTTTCATCTCAAACTCCGACCTTTTCATCTCAATTTCCAAACCTTTTTATCTTAATTTCCAAACCTTTAATCTCAAACTCCAACCTTTTCATCTCAATGTTCAACCCTTTTTATCTTAATTTCCAAACCTTTCATCTGAAACTCCAACCTTTTCATCTCAATTTTCAAACCGTTTCATCTCAAATTTCCAACCTTTAATCTCAAACTCCGACCTTTTTATTTCAATTTCCAAACGTTTTATCCCAAACTGCAACCTTTTAATCTCAAATTTCTAACCCTTTTATCCCAAACTCCAACCATTTAATCTCAATTTCAAAAACTTTCATCTAAAACTCAAACCTTTTTATCCAAACCTTTCAGTTCTGACCAGACGAGAGTTTACTATATACTTTAGATAGAGGTGGCAGGATGTGTTAACTATATACTTTAGATAGAGGTGGCAGGTTGTGTTAACTATATACTTTAGATAGAGGGGGAGGTTGTGTTAACTATATACTTTAGAAAGAGGTGGCAGGTTTTGTTAACTATATACTTTAGGTTTAAGCTTTGGAACAAACAATGGATCTACTTCCCTGAGTTTTAAAGTTGAACACTATACTCTAGAGATGGCAGGTTGTGTCTTGTGGGAAATTTATTGTCTGTTAAACGTTCGTGTTCATCGGCTAGCAATTTAAAAAAAGGGACTTCTGTAAAAGTGAACAAAAAGATACCCAGAGACATGATTGAAAAAGAATGGAAGTTACCCATTAGAAAATGCATATCACTTATTACAAAGAAAACTCCACCCCAGTCAACACTAAGCTTAGAATAAAGGAAAACGTTGTACAATGTATTTTAAAATGCCGAGAACGCTAAAGAGAAATCAAAAGAATGTATGATGGCTGTTGTTATAAGTGTTTGGTACTCACCGAGAGGATGATGGGGTGTTTCACACACACACACACACACATTCCAGCCCACACTCGCACACACACACACGCACACAAACATACACATATGTATGCAGTCACAGACTAAGACACGGTCAGGTGATTTGTTTGTATTCAGACTCCCGCCTTATGCAAAGACGGTAACTGTAAGCCTTACCGCTTTGATCACTGATGTCATAATAAACAGATTATATGATGTATAGAGTAAAGAGAATGATGTCATAATAAATAGATTATATGATGTATAGAGTAAGAGAATGATGTCATAATAAATAGATTATATGATGTATAGAGTAAAGAGAATGATGTCATAATAAATAGATTATATGATGTATAGAGTAAAGAGAATGATGTCATAATAAATAGATTATATGATGTATAGATTAAAGAGAATGATGTCATAATAAATAGATTATATGATGTATAGAGTAAAGAGAATGATGTCATAATAAATAGATTATATGATGTATAGAGTAAAGAGAATGATGTCATAATAAATAGATTATATGATGTATAGAGTAAAGAGAATGATGTCATAATAATAGATTATATGATGTATAGAGTAAAGAGAATGATGTCATAATAAATAGATTATATGATGTATAGAGTAAAGAGAATGATGTTTGAAGAATTGTTTTATTTATCTCTCTAGTTGAACTCATCTTTATTCTTCCTGATTTGTGTTAAATATACATGAGCAGATGTTATACAAATATTATATTTCCCATGAAGGGACGCGCAAGTTTTCACGTTCAGCACTGCTATTGGTCAGTGAAATGACGCACATGACTTGATTTACTATCAGTCTGTCACTGTTCACGCCATCTGACTCTGACATGCATGACGTGTTTTACTATCATCCTATCATTGTTCAAGCCTTCTGACTCTCAAATACATGACGTGTTTTTCTATCAGTCTGTCATTGTTCAAGCCATCTGACTCTCAAATACATGACGTGTTTTACTATCAGCCTGTCATTGTTCAAGCCATCTGACTCTCATATAAATCATCATACAAAACTAGGTAAATGAAAGCGTTAGATTAAAAGCAAAACTGTTTTATCTGTGCAGTAATGGAATAAATTGGTATTACAAAGTTAATAAATGTTTGAACAGAAATGTTAATATTATATATAAATACCCAAATCTTCTAGTGGATTATTTTTACTGAAGTTTTTAGGAGATCACCTTTTTTTAAATATATTAAATTTTATTATATTATATGTATCATGGTAGATTATATTATGTTATAGCCTTGATAAAATGACCATTAGCTATTTTACCACACAATCTTGTTACGCCCCAGAACACTATGGCTATTCTAATGGCACGCCCCTTTTACTCAACAGATTCATTTCACCATACATAAAACTTGCCTTTATAACCGGCATTTCTCGGATTTGTATTCGAAAAAAAAACCTTCTAAACCGGTATCACCGTATGCGTACACTTCGGGGCCTGTCCCTAAAGTAGATCCATTAGACTCCAACAAAATGTGTAAATAAAACAATGAACGCTCTGCTCTAAACAATGATTACACATAATACATATGTGGACGTTTTGGCAAATGCGTTCATCAGTAAAAAAATAAATTATAATAATAAAAAACTAAAAACAATAATTTTAAATTTAAAAAATAATACATTTAATTAATTAAATTTACATTAATATATAAAACGTATATTATATAAGTGACAATTTATGGATTTGTTCTATCCACAAAGGCTTTTACTTGAAAACATGGATCTTAACCCAATTTAGCACATATATCCATCATCATCCAGAAGAAACTCTTAAGGGGTTTTGAACTTTAAAATAAATTCCGTTTTGGCCCGGGGTACCCGAATTCCTTTGTCCCCTCTATATGAGCTCTATAAATAAAACAACTAACAAACGCTTGTACATGAATTGACAGATCTTGACCAAACTTAGTACATGAATTGACAGATCTTGACCAAACTTAGTACATGAATTGACAGATCTTGACCAAACTTAGTACATGAATTGACAGATCTTGACCAAACTTAGTACATGAATTGACAGATCTTGACCAAACTTAGTACATGAATTGACAGATCTTGACCAAACTTAGTACATGAATTGACAGATCTTGACCAAACTTAGTACATGAATTGACAGATCTTGACCAAACTTAGTACATGAATTGACAGATCTTGACCAAACTTAGTACATGAATTGACAGATCTTGACCAAACTTAGTACACATACACATACACTTGATTAGCCATATTTAAAAAAACACAAGGTAATAAACTCATAATATCCATTCCTATGGGAACGGGGGCCCCATTTCATTTTTCCTTATATACATTATATAAGTATCAATTCGAGAATTTTATTAATTTATCAAGAAGGTTCCAGAAAGTTTTATATTGTTCTTCGAGGATATATAGTGGGATCTAAAAGCTTTTTGAAATGTTAGATTAGCTCTGTTCATTTCTATATTTTCATGAGGATTTTCTTTAAACATATCCTTCATAATCCTACCGGGAACAAAATCCCACTGGGAACATGATCCCAACAAGAAACAGGATCCTTAAGGGGAACGAGTAAATTGGAGCCCACCGGTAACGCGATCCCATCGAGCAACGGGATCAAATAGGGATCCTATCGGTAAACGGGATCCCATCGGAGAAGAGGATACCAACGGAAAACAGGATCCACAGAGAACGGGATCCTTTCGAGATAGGGATCCCACTTGAAAACGGGATCGCAATGGGAAACTTGGCCCACCATGCTTGAGAACCCACCGGGATCAGAAAACCACGGTGATCGGAACGCCACCTTGATCGGGATTCCATCAGTATCGGGATCCTACCGGTATCGGGATTCCACCGGGATCGGGATGCCATCGGTATCAGGATGACATTGGGGTTATTATCCAAATAGGATTATGATCCAACCGTTAACGGGATTCCATCAGGATCCGGATCCCAATGTAATCGGGATTCCATTGGGATCGGGAAGTCACTGGAATCGGGATCCCACCGGGAAACGGGATCACACCGGGATTATGATCCAACCGGGATCGTCATACACCGGGATACGGGATCCTGACGGCATCGTACCCAAAAGAATCGGGATCCAACAGGGATTAAATCCTATCGGGATCGTAATCCAACTGTATTTTTGATTCCACCGGATCTGGATCCTCTAGGATTGAGATACCGACGGGATAGCGAACATACCGTGATCGGAATATGGACGGGATCGGGATTCAACCAGGATCGGGATGCAAACGGGCTATTTTGTTTACATGGCGCTTAATTTCAATGTTAATTAAAAGTCTGTAGAAGTTGGTTTTCTGAATTCAATCCCGAGCAACGCCGAGTATATTGGCTAGTATATGATATGTATCCTACGTAAAATAAGAGAAAAGAATTACAGTGGGCACAAGTATCAGTTACATTTGTTGAATAGTCTTATAAAAGCACAAATCTTTAAGGAATCTTGTAAAAATTAAATTTGGAGCAAATCCCGTTTCAAATGCTATCCAAGCTGAGCTCAGCCAAGATCCATAATTTAAAGGCAAATCTAACTTTGAAAAGATGTCTCATTAAAAAATGGTATTCACGAAAGCGTTTATCAATTAACACTTGTCCCAACGTGATTGAAGTTGAGACGATCACTTTCCCTCAGAAAATATTGAGAATCAAACATGGTTTTACATCATCTTTTGTAAATAGTGTGGAAAATCATATGTAGGAGAAACAGGCCATCGCCTTGGAGATCTTTTTAGAGATTACCTGAACAACATCAATAAACAAGCCATTTGTCCAGTTTCCAAACATTTCAATAGCGCTAACCATAATGGAATATTAGACGCAGCAGTAAATTGTATGCAAGTAATACAACTGATAGAAATTTATAAGGATAATAAATTAATGACAAGATTTATTAAGTTCACTCCATGCGGTATGAACGACATACACAATTTTACTTAGCTACAATGTTTGTTTTTTCTCATTGCCTTTTAAATTTTACTTCTACTCACGTCCTTTCCGTTTGTTCGTGCTTTTTTTGTTATGGACTTATGCCCAATCTTATTCTATTATTTTATTTTATGTTTTGGGAGGGATACGTAAATAATATATATATATATATTGTTAACCTCATACATATTTGCCCACAACTTATCCTCCCCCTTGAGCAGTCTATTTGGAAGGTTGGAGACTTACCATATCATTAGTTTCAAAGAAAATCTCATTCAATTTTTCCTTTTCAGATTTCATTGAGTTTTAAGGCATAGGTTAACCTGCTGTTTTGATAGTGTGCATATTTTATATTTTTACAGCTGTTAATGTGGACCAAATGGAACATTAGTAAAGTATAAATTGTTATAGCATCGCTCTAAGGGGAGACGAGATGATGAGAGGAATAAGGTTGGCATGTCTAGACGGGTTTAAGATCAATAGAAAATCAGTGGGAAGGTTCAGCCTGTTTTTCCGACGACATGGAGAAATTTAAATATTTTTTTTTTTGTAGGGGGTTGGGGGGGGGAGAGAGAAAGAGAGAGAGAGAGAGAGAGAGAGAGAGATTTTAGTATCTGAGACAGAAACTGAATTTATTTGGTTTGAGTGGAGCAAAGATGGGTTGGGGTGCTATAGGACGACAGTATTTAATTTAGACAATTGTTTTTCACTTTGATTTAATTGCAATTAATTATATTTCATCCATTCTACGTTTTATGTTCTAGATTCTAGTACGTTGAATCTCACGGCCTAGAATGATCGTGAAATGGAAATTCTAACTTTCCTTACCTAAAAATTGAGACTTCCTTTTTTTTAAACTATACCACGGGGAGAAGTGGGTGGAACAGAAGAACTGAAGATAGAGAAGTGGGTGGAACAGAAAAACTGAAGATAGAGAAGAGTGTGGAACAGAAGAACTGAAGATAGAGAAGAGGGTGGAACAGAAGAACTGAATATAGAGAAGTGGGTGGAACAGAAGAACTGAAGATGGAGAGGTGGGTGGAACAGAAGAACTGAAGATAGAGAAGAGGTTGGAACAGAATAACTGTGATAGAGAAGAGGGTGGAACAGAAGAACTGAAGATAGAAAAGTGGGTGGAACAGAAGAACTGAAGATAGATTAGTGGGTGGAACAGAAGAACTGAAGATAGAGAAGTGGGTGGAACAGAAGTACTGAAGATAGAGAAGTGGATGAAACAGAAGAACTGAATATAGTTCGGATTGGTTTGAATAGTGTAAATACTTTGAAATAATAAAACACCAAGAGAATTACCTAAGAGAATACATATTAATTGATCCTGGTATGTGGTATAATAATATGTTGTGACATAGATGGGATGGAAAAAAACAACTATGACAGTAGTTTATTTTGGATGGAACAGTGTTTTGGTGGAGGGGGGGGCAAGAACGGCGGAAATAAATAGATGGGTGGCACTTTATTAAATTAGAGATTCAAGAGAAAATTGGAGAGCTGGTTTGAGGTGGGATTGTGGATTTTGTGGATGGAGGGATTTGTTGGTAGTCGGGGGCTTAGAAGTAGAAGTGAATGAAAGACTATTGCGGGATAAATAAGAAATACTTTAGAAATACTTAAGAAATACTTGAGAGCATTTTGCATGGTAAAATAATAACACAGGAAAACATTTAAACAAGAGCTCACAGTAAAATGTAGATTGTAGCAAACAATTCTTCCATAATGGTAACATCTCACAGTAAACTGTAGTTCGTTCGAAACAAGCGTTCCATAGTGGTAACATCTCACAGTAAACTGTAGATTGTAGCAAAGAAGTGTTCCATAATGGTAACATCTCACAGTAAACTGTAGTTCATTGGAAACAAGCGTTCCATAATGGTAACATCACACAATAAACTGTAGTTCGTTTAAAACGAGCGTTCCATAGTGGTAACATCACACAGTAAACTGTAGATCGTGGGAAACAAGCGTTGTATAGTGGTAACATCACACAGTAAACTGTAGTTCGTTGAAAACGAGCGTTCCATAGTGGTAACATCACACAGTAAACTGTAGATCGTGGGAAACAAGCGTTCCATAGTGGTAACATCACACAGTAAACTGTAGATCGTGGGAAACAAGCGTTCCATAATGGTAACATCACACAGTAAACTGTAGATCGTGGGAAACAAGCGTTGTATAGTGGTAACATCACACAGGACATGAAACATGTGTGTGCCATCAATTTAAAAACATTAAAGACGATTTGAAACTTCCAAAAAACCACGAACCGTAATTGGCTGTTTTCTTTTCATGTTCTATCTATAGTTGGCTGTTTTCTTTTCATGTTCTATCTATAGTTGGCTGTTTTCTTTTCATGTTCTATCTATAGTTTGCTGTTTTCTTTCATGTTCTGTCATAGTTGGCTGTTTTCTTTTCATGTTCTGTCTATAGTTGGCTGTTTTCTTTTAATGTTGTATCTATAGTTGGCTGTTTTCTTTTTTATGTTCTATCTATAGTTGGCTGTTTTCTTTCTTTTCATGTTCTATCTATAGTTGGCTATTTTCTTTTCATGTTCTGTCTATAGTTTGCTGTTTTCTTTTCATGTTGTATCTATAGTTGGCTGTTTTCTTTTCATGTTCTATCAATAGTTGGCTGTTTTCTTTCTTTTTATGCTCTTTCTATAGTTGGCTGTTTTCCTTTCATGTTTCATCTATAGTTGGCTGTTTTGTTTTCATGGTCTATCTATAGTTGGCTGTTTTCTTTTCATGTTCTATCTATAGTTGGCTGTTTTCTTTTCATGGTCTATGTATATTTGGCTAATTTCTTTTCATGTTCTATCTTTAGTTGGCTGGGGTTTTTTATATTCTACCTATATTTGGCTGTTTTCTTTGAATGGTATACTATAGTTGGCTGTTTTCTTTTCATGGTATATCTTTAGTTGGCTTTTTTTTCATGTTCTATCTATAGTTGGCTGATTTCTTTTCATGTTCGATCTATATTTGGCTGTTTTCTTTTCATGTTATATCTATAGTTTGCTGTTTTATGTTCTATCTATAATTGGCTGTTTTCTTTTTATGGTCTATTACTTAGTCAATTCAATGGAGGTAATAGGCACAAAAATTTACTCGTCTGTATAATGGCTGCGTCTATTGGTACCCGGATACCAGAAGTGAGATGTTGGGATTAAAATTTATTTAAAATATTATCGTTGAGTTTGTAAGACAAAATGAGGTATCCTATGAAAGATAATTGAATATATGTTTGTAAACTTACTTCTTCAGTTTAACTAAAATAAACTACCACAAATGACATCCGAATAGCATTCAGTCAAAATGTCCCCGGAAACGCAGCGCCGCCATTCGCTACCGGGTGCCACATCCGTATAGCTATAGTAGGCCTGCAGACTAGGGCACAGCATTTTTCAGCATAACTATATTAGGCCTGCAGAATATGGCACATTATATTTCTTATAACTATAGTAGGCCTGCAGAATATGGCATATTATATTTCTTATAACTATAGTAGGCCTGCAGAATATGGCAGATTTTATTTCTTATAACTATAGTAGGCCTGCAGAATATGGCACAGTATATTTCTTATAACTATAGTAGGCCTGTAGTATAGGGAACACTATATTTTATATAACTATAGTTGGCCTGCAGTATAGCGCACATTATATTTCAGTATAACTATAGTAGGCCTGCAGTATTATAGGGCACGTAAAACGAAGTAGCTTGCCCGTGTTCGCCGCCTATTTCGTTCAATATTTGGTTAGTCTTAAGTCATGTTTTTTGTTCCAACCTTAATTTCAGTAAGATGGGTGGAGCTAATTTTGACCGACTAAAATAATGTATTTAAAATTTTTCTTTTCTTTAATCTGAAGAATTTCTTTATTTTCAATTCACGATATCGTCATTCAAACCATGTCTACTTAGCCAAACCACGCCTACTTAGCAAAACCACGCCTACTTAGCCAAACCATGACCACAAAACATGAAACATGTTATCAACCAATCCGATTGCTCTCTTCTCTCCAAAAATATACCCCGAAGTATAGTACATAATAGTATGTAATAGTATAGTATAGCTAAGTATAATACATAAAAAAAAAGTATAATGTATAAATTGGGTTTATTTGCATAACATTACGATTCTTTTTGTTATAACATTACATTATTCTATTATATAAGAATCGTTTTTATTGAGCAGTATAGCATCGAAGGTAACCTGAGTGAGGATATGAAATGATTTCATGCAGCTGATTAAATGGTTGGAAAAACGTATTTTCTGAACTTCTCCCAACCAATCAAACACCCACCCCACCCCCCCCCCCAAATATAATATAAAAAAATATTTCCTTATCTGAAATCATCTCTCACTCCCGTAACCCTCTTTTGAAATCATCTCTTACTCCCGTAATCCTCTTTTGAAATCATCTCTCACTCCCGTAATCGTCTTTTGAAATCATCTCTCACTACCGTAATCCTCTTTTGAAATCATCTCTTACTCCCGTAATCCTCTTTTGAAATCATCTCTCCATCCCGTAATCCTCTTTTGAAATCATCTCTCACTCCCGTATTCCTCTTTTGAAATCATCTCTCACTCCCACAATAAATCCTGATCTGAAATCATCTCTCACTCCCGTAATCCTCTTTTGAAATCATCTCTCACTCCCACAATCAATCCTGATCTGAAATCAACTCTCACTCCCGTAATCCTCTTTTGAAATCATCTCTCACTCCCGTAATCCTCTTTTGAAATCATCCCTCACTCCAACAATCAATCCTGATCTGAAATCATCTCTCACTACCGTAATCCTCTTTTGAAATCATCTCTCACTACCGTAATCCTCTTTTGAAATCATCTCTTACTCCCGTAATCCTCTTTTGAAATCATCTCTAACTCCCGTAATCCTCTTTTGAAATAATCTCTCACCAACGTAATCCTTTTGAAATCATCTCTCACTCCCGTAATCCTCTTTTGAAATCATCTCTCACTCCCGTAATCCTCTTTTGAAATCATCTCTCACTCCCGTAATCCTCTTTTGAAATGATCTCTCACTCCCACAATCAATCCTGATCTGAAATCATCTCTCACTCCCGTAATCCTCTTTTGAAATCATCTCTCACTTCCACAATCAATCCTGATCTGAAATCATCTCTCACTCCCGTAATTTCATTTGAAATCATATCTCACTCCCGTAATCCTCCTTTGAAATCATCTCTCACTCCCGCAATCAATCTTGATCTGAAATTATCTCTCACTCCCGCAATCCTGCTCTGAAATTATCCCTCACTCCCGCAATCCTGCTCTAAAATCATCTCTAACTCCCACAATCCTGCTCTGAAATAATATCTTACTCCCGCAATCCTGCTCTGAAATTATCTCTAACTAAGATAATCCTCCTTTGAAATCATCTCTTACTCCTGCAATCAATCCTGCTCTGAAATAATCTCTCTCTCTCCCGCAACCCTGCTCTGAAATTATCTCTCACTCCCGTAATCCTCCTTTGAAATCATCTCTCACTCCTGCAATCAATCCTGCTCGGAAATCAAATCTCACTCCCGCAATCTTGTTCTGAAATTATCTCTCACTCCCGTAATCCTCCTTTGAAATCATCTCTCACTCTTGCAATCAATCCAGCTCTGAAATCATCTCTCACCCCTAAAATCCTGCTCTGAAATAATCTCCCAATCCCGTAATGCTCCTTTAAAATCATCTCTCACTCCCGAAATCCTGCTCTGAAATCATCTCACACTCCCGCAATCAATCCTCCTCTGTATTTATCTCTCACTCCCAAAATCCTGCTCTGAAATTATCTCTTACTCCCACCATCCTGCTCTGAAATCATCTCTCACTCCCGCAATCCTGCTCTGAAATTAACTCTCACTCCCGCAATCAATCCTGCTCTGAAATTATCTCTCACTCCCGCAATCATGCCTGCTCTGAAATAATCTCTTACTCCCGCAATCCTGCTCTGAAATTATCTCTTACTCCCGCAATCCTGCTCTGTAATCATCTCTCACTCTTGCAATCAATCCAGCGCTGAAATCATCGCTCACTCCCACAAACCTGCTCTTAAATTATCTCTCACTTCCGTAATCCTCCTTTGAAATCATCTCTAACTCCTGCAATCAATTCTGCTCTGAAATCATCTCCCAATTCCGAAATCCTTCTTTAAAATCATCTCTCACTCCCGCAATCCTGCTCTGAAATAATCTCTCACTCACGTAATCCTGCTCTGAAATTATTTCTCACTCCCGTAATCCTGCTCTGAAATCATCTCTCACTCCCAAAATCAATCCTGCTCTAGACTCATCTTTCACTCTTGCAATCAATGCTGCTCTGAAATCATCTCTAACTCCCGCAATCCTTCTCTGAAATGATATCTCACTCCCAAAATTCTGCTCTGAAATTATGTCTCACCCTCGTAATCCTGCTATGAAATCATCTCTCAATCATGCAATCAATCCTGTTCTGAATTTATCTCTCACTCCGCAATCCTACTCTGAAATTATCTCTCACTCCCGCATCCTGCTCTGAAAACTTCTCTCACTCCAGCAATCCTGCTCTGAAATCATCTCTCACTTCCGTGATCCTCCTTTGAAATCATCTCTCATTCCTGCAATCAATCCTGCTCTGAAATCATCTCTCTCTCCCGCAATTCTGCTATGAAATTATCTCTTACTCACGTAATCCTCCTTTAAAATCATCTCTCACTTCTGCAATCAATCCTGCTCTGAAATCATCTTTCACTCCCGCAATCAATCCTGTTCGGAAATCAACTCTCACTCCCGCAATCTTGCTCTGAAACTATCTCTCACTCCCGTAATCCTCCATTGAAATCATCTCTCACTCTTGCAATCAATCCAGCTCTGAAATCATCTCTCACTCCCACAATCATGCTCTGAAATTATCTCTCACTCTCGTACACCTCCTTTGAAATCATCTCTTACTCCTGCATTCATGTTCTGAAATTATCTCTCACTCCCGTAATCCTCCTTTGAAATCTTCTCTCACTCCTGCAATCAATCCTGCTCGGAAATTATCTCTCACTCTCGTAGACCTCCTTTGAAATCATCTCTCACTCCTGCATTCATGTTCTGAAATTATCTCTCACTCCCGTAACCCTCCTTTGAAATCCTCCCTCACTCCTGCAATCAATCCTGCTCTGAAATCATCTCTCACTCCCACAATCCTGCTCTAAAATTATCCCTCTCTTCCGTAATCCTCCTTTAAAATCCTCTCTCACTAATACAATCCTGCTCTGAAATCATCTCTCATCCAGAAATCCTGCTATAAAATCATCTCTCACTCCCGCAATCAATCCTGCTCTGAAATCATCACTCACTCCCACAATCCCGCTCTGAAATTATCTCTCACTCCCGTAATCCTGTTCTGAAATCATCTCTCACTCCCAAAATCAATCCTGCTCTGGACTCATCTTTCACTCCTGCAATCATTGCTGCTCTGAAATCATCTCTAACTCCCGCAATCCTGCTCTGAAATGATATCTCACTCCCGTAATTCTGCTCTGAAATTATGTCTCACCCCCGTAATCCTGCTATGAAATCCTCTCTCACTCCCGCAATCAATCCTGCTCTGAAATCATCTCTCACTCCCTCATGTTGAGACTTTATAAACGGATTTTGTACACTCTATACGTCAAACTTCTCATAAAAACCTCCCTTAACACATCTCATTGCATACGAATGACTTAGACATTAATGGTTCATTATCGGAGTTTGTTAATGGTTGTTGCATGCTGTTTTTTTAGTTTGTTATCAAAAGATGTATGCATCATTTAATATATTTTAACGGGCAACACTAGTCTGATTTGTTGGCATCAACTTTGATTGCTATACCATGAATATCAAATTTGTGATTGTTATTTTACGATGGATACATTATAGATTGCTAGAAGGATTATGTGATGGATATCTATTGGATGTCTTTTAAAATACGATGTTTTGCTTTATAAGTGGCTATTAAGTTACAAGATATCTTAGATGGCAATAACGATTATATGAGGTATAGCTTATCTATTTGTATCTTTATATCTATAAATATCGTGTTCATCAGTCGAAATCGACCTTGACCATATCATGGTATATGATAACTGTGACTTTTCCTGTTTCTCGTGGGGGTTGGGGGGGGGGGGCAAGATGGCTGATGAGACCGATACTATACGATGGATTTCCAATAGATGGATACTAATATATAATAGATATCCAATAGATGACTGTTAATATATAATAGATATCCAATAGATGACCGCTCATATATAATAGATATCCAATAGTTGACTGTTAATATATAATAAATATCCAATAGATGACTGTTAATATATAATAGATATCCAATAGATGACTGTTAATATATAATAGATATTCAATAGTTGACTGTTCATATATTATGACCGACTAAATAATTTATTTTAAAAAAATATAATGTCACTAGATGTCTAATATCTTATGGATATCTAATGGACGGCTTAATATTTACTATAGCTTTATTTTTAGTGGCTAGTGCGATGATTTGATAGATTAATTAGAGTACAGATTTCCGGAAAGATCAGAAAGATACACATTTTAAGAAAGTCGGACAATCTTATAGCCTTCTAATGCCGCGGGCTAAACCTTCTAATTGAACCCACTCCATCACAAACCCCTCTTCCAGCTGTACCACAGGAGTGTGCTCTAGACACCGAGGACCCCCAGTGGGCACGGGTTCAAACACTCATTAAAGCGCCTTCACAGTTCTCATTTGGTTTTATTAGAATCCCAAGTCTCGAGTCATGTTAGCGTCTCGTCCAGCTTTCATAGAGCGGACTACACATTTTCTTCCCTTCAAATGCGTGCTTCTTTGTACAGTAGTGGATGTTCCGTAATCGTTGCAAGCAATGACATTGCCTTGGGCGCAGCGCTTGGCTACTGCAGAGTTGCGTGAGTACAGATGCGTAGCCCAGTCATTGAGCAAACATTTTAGAATAAAGTATTTATAAAAAAATTAAATTGCCGTGCATTAAAACAATGCCCCGCTTCCGTAAACGTTCAAAAATTGTCTTAACCTTGACCTTGAGTAGCCTCGTCAACCACAACCACCGACACGCGTAAGAAAGGGGGGGTGTGGACGGAAACATTTTCGTTTATTGTGAGGGGTTGCATTTTTTAACAACTGCATATTTATCTTGGATGGGGACGGCAAAATATTTGGTCTGGCACTGAGACACGAACTCTTTGGTCTGGCACTGAGACACGAACTCTTTGGTCTGGCACTGAGACACGAACTCTTTGGTCTGGCACTGAGACACGAACTCTTTGGTCTGGCACTGAGACACGAACTCTTTGGTCTGGCACTGAGACACTAACTCTTTGGTCTGGCACTGAGACACGAACTCTTTGGTCTGGCACTGAGACACGAACTCTTTGGTCTGGCACTGAGACACGAACTCTTTGGTCTGGCACTGAGACACGAACTCTTTGGTCTCACAGGCCGCCATCTTCAATTGGTAGCGCCTAAAACGTTTGAAAACAAATTGGGAAACCAAACCAAGTCAATAGCTGACCAAATATAAACATAAAAAAAGTAAAATAAAAAGTCCACTGATACTATCGCGTGTTTCTCGTCTCTACCGACTAGTCTCCCTTTAGAAGGCTCTCGGTGGCTCAGGATGACGTCACAGCTATCAGGCATTTTTTGTACCCCCCAAGAAACATTGAGACATTTTCTCGTTCCTTGGGACTGGAACTCGATTGGAGAGTCACAATAGAAGTATAGTCCGCAAGAAACATTGATACCGGAACTCTATATTAGAGTCAGAATAGAAAGCGTGGGTCCCACCCCCCAACTCAACGGCCCCCCCCCCAATCCCAACCTGAAGAGGATCCACATGGACACTGTTTTAAACTGACTAAATCTTAATTACACAAAAATGTCACATCTCTCAACTCTGATGTCATAACTCTAAACTCTGATGTCACATCTCTCAACTTTGATGTCACATCTCTCAACTCTGATGTTACATCTATCAAATCTGATGTCACTTATCTCAACTCTGATGTCACATCTCTCAACTCTAATGTCATATCTCTCAACTCTGGTTTTAGAGTTGGGTGACTTCATCTGAATTTCACATCCCTAAACTCTGGCAATAGGGTCTAAGCGACTTTATCTCATTTCACATCTCTCAACTCTGGCAATAGGGTCTTGGTGACTAAATTTCTGTGTCACGTCTCTCAACTCTGGATATACGGTCTGGGCAACTTCTTCTCAATGTCACATCTCTCAACTCTGGCAATAGGTTCTGGGCGACTTATCTCAATGTCACATCTCTCAACTCTGGCAATAAGGTCTGGGCGATTTAATCTCAATGTCACATCTCTCAACTCTGTCTATAGGGTCGCGGCGACTTTATCTCGATGTCACATCTCTCAACTCTGGCAATATGGTCTGGGCGACTTCATCTCAATGTCACGTCTCTCAACTCTGGCTATAGGGTCTGTGTGACTTAATCTCAATGTCACATCTCTCAACTCTGGCCATAGGGTCTGGGCGACTTCATCTCAATGTCACGTCTCTCAACTCTGGCTATAGGGTCTGGGCGACTTCATCTCAATGTCACGTCTCTCAACTCTGGCTATAGGGTCTGGGTGACTTAATCTCAATGTCCATCTCTCAACTCTGGCAATAGGGTCTGGGCGACTTCATCTCAATGTCACGTCTCTCAAATCTGGCTATAGGGTCTGGGCGACTTCATCTCAATGTCACGTCTCTCAACTCTGGCTATAGGGTCTGTGTGACTTAATCTCAATGTCACATCTCTCAACTCTGGCTATAGGGTCTGGGCGACTTCATCTCAATGTTACGTTTCTCAACTCTGGCTATAGGGTCTGCGTGACTTAATCTCAATGTCACATCTCTCAACTCTGGCAATAGGGTCTGGGCGACTTCATCTCAATGTCACATCTCTCAACTCTCGCTATAGGGTCGGGGCGACTTTATTTCAAAGTCACATCTCTCAACTCTGGATATAGGGTCTGAGTGATGTCATCTCAATGTCACATCTCTCAACTCTGGAAATAGGGTCAGTGTGACTTCATCTCAATATCACGTCTCTCAACTCTGGCTATAGGGTCTGTGTGACTTAATCCCAATGTCACATCTCTCAACTCTGGCAATAGGGTCTGTGTGACTTAATCTCAATGTAACATCTCTGAACTCTGGCTATAGGGTCTGGGCGACTTAATCTCGATGTCACATCTCTCAGCTCTGGAGACCTTTAAAACTGATTTAAAAACACATCTATTTCGCAAACACCTTCTGGGGTGATGCTATCTACCATCTTTTTCAGTTAATGTATATTGACTTATGATGCTAATGGTTGAAATGGGATGAAAGACTTTGACTTGATATGCTCGTATGTAATTTTATACTGTTGCGTCTGTTATTTGAATGTGGTAGATTTTATATTGTTTGTTATTTCTCTTTTTAATATGGTTGACTTTGTATCGCGCTTCGAGCTTTTGGAGATGAAGCGTGTTTTTCAAATAAACTTTATTATTTTTATTATTATTATTATTATTATTATAGGGTCTAGGTGACTTAATCTTAATGTCACATCTCTTAACTCTGGCTATAGAGTCTGTGCGACTTAATTATGTTACATCTCTCAACTTTGGATATAGAGCCTGGGCGATTTCGTAACGTGACATCTCTCTGATCTATCAACCATTTCAATAGAATCTGAGCGGCTTAATTATGTCACATCTCTCAAATCTTTCTATAGAGTCTGGGCGACTTCATCTCAATGTCACTTCTCTAAACTCTGGATATAGAGTCTGGGCGTCTTCATCTCTTTCACATCTCTCAAACAATAGGGTCTGAGCGACTTCATTACGATGTGGATATGTGCTTTTCGGTATCAGAGGCAAAGCTATTTCCAATTGCATATTACTATAGATAGTTCCTACACGTTTATATAGTGCAACTCTGAAATGCTCATGGCTGGGGGAAATGGAAAAAAAAAAAGATCGGGCAATAAATGTTTAAAAATATTTATGTAATATTTATTGAAATATTATACGTTTAAAAGATGCGCAAAATGAATAATGAGATTTGTAAAAGTTTTAAAAATATGAAATAAAAGTACATGACTTAACGTAATACGTTATTAAGACATCAGACCTTAGACATATAACATCTTTCAATGTCTGTTATTAAACACATTACAAAAATAATGTATCTTTCAAGATGGTCATTTTGGGCCTTTCGTGTTTATGTACTTTTATTAAATTAGCTTGCATATGTAACAATTTTTAGGTAGAATTCATAGACCAGGGATGGAGAACTCTTTAGTGCAGTGGGACTTATGGAAATAATATTTTTGTTGGCAGGCAGCAAGATCTAGAGATCTAGACAATAATAGGTGGTTAAAATATTTGACAAAAATGAAAGGAATAAAGTAAGACGATAGCTGACAGATAAATTAATTTGGTCACTAAGCAGTAGAATCATTTTAAATTTAGAGTAAAAAGTATTATTACAGTTTCATAATTTGACAATTTGATTATAATTTTTTAATAGCCTTTAATCATTTACAATTTGTGCATTTGACGAAACACTAATCCAGTATCCAAAGGTTTTTTCTGTACCGATTTTGCGGGCTGCATAAGGCCCGTGGGCCGTAGCCGGCCTATCCATGACAGACGCACAGGGATTTATATTTGAACACAACATTAATATAAAGAGCACATTTTACTTGATTTATTTAAGTTCTAATTTATATGAAGTATGCTTGAGGGAGCTTACTTTCGGAAACTAACCCGGCGCGGCTTTCCATGAAGGTACGCCACTGTCTCCTTGTTTCATCATGTTATACTCGCATCATTGATGTCTATTGAATCTATTGTTATGTAATATTATGGTTCTGGCAATGGGCCCACCACTACTGTCATATGGAAGTCAATTTATCTTTTAATGGCACACGTCATAAATCTGTGTGCCATCAGATGCCATTTGTGTTGTTGTTGAATATTTACCTTTTATATGTACATCATGTTCCTATATATGTTTGCCTTTTATGAGTTACGGTACTTGTTTACCTTTGCGATGTTGACTACTGCAACGTTTCCCCAGAGCCCTTACTGTCCTTATTGCCATTAACAAGCGTGTTCATTTCATAACCAAAGACAAAATATACTAACATTACAGTGCCGTTCACTTCCCATCATTTAATCATGGTTTAGCCGTCCACTTCCCAACATGTACTCATGGTTTTAGCCGTCCACTTCCCATCATTTAATCATGGTTTAGCCATCCACTTCCCAAAATTTAATCATGGTTTTAGCCGTCAACTTCCCATCATTTAATCATGGTTTTAGCCGTTCACTTCCTATCATTTAATCATGGTTTTAGCCGTCCACTTCCCAACATTTAATCATGGTTTTAGCCGTTCACGTCCCATCATTTAATCATGGTTTTAGCCGTTCACTTCCCATCATTGAATCATGGTTTTAGTCGTCCACTTCCCATCATTTAATTATGGTCTTAGCCGTTCACTTACGATCATTTAATCGTGGTTTTAGCCGTTCACTTCCCATCATTGATCATGGTTTTAGTCGTCCACTTCCCATCATTTAATCATGATTTTAGCAATTCCCTTCCCATCATTGAATCATGTTTTTAGCAGTCCACTTCCCAACATTTAATCATGGTATTAGCCATCAACTTCCCATCATTTAATCATGATTTTAGCAGTTCCCTTCCCATCATTGAATCATGATTTTAGCAGTCCACTTCCCATCATTTAATCATGTTGTTAGCCGTCCACTTCCCATCATTTAATCATGTTGTTAGCCGTCCACTTCCCATCATTTAATCATGTTGTTAGCCGTCCACTTCCCATCATTTAATCATGTTGTTAGCCGTCCACTTCCCATCATTTAATCGTGGTTTTTGCCACCCGTACCTTTTTTCGTTCTTGTTTAGTCAATAAATTCCAAAAGTAATCAATTCATCCATCGAGAAGTTTTTGTTTTGTGCTATTCTTATCCCATTAATGGTCCTCTAATATCTTATAGCCATTCAATGCCAGATCTATACTCCAAAACTTTTCCCAAAACCAATTCTTAGATAAAGCACTACCCTACTTCCGCACCCCTCCTCTACACACACCTGCAACACACGAAGCACCTCATGCTTTGATTTGTAGCATGTATTGCATTATTTACTCCTGTTAACAATTTTTTTAGGGCCACACATATATAATATAAAAAAAATTCGACCAGTCAAGGTTAACTTGACCAAGTCAGACCGAGGCAGGGTTCTGTTGAGTAGATCCATCACACTGTTACCGTGACCTTCGGTAGAGTGGCGAGTGTGGCTGTTTATGGGAAACCACCAAAGTTAATTTTGATTTGGCGGCTCAAAGACCAAAGTTGATTTTATGACTATTCAAACACAAAATTCAATTTTATTATTCGCTTTTTAAACATCAAATTTATTTTAAATATTGTCTATTCAAACAGTGATATTTTCTTTTTACAAGTCTGTTGCCAACAGTACCGTTGTAATAGACCAAAATAATTTTTATTATAAAAGGCATTCAATATAACAACAGATCCATAGCATCCATATGTCTGCATGGTTAAACGGAACGCAAAATATTTTTAAAAATAATTCCTATTACTCACCCATTTTACAATACTAACTCTCAGTAAGTTCACCTTTAATATCTATATGGGAGAGAATTATAGCATAAAATGAAACCTTAAACACGCTCTCAAAGGGAATTAATTCCCCTAGGCTTGTTTGTGAACACTGCTCTGTGATAATCTGGAACTCATCAGCTTTCTGTTGTAGCGCCCCCAGCTACCACCCAAACCCCACTTCCTTCCCCCCCCCCCCACTTTTACTGCCAGAATAAATTTGGTTCTTTAACCCTTTGTGGCTTGTTTGTGAACACTGCTCTGTGATAATCTGGAACTCATCAGCTTTCTGTTGTAGCGCCCCCAGCTACCACCCAAACCCCACTTCCTTCCCCCTCCCCCCCCCCACTTTTACTGCCAGAATAAATTTGGTTCTTTAACCCTTTGCGCTCAAAAATCAATCCACCACTTCTCACCCATATCAGCCCACCACTTCTCGCCTTCACCAAAACAACCACTTTTTGCACACCTAAAGCGACCACTTCTCGCCCACTTCAAGCTACCACTTCTCGCCCACACCAAAGCCACCAATTCTCGCACACCTAAAGCCACCACTTCTCGCCCACACCAAAGCCACCACTTTTCTCACACCAAAGCCACCACTTCTCACCCACACCAAAGCCACCACTTTTCGCACACATAAAGCCACCACTTCTCGCCCACTTCAAGCTACCACTTCTCGCCCACACCAATGCCACCACTTCTCGCACACCTAAAGCCACCACTTCTCGCCCACTTCAAGCTACCACTTCTCGCCAACACCAAAGCCACCACTTCTCGCACACCTAAAGCCACCACTTCTCGCCCACTTCAAGCTACTACTTCTCGCCCACACCAAAGCCACCACTTCTCGCACACCTAAAGCCACCACTTCTCGCCCAATTCAAGCTACTACTTCTCGCCCTCACCAAACCACCACTTCTCGCCAATACCAAATTCACCACACCACTACATTAAACCATCAATACTGCTTGATTAAACCACCCAAATCACCACACCACATAAAGCCACCTACATCAATTCATCAAACTGTCTACACCACTACATACAAACCCACACACTACACGTCATAAAATAACAAAATCAATTCATAAAATTACACACATCCCTATATAAACCGCACATACCGATACATAAAACTAAACACACCATAATATCAACCACACACACCGCTACATAAAACAATACACCACTACATTAAACCACACACACCAGTACATAAAACCACACACACCACTACAAAAATTTAAACATACCACTTCATATAACTACACTCACCGCTACATAAAACCACACACACAACTTCATAAAACCACACAAACCACTTCATAAAATCACACACACCACGTCATAAAACCAAACACACCACGTCATAAAACCAAACACACCACTACATGAAACCACACACACCACTTCATAAAACCACACACACCACTTCATAAAACCACACACACCACTTCATAAAATCACACACACCACGTCATAAAACCAAACACACCACTTCATAAAACCACACACACCACTTCATAAAACCACACACACCACTTCATAAAACCACACAAACGAATTCATAAAATCACACACACCACGTCATAAAACCAAACACACCACGTCATAAAACCAAACACACCACTACATGAAACCACACACACCACTTCATAAAACCACACACACCACTTCATAAAACCACACACACCACTTCATAAAATCACACACACCACGTCATAAAACCAAACACACCACTTCATAAAACCACACACACCACTTCATAAAACCACACACACCACTTCATAAAACCACACAAACGAATTCATAAAATCACACACACCACGTCATAAAACCAAACACACCACGTCATAAAACCAAACACACCACTACATGAAACCACACACACCACTTCATAAAACCACACACACCACTTCATAAAACCACACACACCATTTCATAAAACAACACACACCACTACATAAAACCACACACACCGCTACATTTAAACCACACACAACAGTACATAAAATCACACACACCGCTACATAAAACCACACAAACAACTTCATAAAAACACACACACCACTACAAAAATCACACACACCACTACATAAAACAACACACACCACTACATAAAACCACACACACCACTACAAAAATCACACACACCACTACATAAAACCACACACACCACTACAGAAAATCACACACACCACTACATAAAACCACACACACCACTACATAAAACCACACACACCACTACATAAAACCGCACACCACTACATAAAACAACACACATCAACTACAAAAATCACACACACCACTACATAAAACCACACACACCACTTCATAAAACCACGCACACCACTACATAAAACCACACACACCACTACATAAAACTACACACACCACTACATAAAACTACACACACCGTTACATAAAACTACACACACCGCTACATAAAACTACACACACCACTACATAAAACAACACA
The DNA here is from genome assembly GCA_964033795.1 of Lymnaea stagnalis. Taxonomy (NCBI): domain Eukaryota; kingdom Metazoa; phylum Mollusca; class Gastropoda; family Lymnaeidae; genus Lymnaea; species Lymnaea stagnalis. The sequence goes on along the minus strand of CAXITT010000165.1, from coordinate 164,278 downwards.
CACCGCTACATAAAACCAAACACACAACTACATAAAAATACGCACGACACTACCTATGACATTTCATACAAATACCCACATCACCACTTAAAACAACGCTCCGTTTCAGCTCCAAACCCCCCCCCCCCCCCC
>CAXITT010000165.1:112959-163458 GCA_964033795.1 Lymnaea stagnalis | reverse complement strand
TACCCTCTCTCACTCAATCCACCTACTTACTCATTCCCGACCAATCCTCTCTCCTACCCAAATACCCTCTCTCACTCAATACTCCTACTTATTCCATCATAACCAATCCTCTCTATTAATCAATACCCTCTCTCACTCAAACCACCTACTTACCCCATCCCAACCAATCCTCTCTTATACCCAATACACTCTCTCACTCAATCCACCTACTTGCTCTATCCCAAGAAATCCTCTCTCCTACCTAATACCCTCTCTCACTCAATCCACCTACTTACTCATTCCCAACCAATCCTCTCTTATACCCAATACCCTCTCTCACTCAATCAACCTACTTACTCATTCCCAACCAATCCTCTCTCCTACCCAATACCCTCTCTCACTCAATCCACCTACTTACTCATTCCCGACCAATCCTCTCTCCTACCCAAATACCCTCTCTCACTCAATACTCCTACTTATTCCATCATAACCAATCCTCTCTATTAATCAATACCATCTCTCACTCAAACCACCTACTTACCCCATCCCAAACAATCCTCTCTCCTACCCAATAACCTCTCTCACTCATTCCACCTACTTATTCCATCATAACCAATCCTCTCTCTTACCCAATACCCTCTCTCACTCAATCCCCATACCTACTCCATCCGTACCAATCCTCTCTCCTATCCAATACCATCTCTCACTCAATCCACCTACTTGCTCCATCCAAACAAATCCTCTCTCCTACCCAATACACTCTCTCACTCAATCCACCTACTTACTCATTCTTAACCAATCCTCTCTCCTACCCAATACACTCTCTCACTCAATCCACCTACTTACTCATTCTTAACCAATCCTCTCTCCTATCCAATACCATCTCTCACTCAATCCACCTACTTGCTCTATCCCAACAAATCCTTTCTCCTACCCAATACCATCTCTCACTCAATCCACCTACTTGCTCTATCCCAACAAATCCTCTCTCCTACCCAATACACTCTCTCACTCAATCAACTTACTTACTCCATCCCAACTAATCCTCTCTCCTACCCAATACACTCTCTCAACCAGTCCGCCTACTTACTCCACCCCATCAACCCCCTGCTTACTCTAATGTCTCTATACATTGCCCCATATGCTAAATCTGCTAAATTACAATTTGACTCTTTGTTGATAATGCAGTAATTTAATCTCAATTGACCGAGGCTTCATCACCTGAAACTAACGAAGACAGAAAATAGGATAACATTTACGTCACAATGTCCGTCACGTTTGTACGAATCAGGGGCGTAGCTAAGGTAAGTGTTGCCGGGGGATGACTGCACGTCAAACCCTTCTACAGCGCTGATGGAGTAAGGAGAGATCCTCTTTAACATGATTCCATTTCAATGTGTTTTACATTATGATAGCTCAATGGCTCCATTGGACTCAGGGTAATAGCCCAATGGCTCTGATGACCTCAGGGTCATAGCCAAATGGCTCCCATTGACTCAGGGTCATACCCAATGGCTCCAATGGACTCAGGGTCATATCCCAATGGCTCTGGCGGACTCAGGGTCATATCCCAATTGCTCCAATCGACTCAGGGTCATAGCCCAATGGCTCCAATGGAATGAGGGTCATAGACCAATGGCTCCGAAGGACTCAGGGTCATAGCCCTATGGCTCTTTTGGACTCAGGGTCATAGCCCAATGGCTCCAATGGACTCAGGGTCATATCACAAAGGCTCCGATGGAGTCAGGGTTATAGCCCAATGGCTCTGATGGACTCAGGGTTATCAAATGTTGCCTTGTTATTATTGATTAGTTTGATTATAAAAGCGTGCAGTCAGGGCCAAGTGATGTTGCTTTCATGTATGGCATGCAGCGCATTGAGAGATATGTAGCAAAGCGTGGCGCGTTCGTTTATCTCAAACATCAATTATGGATCTACCCGTAACATACACATTCCTCTGCCTGGAGAGGGGGAAGCGTGGTGGTGTTGGATATTGTTAACGCTGATGGAACATTTAAATGGATTAAGTCTCAGGTCAAGATTATAGGAAAATGTTTTGTTATAGTGTGTCCAATGTTGGATAATAGTGTGTCCAATGCTACGTTATAGTGTTTCCAACGTTTAGTTATAATGTGTCCAATATTACGTTATAGTGTGCCCAATGTTACGTTATAGTGTGTCCAATGTTACATTATTGTGTGTCCAATGTTACATTATAGTGTTTCCAATGTTACATTATAGTGTGTCCAATGTTACGTTATAGTTATCCAATGTTATGTTATAGTGTGTCCAATGTTACATTATAGTGTGTCCAATGTTACGTTACAGTGTGTCCAATGTTACATTATAGTGTGTCCAATGTTACGTTATAGTGTTTCCAACGTTAACTTATAATGTGTCCGATGTTACATTATAGTGTGTTCAATGTTACTTTATAGTGTGTCCAATGTTACATTATAGTGTGTCCAATGTTACATTATAGTGTGTCAAATGTTACATTATAATGTGTCCAATGTTACATTATAGTGTGTCCAATGTTACGTTGTAGTTATCCAATGTAACGTTATAGTGTGTCCAATGCTACATTATAGTGTGTCCAATGTTACGTTATAGTGTGTCCAATGTTACGTTATAGTGTGTCCAATGTTAAATTATAGTGTATCCAATGTTACGTTATAGTGTGTCCAATTTTACGTTATAGTGTGTCCAATGTTACATTGTAGTGTGTCCAATGTTAAATTATAGTGTGTCCAATGTTACGTTATAGTGTGTCCAATGTAACGTTATAGTGTGTCCAATGTTACGTTATAGTGTGTCCAAAGTTAGGTTAAAGTGTTTCCAACGTTAAGTTATAATGTGTCCAATGTTACATTATAGTGTGTCCAATGTTACGTTATAGTGTGTCCAATGTTACATTATAGTGTGTCCAACGTTAGGTTAAAGTGTTTCCAACGTTAAGTTATAATGTGTCCAATGTTACCCTATAGTGTATCCAATGTTACATTATAGTGTGTCCAATGTTACGTTATAGTGTGTCCAACGTTAAGTTAAAGTGTTTCCAATGTTAAGTGATAGTGTTTCAATGTTGGATTATAGGTTACCGGAAGTTTTTTTTGAAAGAAATTTCGTCGATGGAAAACTGATCGACGGAAATTTGATCGAACGGAAGTTTTCGTTAAATTTCTACTGTAACGCACTAAACTAAGACAAAATAATGCGTTCAAAAAAAAAATTTGACGCAAAATTTTAACGTGTGAACTGAAAAAAAGATTCGACCAAAGTTCTGTTTAATTAATTTCCATCGACGAAATTTCTTTCAAACAAATTTCCGGATAGTTGGATTATATCGTGTCCAATGTTTATTTATAGTGTGTCTAGTTAGGTCATAGGGTGTCCAATGTCAGGTTATAGTGTTTCCAATGCTAGGTTATAGTGTGTCCAATGTGAGGTTATAGTGTGTTTACGGTTAGGGGCTGTGTGTCCAATGTTAAGTTATAATGTGCCTAGTGACAAGATTGATCTAGTTTAAAGCTAATTAAGATTGGGTTTGGTTGTCTACCATGAGAGAATGTCAAGAAATACAAGAATATGAAATATTGATTGTGTGGAGAGCAAGAGATTATCTCTCTAAAAAGCTATTACTACAAGGCTATACCTAAAAGCCTATCAAGACAATGCTGTTACTACAAGTCAATCACTACAAGACTATCACTACAAGTCTATCACTACAAGACTATCACTAGAAGGCTATCACTCCACGGCTATCACTACATGGATATCACTACAAGTATCATTACAAGACTATAACTACAAGGCCATCATTACAATGCTATAACTACAAGATTTCACTACAAGGCTATCACTACAATTCTGTAAATAGGTCATTTTTTTAATAACTATACAGAGCTGTTTATAGTACACGACTATAAGTCTTGTTAATATATCAAAATATGTGACGTCATTTCAAGCCGAAAAATTTAACAACATTGGTCCAACAAAAGCTTGAAACACTGTCCTACAAATGTCAACAACACACTGGTCCAACGAATATCAACAACAGACTGGTTAAAAAAATGTCAACAACACACTGGCCCAACAAATTTTAACAACACTGGTCCAACAATACACTGGTCCAACGAATGTCAACAACACACTGGTCCAACGAATGTCAACAACACACTGTTCCAACAAATGTTAACAACACACTGGTCCAACAACACACTGGTCCAACAAATGTCAACAACACACTGGTCCAACGAATGTCAACAAAACACTGGTCCAACAAACGTCAACAACAGACTGGTCCAACAAATGTCAACACACTGGTCCACAAATGTCAACAACACACTGGTCCAACGAATGTCAACAACACACTGGTCCAACGAATGTCAAAAACAAACTGGTCCAACAAATGTAAGCAACACACTGGTCCAACAAATGTTAACAACACTGGTTCAACAAATGTCAACAACAGACTGGTTAAAAAATGTCAACAACACACTGGCCCAACAAATTTTAACAACACACTGGTCCAACAACATACTGGTCCAACGAATGTCAACAACACACTGGTCCAACGAATGTCAACAACACACTTGTCCAACGAATGTCAACAACACACTGGTCCAACAACACACTGGTCCAACGAATGTCAACAACACACTGATCCAACAAATGATTACAACACACTGGTCCAACAAATGTTAACAACACACTGGTCCAAAAAATGTCAACAACACACTTGACCAACAAATGACAACAACAGACTGATCCAACAAATGTCAACACACTGGTCCACAAATGTCAACAACACACTGGCCCAACGAATGTAAGCAACACACTGGTCCAACAAATGTCAACAACACTGGTTCAACAAATTTCAACAACAGACTGGTTAAAAAAAATGTCAACAACACACTGGCCCAACAAATTTTAACAACACACTGGTCCAACAACATACTGGTCCAACGAATGTCAACAACACACTGGTCCAACGAATGTCAACAACACACTTGTCCAACGAATGTCAACAACACACTGGTCCAACATATGATTACAACACACTGGTCCAACAAATGTTAACAACACACTGGTCCAAAAAATGTCAACAACACACTTGTCCAACAAATGTCAACAACAGACTGATCCAACAAATGTCAACACACTGGTCCACAAATGTCAACAACACACTGGCCCAACGAATGTCAACAACACACTGGTCCAACGAATGTCAACAACATACTGGTCCAACAAATGTAAGCAACACACTGGTCCAACAAATGTCAACAACAGACTGGTTAAAAAATTGTCAACAACACACTGGCCCAAAAATATTAACAACACACTGGTCCAACAACACACTGGTCCAACGAATGTCAACAACACACTGGTCCAACAACACACTGGTCCAACGAATGTCAACAACACACTGGTCCAACAACACACTGGTCCAACAAATGTCAACAACACACTGGTCCAATAAATGTCAACAACAGACTGGCCCAGCAAATGTCAAAAACACACTGGTCCAACAAATGTCAATAACACACTGGCCCAGCAAATGTCAACAACACACTGGTCCAACAAATGTCAAGCGCACACTGGTCCAACAAATGTCAACAACACACTGGTCCAACAAATGTCAACAACACACTGGTCCAACGAATGTCAACAACACACTGGCCCAGCAAATGTCAAAAACACACTGGTCCAACAAATGTCAACAACACACTGGCCCAGCAAATGTCAACAACACACTGGTCCAACAAATGTCAAGCGCACACTGGTCCAACAAATGTCAACAACACACTGGTCCAACAAATGTCAACAACACACTGGTCCAACAAATGTTAACAACACCCTGGTCACAAAAATGTCAACAACACACTGGTCCAACGAATGTCAACAACACACTGGCCCAGCAAATGTCAACAACACACTGATCCAACAAATGTCAACCACACACTGGTCCAACAAATGTCAACACACTGGTTCAACAAATGTCAACAACACACTGGTCCAACAAATGTCAACAACACACTGGTCCAACAAATGTCAACTAAACACTGGTCCAACAAATGTCAACAACACACTGGTCCAACAAATGTCAACAACACACTGGTCCAACAAATGTCAACAACACACTGGTCCATTAAATGTCACCAACAAACTGGCACAACAAATCTTATCAACAAAATTCCTTTATTACAATGTTATTACTAGATGGAAGTGTGAATGCCATCAACACAATGACATCACAATAAACCAAATAACTTTAAAATATCGATCTTATTCAATGTCTTGAAGAACAATGTCGAGGTTTAATGCTAATCTCACACGACACCGCTCACCTTCACGAAGAATGTTTCTAAAAAATTTTCTTCTTACCTAGTCACGTAACAGCTGTCATTTGTGTATTGATCGCGTATCAGATTTCTTCGACGTGAAACATTTGATTACCACTATCAATGTAACCATTAAACCATTGTAACAGCCAGACCTTTGAAACATAAGAGCAAATCGGAATTCTGTCGGGGATGTTTGTAGCGAGAGCGGAGAAAGTGCGACTGCCTTTAAAATGTGAGCCTACGTTGAATACAAGAAGAATTTGAGTATAATTGAAACTCTGTTGAAACGTTTAGTATTTAGAGACTTTGCCAACATGAGCGCACGCACGTGTACACACTGCACACAGAAATCGCCTCTGATTGTTATTGATCTTCTTTGGTTAATTGCATCGGCTTTTGTAGTCCAAAGCGTTAGAGTATGGAGTCTTTGATGAGTGTTGGTGTGATGAAGGCGGGTTTAATGGCCAACTCGCTGTTAAGTGCGTGCTGGTGAACAGCTCTTATGGTAAGGTGTTGAACTGGATTGGTCTGACCAGGAATATCTAAAGTGTAACGGCGTAGCTAGAGCTAGGAACTCCCGGGTGGGGGGCTGCAAAGATTTTTGTTCTCAGCCTCTACACCACGAAAAGAAAACCTCTGAAGGAGGCCAAAAATGCTTTCCCTCAATATAAACATAGAAAATAACTACCCTCAATATAAACATAGAAAATAACTACCCTCAATATAAACATAGAAAATAACTACCCTCAATATAAACATAGAAAATGCCTTCCCTGAATATAAACATAGAAAATGCCTTCCCTCAATATAAACATAGAAAATGCCTTCCCTCAATATAAACATAGAAAATGCCTTCCCTCAATATAAACATAGAAAATGCCTTCCCTCAATATAAATATAGAAAATAACTCCCGTCAAAAATGCAGCTTGTGAGAAGAGCCTTCTTAATCCAACAACCCCCCCCCCTCCAACACCCCATTTCTAAAGTGATGGGCGAACTGAATAACAAAAAAAACATAAATAAAGAAATATATATTATTATATTATATATATGAGTTTATATCATTGATAGTACTATAAGTTAAGTTCTGATAATTTATCCAATATTTAATTATGAACTACAGAGGATCATAATCATGGGGGTCCATTTATGGATCATACATAATAATAATAATAAAGTTTATTTCAAAAACACGCTTCATCCCCAAAGGCTCGAAGCGCGGTACAAAGTCAACAAAAAAAAAAAATCTATAATTTACCACATATAAAACAAACGCATCACTGCAAAAACTAATTACAAGCATACAATGTCAAAGTCTTTCTACCCATTTCAACCATAAGCAACACATCCAATATGCATTAACTGGAAAATAAGGTAGACAATCATCCCAGAAGGTGTTTGCGAAATAGATGTGTCTTTAAATCGGTTTGAAAGGACTCCAGTGTCTGGTTGTTTCTGAGATCGACAGGAAGGGCGTTCCAAATTGTTGAACCAGCAAATGCGAAAGTGCGCTTTCCGTAAGTCTCAAGGCAAACACGTGGTGTCGAGAGTTTGCCACTATCGGATGAGCGGAGTCGTCTAGTGGGTACATAAGGTACATGTGTCCTTTGTATTATTATTTGCACTAGCAGATAGACGTTAATTTAACCAAATATGACGGGGAAATTAAAAATATAAAAAAAATAACCATAACAGGGTTTTCACATTATAAAATAGTTATTGAGAATAGTTTGAATATACCTTATTGAAACTATAAATTCAGTGGATGTGTCTGTCTGTGACGCTCGGGGCTTTGCTTTCAGCTGGCATAACGCATGCGGAACAGAGATGTAGAGACCGACCGAATTTCGGCTTTGGCTTCGATTTCGGCACCGAAAGCGGCCATTTTATCACTTTCGGCAAAGTTTTGGTTTCGGCCGAAAGAGAACAGTTAACTTTCGGGTTTTTTTCGGTTTCGGCCGAAATTGACTTAGACTTTCGGCCATGCGGCCGAAAGTTACTGAGGTTTTCGGTTATCTAATTCTCAGCAAAAACGATATTTAACAACAAACTAAGCGACATTTAACAACAAACTAAACGATCTTTAAAACAAACAAAACGGTATTTAAGAACAATCTAAGCGATCTTTAATTTAAAAAACTAAACGATCTAAATAAAAAAAACTAAGCGATTTTTTAGAACGGACTAAATGATCTTTAAGAACATAACAAATTATCTTTAATAGTAAAATAAATGATTTATAAGAATAAACCAGAGGATCTTTAACAGAAAACTCAATGTTCTTCAGGAACAAACTAAAAGATCTTTAAGAACAAACTAATCGATTTTAAGGAACAAAATCAATTATCAATAAGAACAAACTAAGCGAGCTTTTTGAAAAAACTAAGCTATTTTCAACAACAAAATAAGCGATCTTTAAGAACAAACTAAACGATTTAAAATAACAAACTAAAAGATCTTTACAATTAAACTAAATGATCTTTTAAGAACAAACTGAATGATCGTTAAGAACAACTAAGCGATAATTAAGAACAAAATAAATGATCTTTAAGAATAAACTTAAAGATTTTTATGAACAAACTAAACGATCTTTTAATAACACAAACTAAATGATCTTTAAGAAAAAAACTTAGCGATCTTTTTTGAACAAACTAAATGATATTTAATAATAAAATAAAATATTTTTAAATAAAAACTAAGCGATCTTTAAGAAAACACTAAGCGATCTTAAAAAAAAATAAACGATTTTTAACAACAAACTAAGCGATCTTTATGAACAAAGTTACCGATCTTTAAGAAAAATTAAAGCGATCATGAACAAAAAACTGAAGGATCTTTAACAACAAACTCTTTAAGAACAATATGTTATATTATATGTTTATTTATTAATATTCACGATTACCTCATTTTTATAAAAAAAAATGTACATGTTTATACTTTCTCCCATCATTTTCGATGTATGCAGAAAGTATGCGGGAACGAATTTCAAAATATCTAAATATTTCATTTTTGGTTTCGGCTTTGGTTTCGGTTTAGGCCGAAAGTCATTTTTAACTTTCGGCCTTTTTTCGGTTTCGACCGAAAGTCATTTTTTAAACTTTCGGCCTATTTTCGGTTTTGGCCGAAAGTCATTTTAAGCCTTCGGCCTATTTTCGGCTTCAGCCGAAATCAGAAAATCACTTTTGGTCGGTCTCTACAGACAAGCGAAGTTGGCGCCCCTGTCTCATGACGAGGAGTCAGTGGGCTCTCCTTAGCCGTTGTGAACAATAAAACCAGGACGTTTTGACTTATCAGGTACACAAACAATTCATATATTATTACGCTATATGATATCCTGAGTTTAAGAACAAACAACCAAAACCAAGCCACTGAAGTCAACAGTAACTTGAAATAGTGATATTTTTGTTGTCTTCTTGTTCCAGACGTATTGCGTCCAAGGCATACAAAAAAAGTAAAGCAATTTTATGAGGGTGGAAAACGTGTTTAAGTCCACAATTGAAATTGTAATTTTTGTATTCGTTAGAAATTGACAAACTCATAGCTGAAGCTGATAGATTTTCAAGTACCAGGCAACTCACGACATTTACACCGGGCTGAGAGATGGGCCTCTAGATTCAGACAGCAATGGCTGTGACTTATTCCACATCACTGGCGGTCATTTTTGAAATAACTTAATTTAGGTAGCTAATATATTCAAAGCGTGTCACTAATGGCATTACCTGCAAACAAGTTGTTTTTTTTCTTTCCGTCTGCGCTGGCCCTTATCAAGTTCTCTTAAATGGTTGCAGTTCCCAGAGGGAGTGATCAATGAGGTCGAAGGCTTTCAACAGTCTTGATTTGTATCAGACCCCGAACCATTGCACCGGATCCATTAGGGTTTCAGTTACAATGATTGAAAAGCCCCTTCTTCTAATAAAACATGATACCATCTCGCTTTAGTCAATGGCCGCATACTCAGCGTGAGGAGGTGGGTTGGGTGGGGTGGGGGATCCAGGAGAATGGCCCAGGGGGCGAGGATGAGAAGGGAGTTGGAGGGGCTGCCTACTTAAGTCAGGAAATGTTGGAAGAGGGTGACTGCCCAGGGGAGAAGATATAGACGTTCAGGTTTGATGAAGTGATAATAGAATGGTTGTGTGGCACTGTGCTGGGGATGGATGCATGATGGATGATGGGGTGGATGCATGATGGATGATGGGGTGGATGCATGATGGATGATGGGGTGGATGCATGATGGATGATGGGGTGGATGCATGATGGATGATGGGGTGGATGCATGATGGATGATGGGGTGGATGCATGATGGATGATGGGGTGGATGCATGATGGATGATGGGGTGGATGCATGATGGATGATGGGGTGGATGCATGATGGATGATGGGGTGGATGCATGATGGATGATGGGGTGGATGCATGATGGATGATGGGGTGGATGCATGATGGATGATGGGGTGGATGCATGATGGATGATGGGGTGGATGCATGATGGATGATGGGGTGAATGCATGATGGATGATAGGGTGGATGCATCATGGATGATGGGGTGGATGCATGATGGATGATTGCGTGGATGCATGAGGGATGATGTGGTGGATGCATAATGGATGGTGGGGTGGATGCATGATGGATGATGTGTTGGATGCATGATGGATGATGGGGTCGATTCATGATGGATGGTGGGGTTGATGAATGATGGATGATGGGGTGGATGCATGAGGGATGATGGGGTGGAGGCATGATGGATGTTGGGGTGGATGCATGATGGATGATGGGGTGAATGCATGATGGATGATGGTGTGGATGCAATATTATTTATGACTTTTTTGTCGTTCCGGGTCATGGTTTTGTTGTTTCGGGTCATGTTTTTGTTGTTCCGGGTCATGTTTTTGTTGTTCCGGGTCATGTTTTTGTTGTTCCGGGTCATGTTTTTGTTGTTCCGGGAGATGTTTTTGTTGTTCCGGGTCATGTTTTTGTTGTTCCGGGTCATGGTTTTGTTGTTCCGGGTAATGTTTTTGTTGTTCCGGGTAATGTTTTTTGTTGTTCCGGGTCATGTTTTTGTTGCTCCGGGTCATGTTTTTGTTGTTCCGGGAAATGTTTTTGTTGTTCCGGGTAATGTTTTTGTTGTTCCGGGTCATGTTTTTGTTGTTCCGGGTAATGTTTTTGTTGTTCCGGGTCATGTTTTTGTTGTTCCGGGACATGTTTTTGTTGTTCTGGGTCATGTTTTTGTTGTTCCGGATAATGTTTTTGTTGTTCCGGGTCATGAAAAACAACAAGGCCCAGTTTTTTTTGTTGTTCGGGTTCATGTTTTTGTTGTTCCGGGTCATGTTTTGTTGTTCCGGGTCATGTTTTTGTTATTTCGGGTCATGTTTTTGTTGTTCCGGGTCATGTTTTTGTTGTTCCGGGAAATGTTTTTGTTGTTCCGGGTAATGTTTTTGTTGTTCCGGGTCATGGTTTTGTTGTTCCGGGTAATGTTTTTGTTGTTCCGGGTCATGTTTTTGTTGTTCTGGGTCATGTTTTTGTTGTTCCGGGAAATGTTTTTGTTGTTCCGGGTAATGTTTTTGTTGTTCCGGGTCATGTTTTGGTTGTTCCGGGTAATGTTTTTGTTGTTCTGGGTCATGTTTTTGTTGTTCCGGGACATGTTTTTGTTGTTCTGGGTCATGTTTTTGTTGTTCCGCGTCATGTTTTTGTTGTTCCGGATAATGTTTTTGTCTTTCCGGGTCATGTTTTTGTTGTTCCGGGTCATGTTTTTGTTGTTCCGGGTCATGTTTTGTTGTTCCGGGTCATGTTTTTGTTGTTTCGGGTCATGTTTTTGTTGTTCGTGTCATGTTTTTGTTGTTCCGGGTCATGTTTTTGTTGTTCCGGGTCATGTTTTTGTTGTTCCGGGACATGTTTTTGTTGTTCTGGGTCATGTTTTTGTTGTTCCGGATAATGTTTTTGTTGTTCCGGGTCATGTTTTTGTTGTTCCGGGTCATGTTTTTGTTGTTGCGGGGCATGTTTTTGTTGTTCCGGGTAATGTTTTTGTTGTTGCTGGTCATGTTTTGTTTTCTAAATTCGTATATTAACGATTTTTTTGTTTTAATGAAACATAATTTTCATAACCTTGTCCTACTTTTCAAGAAAGTACATCTGAAACTGAGACTGGCACCTTTTTTTTTTTAGAGCCACAAGGCAAACCTCATCATAGGGTTTTTGATATTTGCTTTCTGTTGTGTCAAACCAGACAGCAATGTTTTCGCCAGGGTTTTTTTTTTTTTGTGGGGGGGTGGGGGGGGGGGGGGGGATCCAAGCATTGAGATGATGGCTCTTTTATTGCCACGTTAACGATAACTGGACAATAACAATAAGGCAAACCTCATCATAGGGTTTTTGATATTTGCTTTCTGTTGTGTCAAACCAGACAGCAATGTTTTCGCCAGGGTTTTTTTTTTTTTGTGGGGGGTTGGGGGGGGGTGGGGGAATCCAAGCATTGAGATGATGGCTCTTTTAATGCCACGTTAACGATAACTGGACAATAGCAATGTCTGTAATGAGGTTCTTAAACATGTTTCTCTTGATCAGAACCTGAGATGACACGCATGGCACACGTTTAAACTTAGCAACATAATGCAGTGATGGAATAAAAGAAATCTTTCAAAGAAAGAACGCCTCTTCCGCTGTGAATCTTAAATTCATTCCTCCACTATGATTCTTGAGTTTGGACTTCAAATGTGAATCTTGAATGTGTTTTTGCACTCTGAATCTCGAAATTGGCATTCCCCTGAGAATTTTGAATTTGGTCTTCAATTGTGAATCTTGATTTTGATCTTCGACTGTGAATCTTGAATTTGGCCTTCCACTGTGATTCTTGAATGTGTTTTTCCACTGTGAATCTTGAGTGTGGTCTTCCATTGTGATTCTTGGTTTTAATCCTTATCTGGGAAGCTTGAGTTGGGTCTTCTTCTCTGAATCTCGAATCGGTCTTCCACTGTGACCTTGATTTTGGTCTTCAGTTGTGAATCTTGAATTTGTTTTCCACCGTGGATCTCTAGTTTAATTTGGTCTTCCATTATAAATCTTGAGTTTTTTTTAAATTATTTTTCACTGTGAATCCTTGAATGTGTTTTTCCACTGTGAATCTTGAATTTGGCCTTACACTGTGAATCTTGAGGGTTTTTTTTGGTCTTCAACTGTTATCCTTTATTTTGGTATTGAGTCTGTCACTTTAATGTATTATTATTTTTGTGGAAGTCTCTCTTTATTAATGTAAAATTTAGACGGGAGGGGGGATACGAAGATAACGTCTTTTATAACAATTGGATCAATTAAATGAACTCATTTTGTGTCCTCCCCGAGGAGCGTCTTCGATAATCTACAAGTTAGCGCCTGATTATATGGATAGATAAAAAGAATTTTACAGTCACGTCATAAATTATGATGTCATATCGTGTAATATACATCATATTTAGTATCATAATAGACAACATCTTTCATCGATATTTTTGTAACAAATGATGTCATAAATATATATTAAAAACTGAGACACACTAAGGTTAAAAGAGCATTTGTTTTAACCCCTGGTGTCTAAATCAAGGGTCGTGACCCCAAAAGGGTTCACGGATGTTTTCTTGGGTGGTCGCCCAATTAAACTGTAGTAAAAGCAAATATTATACAATTTTGATTGTCACGTTTAATGTCATTGAATAGATTTCAATATTTGGATATATAACTTGGATTAGAGACCGACCGAAAGCGATTTTCTGATTTCGGCCGAAGACGAAAATAGGCCGAAAGTTTAAACTGACTTTCGACCGAAACCAAAAAGAAGGCCGAAAGTTAAAAAATGACTTTCGGCCGAAACCGAAGCTGAAACCGAAAATGAAATATTTAGATATTTTGAAATTCGTTCCCGTCATACATTCTGCATACATCGAAAATGATGGGGGAAAGTATAAATATTTACATTCTCTTTTTAAAAAATGAGATAATCGTGAATATTTAAAAATAAACATCTAATATAAATTTTGTTGACAAAGATCGGTTAGATTGTTCATAAAGATCGCTTAGTTTGTTGTAAAAAATCGTTCATTTTGTTTTTTAAGATCGCTTAGTTTGTTCTTAAAGATCGCTTATTTTTTATTTAAATATCGTTTAGTTTGTTAATTAAAGATCATTTATTTTCTTTAAAAAAAGATTGCTTAGTTTTTTCTTAAAGATCACTAAGTTTGTGTTATTAAAAGATCGTTTAGTTTTTTTTTTTTATTTAGATTGCTTAGTTTGTTTTTAAAGGTTTTTGATTTTGTTCTTAAATATGGCTTAGTTTTCTTAAAGATCCTTCAGTTTGTTCTTAAAGATCATTTAGTTTTTTTATAGATCTTTTATGTTTTTTAAATAGATCTTTTAGTTTGTTATTAAAAATCGTTTAGTTTGTTCTTAAAGATCTCTTATTTTGTTGTTGAAGATCGCTTAGTTTTTTCATCAAGATCCGATCGCTTAGTTTGTTCTTATAGATCTTTTAGTTTGTTCCTTAAGATCGATTAGTTTGTTCTTAAAATATTTTAGTTTGTTCCTAAAGAAAATTTAGTTGTCTGTTAAAGATCGCTTAGTTCATTGTAATAAATAATTTAGTTTACTATTAAAGATCATTTGTTTTGTTCTTAAAGATCATTTAGTTTGTTCTTAAATGTTACTTAGTTTGTTGTTGAATATCGTTTAGTTTGTTCTCAAAGATCGCTTAATGTGTTCTTAAAGATCACTTTATTTGATTTTATATGATCATTTTATTTGTTTTTAACGATCATTTAGTTTTTTCTGAAAGATAGCTTAATTTGTTCTTAAAGATCGTTTAGTTTGTTCTTAAATATCGCTTAATTTGTTGTTAAATATCGCTTACGCTGAGTATTAGATGACCGAAAACTTCAGTCAATTTCAGCCAGATGGCCGAATGTCAAAGTCAATTTCGGCCGACACCAAAAAAAAACGAAAGTTAACTTTTCTCTTTCGGCCAAAACCGAAATTAAGCCGAAGGTTAACTTTCAGTTTCAGCCGAAACTGAAACTTCGCCGAAAGTAATAAAATGGCGACTTTCGGAGCCGAAGCCGAAATTCGGTCGTTCTCTAACTTGGATATTTCAATAATACTCCCCATAGTGTGTAATGCCAATAGTGTGTACTGCCAATAGTGTGTACTGCCCATAGTGTGTACTGCCCATAGTGTGTACTGCCCATAGTGTGTACTGCCCAAAGCGTGTACTGCCCAAAGCGTGTATTGCCCATAGTGTGTACTGCCCATAGTGTGTACTGCCCATAGTGTGTATTGCCCATAGTGTGTACTGCCCATTAGTGTGTACTGCCCATAGTGTGTACTGCCCATAAGGTGTACTGCCCATAGTGTGTACTGCCCATAGTGTGTACTGCCCATAGTGTGTACTGCCCATAGTGTGTACTGCCCATAGTGTGTACAGCCCATAGTGTGTACTGCCCAAAGAGTGTACTGCCCATAGTGTGTACTGCCCTTAGTGTATACTGCCCATAGTGTACTGCCCATAGTGTGTACTTCCCAAAGCGTGTACTGCCCATAGTGAGTACTGCCCATAGTGTGTACTGCCCATAGTGTGTACTGCCCATAGTATGTACAGCCTTTAGTGTGTACTCCCATAGAGTGTACTGCCTATAGAGTGTACTGCCCATAGTGTATACTACCATTAGTGTGTACTGCCCATAATTTTTACTGCCCAGAGTGTGTACTGCCCATAGTGTGTACTGCACATAGTGTGTCCAGCCTTTAGTGTGTACTCCCATAGAGTGTACAGCCTATAGAGTGTACTGCCCATAGTGTATACTGCCCATAGTGTGTACGCCCCATGTGTGTTATGTTGCCCATAGAGTGTACTGCCTATTGAGTGTATGCCCATAGTGTATACTCCCCATAGTGTATACGCCCCAATGTGTTATTATATTGCCCAAAGAGCATGCTGCCCATAGTATGGGCTCTTAGCGTATTATTTTTTGAATTTTAAGGGGCATCGGAACATTTTGTTCTATGAAATGGGGTTTTGTCACTTTGTTCTATGAAATGGGTCGTTTGTCACTTTGTTCTATGAAATGCGGTCGAGTATCACTTTGTTCTATAAAAAGGGTGTGTGTCCTTTGATTGATTTTATTGTAGTGGACGACTTTATTTTTCTAGCGTTAGATTCGATGTAACTTTGACCCTACACATTGATATATCAAGTATATCTATTTCCTTTATTTTAATTACATATTCTTTTCTTGTTAAAACAAGAGTCCCTCTCCTTGATGCGGTTAAAAAGTCAACGAGTTTTTATCATATTTTTTTCATTCTTGTTAAAAAAACTTAAATAATAATCCCGAAGAGGCGAGAATTTGAATTGTCCTCTTGGGAGATACACAAAGTGGATAAAAAGAAGACAAGTCATGATCCCGCTGATGTAGCATTTTTTTTTCTAGATTGGTAAATCGGACATTTTATTGATTCAATGTGCGTTAGATGACTGAGACATTTTATTGATTCAATGTGCGTTAGATGACTGAGACATATTATTGATTCAATGTGCGTTAGATGACTGAGACATTTTATTGATTCAATGTGCGTTAGATGACTGATACATATTATTGATTCAATGTGCGTAAGATGACTGAGACATTTTATTGATTCAATGAGCGTAAGATGACTGAGACATTTTATTGATTCAATGTGCGTTAGATGACTGGGACATTTTATTGATTCAATGTACGTAAGATGACTGAGACATATTATTGATTGAATGTGCATTGGATGACTGAACCATATTATTGATTCAATGTGCGTTAGATGATTTAGACATATTTTTAATTAAATTTGCGTTAGTTGACTGAGATATATTATTGATTCAATGTGAGTTAGTTGACGTTTAATGAATAACAGCACTGGTTGAATTTCTTCAGAGAACACGTATCTGTAACAATGTACATCTAAATAGACTTTCCAACGTGTCTGTAACAATGTACATCTCAATAGACTTTCCAACGTGTCTGTAAAAATGTACATCTCAATAGACTTTCCAACGTGTCTGTAAAATGTACATCTTAATAGACTTTCCAACATATCTGTAACAATGTACATGAACAATGTTCACCTCAATAGACTTTCCACCGTGTCTGTAACAATGTACATCTCAATAGACTTTCCAACGTATCTGTAACAATGTACATCTCAATAGACTTTCCACCGTGTCTGTAACAATGTACATCTCAATAGACTTTCCAACGTATCTGTAACAATGTACATCTCAATAGACTTTCCACCGTGTCTGTAACAATGTACATCTCAATAAACTTTCCAAAGTATCTGTAACAATGTACATCTCAATAGATTTTCCAACGTGTCTGTAAAAATATATATCTTATTAGACTTTTCAACGTGTCTGTAACAATGTACATCTCAATAGACTTTCCAACGTGTCTGTAACAATGTATATCTTATTAGACTTTCCAACTTGTCTGTAACAATGTACATCTTATTAGACTTTCCAACGTGTATGTAACAATGTATATCTTATTAGACTTTCCAACGTGTCTGTAACAATGTATATCTTATTAGACTTTCCAACGTGTATGTAACAATGTATATCTTATTTGACTTTCCAACGTGTATGTAACAATGTATATCTTATTAAACTTTCCAACGTGTCTGTAACAATGTATAGCTTATTAGACTTTCCAACGTGTCTGTAACAATGTATATCTTATTAGACTTTCCAACGTGTTTGTAACAATGTACATCTCATTAGACTTTCCAAAGCATTTTCTGATTTTTGAAAAAATATTATCAGATGTGAGATATAAGATGTAAGATATGTTTGATAGATTATTTGCTTTAAAAGTTAGATGTCCACTTTTGCTCAACCCCCATCCCCACTCCACTTTCTCCAATTCCCTTCCATTTTTGTTAAGTCATGTAACTGGATTTATTTACAACTGGGATCAATTGCATGTTTTAAATAAGACCAATTTTAGTTTCATTAGCCTAAACCATGAATTGGTCGTGGACAATACCAACTTTGAATTCATCTCCAGCAAATACTCGCATCTAAACGTTGAAGTCTTTAAAGAAAGAAAATTGGAGAAAATCGAATAACTAAATGTTTGCTGATAATAAACAAGTTCTGTCTAAAAAGTACAATACAAATACAACTGAATTGAATACACAGTTGAATATGTCAGTACGATTATTACAACTTATTGGTTCATTCATTTTAAGCAATTTGAAGAACATTTTTGTTAAGTGTCTCCTGCAGTCAAACTCTTCATTTTTTGTTGTGTGTGTGTGGGGGGTGGGGGGGTTGGGGTGGGTAGGGAGGGGGGTGGCCAACGTTCACATCAAGATGAGTAAAAGTATCATGCAAGTTCTGAGAACAAAATCTGACAAGAAATTCTGGCAATAAATATTGGCAACAACAAAATTTGACTATAATTTCTGGGAACAAATTCTGGCAACAAATTTCGGGTTCAAATTATGGCAACTAATTTCGGCTTCAAATCATTGCAACAAATTTCGGCTTCAAATTATGGCAACTAATTTCGGCTTCAAATCATGGCAACAAATTTCGGCTTCAAATTAAGGCAACTAATTCTGACACATTGATGAAATTAATGACATGTTCACTGGTGATTTTGAAAGAAAAAAAATGAGATAAAAAATGGGGTTCAATTGGAGATTTGAGTAAATACCAGGTGATTCATTGAGAGAGAGAACAAGAGAGAGTGGGCGGGCGAGTAAAGAGAGAGAAATATATATTTGCGAGAAGATAAAGTAAGACTATAAGAAGGAACGTTTTCCTTCTAGTGACGACAATCTGTTTAAAAACAGACTTTTGGTGGGAGAAATGTGAAGGGAGTAGGTTAAAAAACAAATGTAAAATGGGATAGTAAAGAAAAAAAAAAGTAATTGAAGAAGAGAGACGAGAGAGAGAGAGAGAGAGAGAGAGAGAGAGAGAGGGGGGGAGACAGGGAGAGAGAGGGGGGAGAGCAAGGATGGAGAAAGAGGGAAAATTTAAGAAAGAAATCTAAAGAGTGGCAGATGGAAAGACAAAACTAAACTGACAGAGACAGGGATTTGTGCTGGACCTTTAAAAAACAAATGTAAAATGGGATAGTAAAGAAAAAAAAAAGTAATTGAAGAAGAGAGACGAGAGAGAGAGAGAGAGAGAGAGAGAGAGAGAGAGGGGGGGAGACAGGGAGAGAGATGGGGGAGAGCAAGGATGGAGAAAGAGGGAAAATTTAAGAAAGAAATCTAAAGAGTGGCAGATGGAAAGACAAAACTAAACTGACAGAGACAGGGATTTGTGCTGGACCTTTAGGAATTAATGCTGTGATTACTGAGGGCTTTCTCGTATTCGGCCAAAGATGGATTAGTTTAGGACACTGTGACGTCTAATGGTCATTACAGTTGATTTATTGCACTTGAATCTTCTTTCAGTTGATTTACTGTACCTGAATCTTCTTAAAGTTGATTTATTGTACCTGAATCTTCTTAAAGTTGATTTATTGTACCTGAATCTTCTTAAAGTTGATTCATTGTACTTGAGTCTTCTTAAAGATGATTAATTGTACTTGAGTCTTCTTAAAGTTGATTCATTGTTCCTGAGTCTCCGGACATATGTTGTACCTGAACCTTGTTACAGATTTATTTTTGTACCTGCATCTATTTAAAGTTTTTGCCACTGAATCTCCTTACCTCTGAGATGCTGTACATAGCATAACATAATTTATTGTAACTGAATGACCTTACATTTAACTCATTATACCTGAATGATCTTACCATTAATTTATTGTACCTGAATGATCTTACATTTAATTTATTGTACCTGAATGACCTTACATTCATTTTGTTGTACCTAAATAACCTTACCTTTAATTTCTTGTACCTAAATGACCTTACATTTAACTTATTGTACCTAAATGACAAAAATTTAACTTATTTTATCTGAATGACCTTTCATTAATTGATTGTACCTGAAAGACCTCACATTTAACTTATTGTACCTGAATGACCTTTCATTAACTTTTTGTACCTGAAAGACCTCACATTTAATTTGTTGTACCCGAATGACGTTTCATTAACTTATTTTACCTGAAAGACCTCACATTTAACTTATTGTACCTGAATAACCTTTCATTCCATTATTGTACCTGAAAGACCTCACATTTAACTTATTGTACCTGAACGACCTTTCATTAACTTATTGTACCTGAAAGAACTCACATTTAACTTATTGTACCTGAATAACCTTTCATTACATTATTGTACCTGAAAGACCTCACATTTAACTTAAAGTACCTTAACGACCTTTCATTAACTTATTGTACCTGAAAGACCTCACATTTAACTTATTGTACCAGAATGACCTTTCTCTAACTTATTGTACCTGAAAGACCTCACATTTAACTTATTGTACCTGAATGACCTTTCTCTAACTTATTGTACCTGAAAGACCTCACATTTAACTTATTGTACCTGAATGACCTTTCTCTAACTTATTGTACCTGAAAGACCTCACATTTAACTTATTGTACCTGAAAGACCTCACATTTAACTTATTGTACCTGAAAGACCTCACATTTAACTTATTGTACCTGAATGACCTCACATTTAACTTATTGTACCTGAATGACCTTACTTTTAAAAAACAAATCCATCGTCAGTAAACACTATTGCCGTGATGTTTACATTATATGCACGGGGGTGGGGGGGAGATCCTCTTAACCGGGAGAGCGGAACAATTTGGTTTTTTTTTTTGCCAAGGGTCATTTGGATATGTATAGCGTCATTCGCGGGCAAAAAAAAATCATGGCTAGCGCCCCAGGCGGTGAAATGTTTAAGCGCGCTCTTTATATTTTATCCACCCATTTCATATAGAACTTGGAGTAACAAAATATGATACAAATTATTATAATTAAATATTATTTAACCATCAATTATTTTGTGCGATTAGTAAATGTTTTAAAATTAACATATATTAATATAAATATGTATAAAATAATTGGTTATGTCATCTATAAATTGCTATTGGATACATATAAATTGTTTGCTCAATTTAAAGTTTTCCACTACCCTTCTAATGCATTGATCAATATAATTTATTTAACAAAAATGATTAGAGCAGTTTACCGAACAATGCAAACATTGTGGACACTGTGCAAAAATATTTGTTGTTTATTAAATTTTCTTAAATGTTTAAAAGCAGCACAAGGCAAAAATTTTGAATATTTTCTCAAACATTGAATGTCAAGGTTTCCTTCGCTGCTTAATTTATTTTATTTCTGCTTTATGTTATTTAATTTCCTATATTTATTGGATTTTGAATTCTGCTGGTGGGCCAGACAAAATGATTTGTGGGCAGGATATGGCCCACGGAACGGACATTGCCCAACCCCCCCCCCCCCCCCCCTCTAAAACGAATTGTCTTTATGTGACGCCTCCTCATCTTAACTAACAGCATTGTAATCGTCACGTTGTAATCGTCACATTGTAATCGTCACGTTGTAATCGTCATATGGTAATCGTCATAATGTAATCGTCATATGGTAATCGTCATATGGTAATCGTCATATTGTAATCGTCACATTGTAGTCGTCATATTGTAATCGTCACATTGTAATCGTCACATTGTAATCGTCACATTGTAATCGTAATATTGTAATCGTCATATTGTAATCGTCATATTGTAATCGTCACATTGTAATTGTCACATTGTAATCGTCACATTGTAATCGTCATATTGTAATCGTCATATTGTAATCGTCATATTGTAATCGTCATATTGTAATCGTCATATTGTAATCGTCACATTGTAATCGTCACATTGTAATCGTCACATTGTGTCGTGGCGATCTTAGCATTTCGATCTGAATACAGATGTCATCTTTTTAAGGGTACTGGTAGATAGAGTGGAGTCAATCGATCTTGTTTTAAAATAACAGAACAAATTTGAGTTGATCAGGAAAGTTGACATTTTGTTTTTTTATAATTTTTAATTTTTTAAAGTTTGATGTCTCTCCAGTCTAGAGATCACGTTACTAGTTCTAATTTTATCCATCAAAAAATGGTTCTTACATTGAAATGTTCCAGTTCTAATTTCTAAGAAAGAAATGTATTCAACTAGTTCCTCAACACTCATCAGTCTACAGGGCTGGAAAGAGGAGTTGCTAATAACATCTCCTGCACAGTTGGCTCGGACATGTCTAGTTGGAAGAATGGAGGTCAGGGTCATTTACTGGACTTTACTCCGGCGACAAAAATAATAACAACAACGAAATTAAGTCCTCTTGTGCAGGTGTCGCCACCCTCTTGTGCAGGTGTCGCCACCCTCTTGTGCAGGTGTCGCCACCTTTTCCATACAATTAAGCTGGTCGGTGCACACACTCGTCAAGCTGATGGGCTCAATTAGCACGGAATCAAACACAATAGAGCGGACATTCATCCGGCGATGGTCCATCGACCCGACCATCGGCCACGGCTTATTGATCCGGCTGTTAACGAGCTTGACGACGTGGCTGCTGCCGCCACACAGGAAGAGGGCGAGAGGGGGCTGTGGTTGAGGGGTGTGGCTCTCAGCGGAAACCCAGCAGACACAATGCCGCCTCCGCCCCTGTGTATGCCACTATCGAGACAGAAGGCAGAGGCAGGTCATTAACAAGGCACCGGACATTTCAATGAAATAGCATGGGAAGGGGGAAGGGGGGAGTCAGTAGACGTGGCCACAGAGTGGTCAATGCAAAGCTGGGAAAAGAAGAAGGCAAAGTGGGTCAACGGTTGTCTTCTGCGGGGTGGTCGATGGGATTAGGGGTCAAGTCAGCAAGTAGAAGTAGGTCAGTAGTTTGAGGTAGGCAAGAAAGAACCCCCCCCCCCGTCCTGTGTTAAGCTGTAGGAATCTATATTTAATTTATCAGGGATATTCTGCCATGTCCTCGCTGTAAGCTGGAGCACTCGGGGTGGTCGGTGGGATTAGGGGTCAAGTCAGCAAGTAGAAGTAGGTCAGTAGTTTGAGGTAGGCAAGAAAGAACCCCCCCCCCCCGTCCTGTGTTAAGCTGTAGAAATCTATATTTAATTTCTCAGGGATATTCTGCCATGTCCTCGCTGTAAGCTGGAGCACTTGACACCATCAGCAAAATTAGACGCCTTCACCAACGGAGCTACCGTTGGATGTTAGGGAAGAAAAGTTTCACGTTTCTTTTAAGTTTCCTTGTTAGCTACATTTCGTATTGCATTATCCTGTATCCTTATATTAGCTGTTATCCCTATATTAGCAGTAATCCCTATATTAGCAGTCATCCCTAAATTAGCAGTCATCCCTATATTAGAATTGATCCCAATATTAGCAGTCATCATTATATTGGCAGTCATCCCTATATTAGCAGTCATCCTTATTTTGGCAGTCATCCCTATATTCGCAATCATCCCTTTATTTGAAGTCATACCTATACAAGCAGGCTATCCTATACAGCAGGCAATCCTATGCTGGCAGGCAATCCTATGCTAGCAGGCAATCCTATGCTAGCAGGCAATCCTATACTAGCAGGCATCCCTGTATTATTATTAGTCCTGTAATTAAAAGGGCTGAATATCATTGAAGATAATACTGGCTCTCCTTTTATTGAAGGGGTATTATTAATCTCTATGTATTTGATATATACTTTTTTTTCAGTGGGCAGGATGCAATATAGACTTTTAAGTGTGTTGGTATAAGTTTACAATTTGATCTCTCATGAAAACGTAATGTTTTGTAAGATGATGTCCATGATATTGAATAAGTGAGTTTAAGTTTATGATCAAATTTAATCACGGATGAACTTACTCTCTTGATAATATAGCATTTTTAAAAAAATGTCTTTTGTGTTTAATTGTACAAAAGCTAAGAAATAAATGTTCCTACATTTTCCTATAATTTCGGCAATAAATAATTATGTACACATATCCTGTTTCTGTCAATGTTTTCGATAAATCGCCCACATGACGGAAACATGCATTTTGGTATCGCCCACATGAAGGAAACATGCATTTTGATATTGCCCACATCTAACATATTTTAATATAAAAAATGAAGTCAACCAATGAACTAATGAATGAACTAATGAATGAACTAATGAATGAACTAATGAATGAACTAATGAATGAACTAATGAATGAACTAATGAATGAACTAATTAATGAACCAATGAAGCGCATAATGAAATAAAGATGAGTTTAACCACATATCTTTTTCACACAGTTGTCAATTTTTATTTGCTAGAATCCCTCCCCTCCCTCCGGCCAACAATCAAATTTAAGAATCAGGTTGGACGCCCCTCATTTACAGGTTTACGCCGCAATTGAAAAAGGAGCGCAATTGGAACTCGGCTCCCTGTTTTCTCTGATTCACCAGTTGTGCCGCCTGGACCGGCCAACAAACTCACTAGATCGGTCAACAAATATTTAGGAAAGGGTGGCCGGTACTGACCGTGTCATGGCTAGGTGTGTGTGGGAGAGGGGGGGCGTGGGAGAAAGAGGGGCAATTCATTTAGTGGTCTACCCAATATTCTCAATATGATCCATTTCTCGTCTGGTCACCACAGACCTGTCACCACGTAAAAAAAAAATGAAATTTTGGAAATTTGTTTCTAGTGCCTCAAAAGAGCGCTTCAGGTTGGCTGGGAGAAAAGGAGGGGGGGGGCTTTGTGTGTGTGTGTGTGTGTCTATGTGTGTTTGAGTACCTGTGTGTGAGTGTGGGTGCAGTGGGTGGTTAATGTGTGATCAGAAACAACAGTACAACTTAGGGTCTTCTTGTGTGAATAAGATTCATGAATGATGTCCGGAACTCAAGTACGCAGAACAACTCAATGTTTTTTTATTCTTTGTCAAACCGGATAAGCCGTAAGTTTATTATTATTATTATTTAATAATACGTGGGGCGTAGATCTGATTACAATTACAAAATAAGAAATAAATCTCTATAAACTGCGTGGTCAGTTCAGTCCAGTCAAAGTGTTAAGACTCATTCCACCAATGGACACATGTTCTTCAGGGTTCCCTTTTTTGTTCCCGGTTAAAGTCTAGCGCTATGAGAAGCACACTCACCTCTTTCAGGTCGAAAAAATCCTTGCATGTCTTCGGATATGTCTTTTAATGACATTTCCATTGATCATCTCTCCTCGTTGCTCAGTGGGATGTTTGCTTCCTTGCTTGATTACTGTTTCCACTTTTCTCTGGACGGCATGTCAGCCGTTTCATTTCCTGGTCTGTTTTTTGTTGGTGTGCGTGTGTGTGTGTGTGTTGCTGTATCTGTGTGTGATGGTCACGGCATAAGTGAGAGAAGAAAAAAACTCGCATCATCGAAGACTCCAGGGCGCCAGAAGAAACTGGTGTTCCGCCCATCCGGGAGGGGAAATGCCGGTAGAAAACTATTCAATTCATGGGTGTAAGAGGACGCCGTGTCATCGGGTGCAGGTGCAGCACGACGTCCAGCGTTCAATCACGCTCAGCTTGACATCAGATTTAATGTGTCGGTCTGCTGGACTTGTCTTTTATTTCAGCTACGCCACACAATTTTGATATTGAATCCACCATTAAGTCTATATTGTATGGAAGCGTAATACGTCAACAGATCTCCTGGGCCGGACAGGACGATGTTTTCTACCTCAAGAAACGCCACCATTAGACATGTCAGACAGAGACACATGATGACAAATTGAAAGCGGTGTTCCAAGCATCAGCGTTTTTTAATTAAATTTTTAAATATGTTTAATTCAATTGTTTTTTGAACACTCCAAGGTCTGGAGCCTGTTTCTTATATGTGAGGGGAACAAAAACCTGCAACAGTGGAATAGTCATTAATAAATTGAGTGATATTTAAAAAAAGAGAAACAAAGGTTTTGGATATATTAGACAGTAGAAAATAGATTTCGGTTGATTCAAAATGCATTTACAAACCGGTACAATTTGGCACTTATAAAAGCTCAAGGTAACCAGGTAAGTAACCATAGATGGTTTGATGTGCGCACATCAAGGTAACCAGGTGTATGATGGTTTGATGTCCGCACTCAAGTTATCCAGGCATATGATGGTTTGATGTGTGCACATTATCCAAAAATGCTGAAAAAGTGCTAACTCCACTATTACTGGAATCTGTACCAGTATTCCCTTACATATTGTCATCGATGACTGTGATGACCTCACGATAGTGACGGAATGGTGACATACTAGTTCCGGACTGAATTAATATTATTATAGCTAATGGTTTTTNTGACTTACTTGTTCCCCCCCCCCCGAACAATGTGATGACCTCATAATAGTGACGGAATGGTGACTTACTAGTTCCCCCCGAACGCTGTGATGACCTCACGATAGTGACTGAATGGTGACTTACTAGTTCCGAACTGAATTAAAATTATAATAGCCAATGGTATTTCCTGCGCATCTTATACATTTTATTATATGAAATACTAGTTCATTGATTTCACTATTCTGTTACTAATCGAATCGAATGTTTGTGGATCTTTCTCTTTCTGCGCCCCCAAACAATGCCATTCTTTGCCACTACACATCCGCAATATACCAACCACCCAGGCCTTATAAACTGCACTCAAAATACATCTCTTCAAACTATACTGCCCTGACTGATTCCCCTTCTCTGACCGATAAACGATCCTGCTGGCTGCCGTCCATGGTTTGTCATGTAAAAGTTCTGGGGTGGGGTGGGTGAATATACATTTGTTTTTGGTTGTTTTGGTTACACGCTGTTCTTATTTCATAAATGTCTTTTATTTTAATGTCATGATAATGTCTCTTTTGTTAATATTTTATGTACATCGCTATGAGCCCAGTCATAGTCTGGGGTACCGCACTATATAAGACCACTAATTATTATTATTATTATTCACCTAATAATGATAGGTATCCTAATTTTTTTGTTCAGATTTGAGGTCATATCAATATGGACAGGAGGGGGTTGGTAAGCCCCATGATGCCCTTTTGTCTCTACATAGAATCATGTCTTTTTCGGCAACTTGCACAGTTTTTTCTTGGAGGGGGTGGTAAAAATCTTGGTCCGCCTCTGGGGGCATTAACCATGGCCGCGACACTGATCCCCTGTACATTGATATACTATTCTATATGTTATTTTGTTTAAACGAAAATAGCACTGCTCTCGCCTAAAAGAACAAAGTGAGCTGCAGATTTAGCTGCCAACAGTCCTGATGCATGCAAGACACGTGGCGGGCTTAATCTTATTATTCAGCTTCATCAGACCCAAAACGCGTATATGGGATCAAAATAAAATTGCGTGCTCGTTCCTTATTAATTTGATCTCTCTCTGATGTCTAAACCTGGGTCTGCCACAGCCAAAACCAACAATAACACACTCAAATTAGCCCCCTCCCCCAAACCGGGTCCACCATCCCCACGTTAAGACAAGCCCGGAATGAGCCCCCAACACAAGACAATACAATGAAAGCCGAGATAAATGCCAGACCTGCGTGTTATTTTTACGGCCACGGGGGCAGACGGATGTATGACGTCATCGTAAGCTGACTGAAATCTTTCTCTTTGAGTTTCCTTAATTGTTTTGTTCCGGGGAGGGAAGCCCTTCAACTGTGAAATGTTATAAGTAGAGACGGTCTTCGTCATTTGTTAAGTCGAGTGATGTCCCTTTTCAGGCTCTAAAAGACGCTGCGACAGTTGTAGGGCATATTGACGGTGGAGAGTAGGGGAGGGAATATGATTACTTGCATAACCCCTTTTCCCAATTTTTCTCGGTCAGTTCTGGCATTTATAGAATAGAACTTTTTTTTACAAATCATATTTATTAAATTCTTTTTCCTTCTTTAAAAAACCAACCGCCATAGAAATAGCATGTTGTTTCATGAATTAGTGGGACTCTGTTGGCTGTTCGTTACTTCCCGCTTTGGTCATTCAACCACTATTTGCAAGGATTGTTATTGTATATATATATATATATATATATAGGTATTTAAAAATATCTGGACGCCGTAGATTCAGATGTAGATGACTTGGGCTTTTAAATAAAGCCCTAAAAAGAACGAAATATTTGTCAACAAAAGGTACTGTGAACAAATGTTCATGTTGGAAGAGACCATACGATGCTTAATATTTAACAAAAAAACAAGTCTTAAATGGGCTTTATAAAAAATTCTTTTTTTTTTTAACAATACGCCGATGAAGCTTTTTGTCTAATTTTCCCTGATTTTGTATAGTCGCGTTTCATTGTCTTGTTTTAATAGTCAAGCTGCAACATATCTTGCTCTAAATATTTCTCTCAGACAGCTTAAACACAATCTCTGCGTTTAACTAATAGCTGAGAAAATCCCCCCCCCCCCCCCCCCCCNCCCCCCCAAAAAAAAAAAAATTTAAAAATTTTTTTTAAAAAAATGTTGTTGAATTATATTGTTCAACTGGATAAAACTTGAATATTTCGTTGAACTGTTTCAACGGGGCGTTTGGCGGGCTGGGGGATGTTAGGGAAATGTTAAGATTTTAAGATAGAGACTGATTCGATTTTAATGAAAACATATCTGCCTACATGGCTCACTGTCCGGTTCGCCAGTCCAAAGTGATCGAGAAGTCTGGTCCTCAAAAATAATCTCTACCCTCAGCAGGCTTTCAACACAGCATTTTATCGATTAGTTTCGACTTTTTAGACAATTTTTTTTTGTTAAATCTATTTTTTTTTTAGTAAATGCACTTTTCTCAATGTTATATTTTATATATTGACAGTATGAAAACTATACATGATATTAAGAATCGTTTCAACTGAGGAAAACGTAGAGGCATTTTTGCTCATCATCATAGTGCAGTGCTTCTCAAAGTGGTGTCCAGTGGTCGACCACAAACTCTCAAGCCCCTAGTCGCTGGTCCCTCAGAAGGTGAAAACTTTAAGAAGATGGAATGTTGGACACTGTTGCCCTGGGAATAATTCTTGCCTATCGTAGACACTAAATAGCAATTTTAAAAGCAAGTTCTATTGACAAAGCATGTTCTCTTTACAAAACAAGCACTATTTACAAAGATTGATAATTTGAGTGGAAATCTTGTTCAAAATCATATGATCGTTGTAGACCCGGTTAGAAGGAGAGTAACCTAAAACCTGGTGCACTTCTCACGAGATCATGTAGAAAATTGTGGTTCAAATTATCCTCGGTTAAATCCGACAGCTGATTTGATGATCATCACAAGGAAACGTGTTCCTCTCATTGTCCTAACCAAAGACGAGGAGTCGTTGACAAACGATTGTAAAGCTGCTTTTGCTTTGCTCCATCAGACCTTGCACACTTGTTGTTACAGAAGGTTGGTCTCTCTCGTGACCGAAGGATCAGTCGTTTCAAATAAGTTGGCCAATCATCTTAAAATGATAAAAAAATGATCTGCTCAGCATTTCAGTTGTGTCCATGTAGGCATGGAATTCAGTGCGTACAACTCGGCGAGAGATGGGAAGTTCTGAGTTTCCATCACTTAAGATGAAAATGGCGGGAAAATAATCCGTAAAAGTTCGCGTGAAAATAATCAGCGTTAATTTGAAATATAGATCTATCTATGTTTCTGGTCAGAACATTCAAATGTTATCCGATTCATTAATTGAAACTAAAAAAAAGTTATAACTTCTGTTGGCTCGTTTGAAGGTTGTGCGGGGTGAATGGAGGCATCTTCAATGATGTTATGCATGGGAGGTGATATAACAAAAGTGACGATAAATTGCTGCCCTTGAAACAATCTTGTTTTGGTAAATATTCCAGTTAGTTAATTATTTTGTTGATTTAAAGTGTGAACTTTCAAAAACTATTTTTATTGGTAAAATTCCTTTAAGTCTTATAGATCTGAAGATATTGATCAATCCAATCTCTTGCAAAGAAAGAGACACATACCATAAAAGGTTAGCCTTATTGAACGTAACAAAATAAATCAAACAATTTTTCTCTAAGCATACGTGCTAGAATATTATGCTTCTGTTTGGATGATAAGCTTAGTCAAGAGTAAATGTTAATATTTGTTTAGATTAGTACCTTACGCAATGGTGGACTGCGCCACCGCGCTATGGCTTAGTGATATTAAAGCCGCATGGGTCGGTTCTACATAACAATTTTACTTGCGTATTAAATCTCTACCAACAGACTTTTCACTAAGGCCACTGTAACACGCCAGTCCACATCTGACTTGAGGTATATATTTGGCAGACTTTTGTCTAAAGCTACTGGAACACCCTAGTCCACATCTAGCTTGAGGTATATATTTGGCAGACATTTGTCTAAGGCCACTGGTACACCCCAGTTAACATCTAACTTGAGTTATATGATTGGAAGACATTTATCTAAGGCCACTGGATTACTTCATCCTTTATCTGACTTCAGGTTTATATTTGGTAGACATTTGTCTAAGCCCACTGGAATACTCCAGACTACATCTGACTTGAGGTATTTATTATTCAGAACTTTTAATAAATGGATAGCACATCATCTCAGTTTTTGAAACACATTTTTAGAATTAAAAAAAAAACAAAAAAACTTGTCAAAATGCTGTACAGGATCAACTTATGAACAACTTGTCAGATGCTGTACAGGATCAATCGATGAACAACTCGTCAAAATGCTGTACAGGATCAATCGATGAACAACTTGTTAAAATGCTGTACAGAATCAATCGATGAACAACTCGTCAAAATCTGTACAGGATCAATCGATGAACAACTTGTCAAAATGCTGTACAGGATCAATCGATGAACAACTTGTCAAAATGCTGTACAGGATCAACTTATGAACAACTTGTCAAAATGCTGTACAGGATCAATCGATGAACAACTTGTCAAAATGCTGTACAGGATCAATCGATGAACAACTTGTCAAAATGCTGTACAGGTTCAATCGATGAACAACTTGTCACTTTGCCATCCAAGTCATTTCTTCTTCATAAATTTTTAATATTCTGATGTCCCTATCGCGACGGAGAATGATAGTCACAGGGTCATCATCCACATTATGAACGTTAATGATGGTCACAAGGTCATCATCCACATTATGAACGTTAATGATAGTCACAGGGTCATCATCCACATTATGAACGTTAATGATGGTCACAGGGTCATCATCCACATTATGAACGTTAATGATAGTCACAGGGTCATCATCCACATTATGAACGTTAATGATGGTCACAGGGTCATCATCCACATTATGAACGTTAATGATGGTCACAAGGTCATCATCCACATTATGAACGTTAATGATGGTCACAAGGTCATCATCCACATTATGAACGTTAATAATGGTCACAAGGTCATCATCCACATTATGAACGTTAATGATAGTCACAGGGTCATCATCCACATTATGAACGTTAATGATGGTCACATGGTCATCATCCACATTATGAACGTTAATAATGGTCACAAGGTCATCATCCCCATTATGAACGTTAATGATGGTCACAAGGTCATCATCCACATTATGAACGTTAATGATGGTCACAAGGTCATCATCCATATTATGAACGTTAATGATGGTCACAAGGTCATCATCCATATTATGAACGTTAATGATGGTCACAAGGTCATCATCCACATTATGAACGTTAATGATGGTCACAGAGTCATCATCCACATTATGAACGTTAATGATGGTCACAAGGTCATCATCCACATTATGAACATCATCAACATTATGAACGTTAATGATGGTCACAAGGTCATCATCTACATTATGAACGTTAATGATTGTCAAAAGGTCATCATCCACATTATGAACGTTAATGATAATCACAAGGTCATCATCCACATTATGAACGTTAATGATGGTCACAAGGTCATCATTCACATTATGAACGTTAATGATGGTCACAATGTCATCATCCACATTATGAACGTTAATGATAGTCACAAGGTCATCATCCACATTATGAACGTTAATGATGGTCACAGGGTCATCATCCACATTATTAACGTTAATGATGGTCACAAGGTCATCATTCACATTATGAACGTTAATGATGGTCACAAGGTCATCATCCACATTATGAACTTTAATTTTTAGGAGAAGCTAAAACATAGTGGCTTCAAATTGTTTTAATTGATGGCATAATGAGCAGTAAATCTTATTTGTGCTTATACGAATAAATGTGAACACAAATAAACACATGAAGATGAGAAGCACGTGCACTTTTACAGGATAGCTCATATTGAATAACCATGCACTGTCGCAGGATAGCTCAAATTGAGTAACCATATTTTAATCACGTGACCTCTTGGACTAGGCAAGGCCAAGCAGAAAAGCGTTCCTTGCTATTCACAACGTCTGTCTAGATTGATGTGGCAAAGATAAATTGAAGAGTTATATCCATCTTGTTTTGATCCAACAATGGGTGACTTTATATTTAGCCGCGTGACATATGATTCAAAGTTGCACCCGCATTTTCTATATTAAAAGATATTAACAATAACATTTTTAGCTTAACCCGAAAGGTGATTGCCCCTTTCCAAATGTTGTTTAGAGGTCAGTTTACTCTTAATTTGCAAACTATTTTACAACAACAGCTAGACATCTAGGTCTCTGGTTGTTAAATAACTTCCCCAACATTTTTTGCAATAAATTGCTTCCTTTCATGACATGGCCTTGACATTGACCAGCAAGCCGTAACGGAATTCAATGGCTCTGTTGCTAGAAGAAGTCATGACAATGAGCCATCTCCCGAGTGGAGGTCCACTTTTAATCAAGCTTGAAAGAAATGACAAAGGAGGCTCGGCTCCGTGCGTCTGTGTACACGCAGAAACTACCACATACATCCTTGGATCACGTGGTATATCACACTTTCTGACAAAAAACTGTAATCATGTTCAGGGAACCGGAATAAACTGGTTACGATCATGGTGAAATGGAGCGGAGCAGCACAGATCAGGAACTCCTCATTTAAAGGCAAACTGGTTTATAGGGACGAAATGAAGCTATACAGATTTTTACAAATTGAATTTAATGCATAGTCATAGCTAGTTAAATATAACTCAACTTGTATACGAGGAGGGATCTACTCCAACTTACTGCAAGCTTGTCAAAAAATAAATAAGAACAATTTTGATTTGGTAATAAATTATTTTTCCTAGAAAACCTCTGTTGCCAGTCCAGTGTTTCATTTACTACCAGTGCAGTGTTTCATTTACTACCAGTACAGTGTTTCATTTACTACCAGTGCAGTGTTTCATTTACTACCAGTGCAGTGTTTCATTTACTACCAGTACAGTGTTTCATTTACTACCAGTACAGTGTTTCATTTACTACCAGTGCAGTGTTTCATTTACTACCAGTGCAGTGTTTCATTTACTACCAGTAAAGTGTTTCGTTTCATTTGTGACTGCAGCAACAACTACCTGAACGTCCATCCTCTTTTGCAGACGTGACCTCGACTTTTTATTCAATTATAAGATCTTGGTCAAACGTTGAAAGGAATTAACGCCGTCTTCAGCAATGATTCTGTTCAAATAAAACGGACTTACCATTTATTCAAAGAACTTTTTGTTTTCTAAAAAATATGGTGACGAAGTTTTAAGAAAACTATCTGGGGTTAAAGAAACCGACGGTCCATATACCTTAGTACGTGATGTTGACTTTCTTCAAGGATACCGAACTTTAAATTGTGAAATATAAAACGTCTAATGTCGCCTAAAGTTGTCTGAGGGTTTAGAAAGCGAATGGCTGGCGTTATTCACCCATTCTTTCTACTCTCCTCCGTTAAGTCACTCCCATTCGCCGGCTCACTGTAGAGTCGATAATTAGTTATCATCATCATCATCATCATGCTAAGCATTGAATCTTTTACCTTCAGGGCTCAACTGCATTCCTGGCGCGCCGCTGCTGACACAAATCCACCGTGGTATCTTGGCACTTGTTTCTCTAATACCTTACCGCTGCCATGATGTCAATTAGTTTCTAAATGAACTCAATGTGCTGTAACGCAATTTAGGATCTCAGCACAGTTTGACTAATACACAATGGCAATGCCATCTGAGCACAGTTAGATTTATACACAATGGCAATGCCATCTGAGCACAGTTAGATTTATACACAATGGCAATGCCATCTGAGCACAGTTAGATTTATACACAATGGCAATGCCATCTGAGCACAGTTAGATTTATACACAATGGCAATGCCATCTCAGCACAGTTAGACTTATACACAATGGCAATGCCATCTGGTGGCAACGTCTAACAATTGACAGTTCTAAATTTTAAGCCTTGAACCGTCTTAAAAATCTGAAGTGCCTAAGCATTTAAGGGACGCAGGTAGCCTAATACTTGGCGCCCATTTACAAACTTCTTCTTCAACGACGGCACAAATGCCTTTATATTATCAGTGACAATTGTTACAGTTTTAATAGTCTTAGCGACCAAACATCTCTTAGAATGTACATCTTGTATAAAAACAATGCTTTGTCCTAGAATCACATAAATTATCTATATCTTGAAAAATGTACCTTTGCATATTATAAATGTACATAAACCGGCTATTTAATTTACTGACCAGTTGCACAGATATGAACATCGTTTATATAAAGTTAAATAAAATAAAAAAATTGTGGCCTAGAGTAGTCGCCCCCTTCGTACCCCTAAAGTTTGCGACTGCTACCAACTGTAATATACATACCTAGCATAATCTAACTACTATAATCTACTACTGCCTACACCTACCATAGTCTAGGTATCGTCTATGATACACATACAGCAAGAACCGTTTTTACATAACCGCATGAACGTTGAAAGGAAAATAAAACCGAAGCAGCCAACGAATGCCCCAATCTCCAGTGTCTCCCCTTCACATAGCGTGACAGCAAACATCTCCCTTTGACTAATTAGAAATACGGGCATGGCTCTTACTCGTAAAGACAGTAACCATCGCCGCCGAGCTTCCGGTTCTGCTGATGTTGCGCATCACATGACTGTGAGGCTGCGCGCGTGATGGAAAACAAACTGACGTAGGGGGCCCGCATCATAGTTTACTTTATACTTTTATTTTATTACTTTTTATTATATGGGACATAACTGTGGTCTCCCAGAAAAAGGGAGGTAATGGCACGTAGCTCTGGAGATTTTTATAAAAACATCCATTATATGATTTAACTTCTTCCGCTATTTATGTGCTTTATAGACGCCTACTTTTGGAAGGGGTGGGGGGGGGGGGAACTCTACCGAACAGTGATGAATGGTGTTGGGGAAACAACTCGGAAATTTCTACCAGATGGACAAAGTAAAGGGATAAATGAGTTGAAAGGTTGCGACCCAATTTTAGATGAAGGAAATTGACCCGATACATTTAGAAAAAAAATATTTTGATTTCGGCAAAAAAAGACGCACTATAACTTAATTTATCGTCAAAATATATTTGATAAAATATTTACGTTCAAAATTTTTAATTCGATGATTGGTATGGTGAAGGTTTTCTAATTCGATGATTGGTATGGTGAAGGTTTTCTAATTCGATGATTGGTATGGTGAAGGTTTTCTAATTCGATGATTGGTATGGTGAAGGTTTTCTAATTCGATGATTGGTATGGTGAAGGTTTTCTAATTCGATGATTGGTATGGTGAAGGTATTCTAATTCGATGATTGGTATGGTGAAGGTTTTCTAATTCGATGATTGGTATGGTGAAGGTATTCTAATTCGATGATTGGTATGGTGAAGGTTTTCTAATTCGATGATTGGTATGGTGAAGGTTTTCTAATTCGATGATTGGTATGGTGAAGGTATTCTAATTCGATGATTGGTATGGTGAAGGTTTTCTAATTCGATGATTGCGGTTTAGCTAATGCAAATACTGCTCAACATTTCTTCTCTTCCCTGTTTTGATTATCAAGCAAACAAGCGCTGAATCCACTCTACCAGACTCAAGGACATGTGATTATAAATGTGACATGGTGTGGCGCGGTATGAGAAAACACGACGTGACTAATCACTTTGTGTGCTGTCCTTGTTCTGTCCTGGTGTTGTTATTGTGCTGTCCTTGTGGTGCTATTGTGCTGTCAGTGTGATGCTGTAATTGTTCTGCTGGGATTGTGCTGTAATTGTGTTGTAACAATTGTGATGCTGTGGTTGTTCTACCGTAATTGCACTGCAGTAATTCTGCTGCTGTCGTTGCCCTGCTGTCATTGTGAAGAGGTGACTTGGCATTCCAGCTGTAGGTGGTCTCCGGTAATGATAGCTAAAATTTTCTAACATAATGGATGGTTATCGATTTAAAATTTAATGTGTACTAAAGGGGATGAACAAAGTTTTGTAGGAAAGGACGTGTACTAAGGGGGCTTACTAAAGAGGGCGTACTAATGGGGCGTACTAAATGGGAATACTAAAGGGGGTGGACTAAAGGGGCGTACTAAAAGGGGCGTACTAAATAGGGCATAAAAATTTTTGTGAGAAAGGAGGTGTACCAAAGGAGATGTACCAAAGGAGGTGTACCAAAGGAGGTGTACCAAAGGAGGTGTACCAAAGGAGATGTACCAAAGGAGGTGTACTAATTGTAGGGGTGTGCTAAATGGATTGTATCAAAGGGGATGTACTAAATGGTGTGTAGTAATGAAGTTATACTTAAGTATGTGTACTAATTGGGGTATACTTAAATGGGTGTTCTAACTAGTTTCTATTAAAGGGGGTGTATTAAAGCGATGTACCAAAGGGTGTTACCAAAGGCGGGTAATTAAGCGAATTTACTAAAGGTGCTATGGGAAAATGTCCCGAAGAATTTGAGCTAAAGGGAGTGTGCTACATTTGGTGTGCTACATTTGGTGTACAGCCTGGGTTGAACCTTGAGGTCTAACCTAAAGGGAGTGTACTAAAGTTGGTGTACAGACTGGGTTGTACCTTAAGAGCTAACCTAAAGGGAGTGTACTAAAGTTGGTGTACAGACTGGGTTGTACCTTAAGAGCTAACCTAAAGGGAGTGTACTAAAGTTGGTGTACAGACTGGGTTTTACCTTGAGGTTTAACCTAAAGTGGGTGTACTAACGTTGGTGTACAGACTGGGTTGTACCTTCATGTCTAACCTAAAGGGGGTGTACTAAAGTTGGTGTACAGACTGGGTTGTACCTTAAGGTCTAACCTAAAGGGGTTGTACTAAAGTTGTTTTACAGACTGGGTTGTACATTGAAGTTTAATCTAAAGGGGGAGTACTAAAGTTGGTGTACAAACTGGGTTGTACCTTGAGGTCTAACCTAAAGGGGGTAACCTAAAATATCGGAAGGACTATGTAACGGGGCTGTATTTTAACCGACAACTACCTCGAGTAACTATTTGACATTAGGTGGTTTGTGAGCCTCCAGCTCGCAAGAATTTAGCTTTATGGAAATGTCATTAAATAGCCGGAGAAGTTATGTCAAAATACGGAGCAATTATTCAATAGAAATAGTTAAGTCCTGAGGTGTTTGCCTTTTAATTGGTCTTTTAAAAAAAAAAAGAAAAAAAAAAGATGTTTTAATAAAATCTAAAAAGTTAATACAACAATTTGATATGAATTAGATACTATGAAAAGGTGAAGCGGTGTAACAAGAAAGAGAAGTATGTAATAACATGACATGCACATCAATTTCCTTTAAAAAGAAATAAGAAGAGATTGTCAGCTCAGACTTGTCACTATGGGGAATGCTTTTTGTTGGAGTTTACGTATTAACGATTTATGTATGTGCTTACTTTTGGACATATCCAATGTTAAGTGCGTTGGAACGTATATTAACCCTTAGTGTCCGTTGTTTAAACCAAAGTTTCTTAATTTATGATTTTTTAGATTACAATGGTACAATTATAATGGTAAATTAGAAATAAATTCAAGGGGGGAAATTGTATTACGACTTGTGTTCAACATCCAGTTAGATCAGCCAGGATTTCTTTCAGGATGACTTCAGTAAAGCCCAATACTATATGAAATACTATATGAAATAATATATGGAATACTATATGAAATGCTACATTAAATCCTAAATAAAATACTATATGAAATAATATATTGAATACTACATGAAATACTATAGGGAATACTATATGAAATACTATAAGGCATACTATAGGGAATACTATAGGCAATACTATAGGGAATAATATAGGCAATACTATAGGGAATAATATAGGCAATACAATAGGGAATAATATAGGCAATACTATAGGGAATAATATAGGCAATACTATAGGGAATAATATAGGAAATACTATAGGGAATAATATAGGCAATACTATAGGGAATAATATAGGCAATACTATAGGGAATAATATAGGCAATACTATAGGGAATAATATAGGCAATACTATAGGGAATAATATAGGCAATACTATAGGGAATAATATAGGAAATACTATAGGGAATAATATAGGCAATACTATAGGGAATAATATAGGCAATACTATAGGGAATAATATAGGCAATACTATAGGGAATAATATAGGCAATACTATAGGAAATAATATAGGCAATACTATAGGGAATAATATAGGCAATACTATAGGGAATAATATAGGAAATACTATAGGGAATACTATAGGCAATACTATAGGGAATAATATAGACAATACTATAGGGAATAATATAGGCAATACTATAGGGAATAATATAGGCAATACTATAGGGAATAATATAGGCAATACTATAGGGAATACCGACACAAGTGGTGGGCGGCTCGCTTTTTTTTAAATTTTGTTTTTTTAAAATGATTTGGGCAGCCATCTTGCCGCATCATCAGGTCTAAATATAGGATGTTGCAGTAATATTTACGTTTGATGTGGAGCTACCTCAAAAGCATTGTGTAACCACCTGCTTGGGTTTTAATCTCCGTCAACTCATCAGACGTGAAGCAAAACATAGAAGAAACAAAATACTCTCTGAATTGATGAACACTACGTCTTGAACTAATCGTAACGCCTGTAGTGGAAAGATAACGTAATAGAGTTCTAAAGACCATCCAGTACGAAGAGTAAGATTTCAATAAGTTGGTTATTTGACTTACCGTGCAGGAAATGATACATGGCCTGTAGCTGATTAGATGGTCCCGTTCCTAGACATTTGACTCATATATATATATATATATATATATATATATATATATATATATATATATATATATATATATTTTTTTTAGTGTGTTATTTTTTTTTTTATTATATTTTTATATATATATATATATATATATATATATTGGTGGTAAAGTGTCATGTAGTTGATTACCATATTGTTAATGATAATCTCGGTTCAACTAGCTGGACGTACCTTTGGAAGTCAACTAAGAACTTATAATTGTGTGCCCATATCTGTCACGGTCGACTTATTTACAAGACCAACAGAGAAAAAAAAACACATAATTATCTAGACATTTGGGGAGCAATTCATTTGTTCCTTCCTGTTTTTAACAACTTGCTTGAATGACATATATATGATGTGTGTATCTATATTTAATTTCGAATATTTTTTCAGCTTATATATTTTTTTTTCTCGGAACTTTACTCCTCTTTGAACTT
The DNA here is from genome assembly GCA_964033795.1 of Lymnaea stagnalis. Classification (NCBI taxonomy): domain Eukaryota; kingdom Metazoa; phylum Mollusca; class Gastropoda; family Lymnaeidae; genus Lymnaea; species Lymnaea stagnalis. The sequence continues at coordinate 123,636 of CAXITT010000165.1, read as the reverse complement.
TGGGAAATTTTAATAAATCCACATCTAGTCAATCTTGACCAGTTGTGTAATGCAGTGTAGTAATCCACTATATTCTGCACCCATCTTCAAAAATTAGTACGTTCTTTCATGCTTAATTGGTAATCTATTTCTATTCACCCTAGATGTGACCCGTCACTCTGATCAATACATCATTGAACATTTTCAACGTCAAGACAAGATTGCCACGAATCCCTGTCAAAAGGACTAAGGCCAAGAACACCGTAGACAAAAGAAAAAAAATTGAGCAAAAAATGAGTGGGACGAGCGCAGTAGTAGCGTCCCCTGTCACACACACCGACGAGACGACCACGGCCAACTCACTCAGCACGTCCGGTCAGGTCGTTCATATACCATGGGTGATGAGTCTCTTCATCTTCTGCTACTCTTTGATTTTTCTTCTGGGGCTCACCGGAAACTGCCTCGTGGCGTTCGTCGTCATGCGCAACAAGGCCATGCAGACCATCACCAACATCTTCATCACCAACCTCGCCATCTCGGACATCCTGATGTGTCTGCTCGCCGTGCCCTTCACCCCGATCTCGTTTTTCCTCAACTCGTGGATCTTCGGTAAGGCCCTGTGCCACATCGTCCCGATGATCCTCTGCATCTCCGTCTACGTGTCGACCCTGACCTCAACCGCTATCGCCGTGGACCGCTATTTCGTGATCGTGTACCCATTCAAGCCGCGGATGAAGGTCTACATGTGCGTGCTCATGATCTTCGCCATCTGGATCATCTCCATCTCCATCTCTCTGCCATTGGGCATCTACCATGAAGTGGAGAAGAACAGCTCGTCGTTTTCATGCTCCGAGCAGTGGCCCAAGCCCCAGGCCCGGCAGTTCTTCACGGTGACAAGCCTCGTACTGCAGTACATCGTGCCGTGCAGCATCATCTCGTTCTGCTATACGATGGTGTCCCGCGCGCTCAAGAAACGGTCAAAGGTCAAGATAGGGAGTGGGGCGCGCACGAGGGAGAGGGAGGAGATGGAGATCAAGAGAAAGAAGAGGACCAACAAGATGCTGATCGCCATGGTGAGTCATGTAATAGATGGTCGCTAGCAGCCATTCGTTAGTCACGCTAGATCTAATACTTACGGTCAGACGTAGATAGTTTTATACCATTGGTTTATTTTTGTGTATAATGCAGTGGTTTTAACCAGGGGCGTCTGCGTCTGCACTCCCGGCGTGCGCGGGAGACTGTGTCAGGGGTCTGTCAAATGTATTGAATTCGAGATTGAGGGCCGCAAATAGCATTCATGAAAAGCCTTTTCATTGAACCATTAGGGATGTAATGTAGAGTAATGATGAAAGCCTGTTTAATTATTATTTTTTAAATTTATTTTTAAATTTTCAAATTAAAGCCACACATTTTTTAGCTAAATCATTATTTTTGTAACCACACTACAACTAAATCATCCATACCAACAAACACTACAAATAAATCATCCATAATTAATACCAACCACCACGGCTTCAACGCTACCAACAAACATTACAACTAACATCTTTACAGGACCATGCAATACTATAACAAACATAAAACAAACACTAACATTATTAGACAACTTGCAAACACTATTCTTATGGTAGCAGGGGAAATTGGGGCACAACAAAAATATACAAAAACATATTAAGACTTTTGAAACTAAAACTATAGCATGGCCAGCAAACATTAATTAGACAACCAACAAACATTAACCTTATTAGACAACAGACAAACATTAAATTTTTAGACAACGAACAAACCTTAACCTTATTAGACAACAAACAAACATTAACCTTATTAGACAACCAACAAACATTAACCTTATTAGACAACCAAAACAAACATTAACCTTATTAGACAACCAACAAACATTAACCTTTTTAGACAACCAACAAACATTAACCTTATTAGACAAACAACAAACATTAACCTTATTAGAAACCAAGAAACATTAACCTTATTAGAAACCAACAAACATTAACCTTATTAGACAACCAACAAACATTAACCTTATTAGACAACCAACTAACATTAACCTTATTAGAAAACAACTAACATTAACCTTATTAGACAACCAACTAACATTAACCTTATTAGAAACCAAGAAACATTAACCTTATTAGAAACCAACAAACATTAACCTTATTAGACAACCAACAAACATTAACCTTATTAGACAACCAACTAACATTAACCTTATTAGAAACCAACTAACATTAACCTTATTAGACAACCAACTAACATTAACCTTATTAGAAACCAAGAAACATTAACCTTATTAGACAACCAACAAACATTAACCTTATTAGACAACCAACAAACATTAACCTTATTAGACAACCAACAAACATTAACCTTATTAGACAACCAACAAACATTAACCTTATTAGAAAACATTAACCTTATTAGACAACCAACAAACATTAACCTTATTAGACAACCAACAAACATTAACCTTATTAGACAACCAACAAACATTAACCTTATTAGACAACCAACAAACATTAACCTTATTAGAAACCAAGAAACATTAACCTTATTAGACAACCAACAAACATTAACCTTATTAGACAACCAAGAAACATTTACCTTATTAGACAACCAACAAACATTAACCTTATTAGACAAACAAAAAAAATAACTTTATTAGACAACTAACAAACATTAACCTTATTAGACAACCAACAAACATTAACCTTATTAGACAACCAACAAACATTAACCTTATTAGACAACCAATAAACATTAACCTTATTAGACAACCAACAAACATTAACCTCATTAGACAACCAACAAACATTAACCTTATTAGACAACCAACAAACATTAACCTTATTAGACAACCAACAAACATTAAACTTATTAGACAACCAACAAACATTAACCTTATTAGACAACCAATAAACATTAACCTTATTAGACAACCAACTAACATTAACCTTATTAGACTATCAATAAACATTAACCTTATTAGACAACCAACAAAGATTAACCTTATTAGACAACCAACAAACATTAACCTTATTAGACAACCAACAAGCATTAACCTTATTAGACAACCAACAAACATTAACCTTATTAGACAACCAACAAAGATTAACCTTATTAGACAACCAACAAACATTAACCTTATAAGACAACCAACAAGCACTATAACTAAAATTATATCACGATAAAACATCACTAAAAACTATCACTATTTAAAAAAGCAAGAACAATATAACACACTATAAGGCAATCAACAACCGCTCTAACTATAACTATAACAGAACCAACAAACACAATATCAACTTGAAACCACTCGGACCTGCTTTGGCCTGCTGACGGAGCTGATCGATTTCGTTACCATAGTGACTGTGGCAAGTTGTAGATGAGCGCGATAATGCTAAGAATTTGTTGTCAGCCGGTCAAGTTTTGCAGCAGTGAGCCTGCATTAAACGGACGCCTACTAAAAAACAAAACGTCACGGGAGTATAATAAATATCCGGCTTTATAGACACTTCCGTCTGACGTAATTAAAAGATGTTTTGGTGCGAACATCAAGCGAATAAAATCTTCAGTCAGGTAGTCGAAAAGGAGATTAAAATATTTTCTTTTTAAAAAAAGAAGTGGAAATAAAAATCAATGATATTTTAATAGGTATTTTTACGCTACTGATTTGTTGCAGCCACAAAGCTCAGTGGAGAATCTGTGTTGAAAATCCATGTTGAGAATCAATGTTGAAAATGTGTTGAGAATCCGTGTTGAGAATCCATGTTGAGAATCTATGTTGAGAATGTGTTGTGAATCTGTGTTGAGAATCTGTGTTGAGAGTCTATGCTGAGAATCTGTGTTGAGAATCTATGTTGAGAATATGTGTTGAGGATCTATGCTGAGAAACTGTGTTGAGAATATGTGTTGAGAATCTATGCTGAGAATCTGTGTTGAGAATCTGTGTTGAGAATCTGTTTTGAGAATCTATGCTGAGAATCTGTGTTGAGAATATGTGCTGAGAATCTGTGTTGAGAATCTATGTTGTATTGAAACAGCCTCCCGGTTGAGAATCTGTGTTGTATTAAAAAATCTCACCTGGTTGAGAATCTATGTTGTATTAAAGAATCTCACCTGGTTGAGAATCTATGTTGTATTAAAAAATCTCACCTGGTTGAGAATCTATGTTGTATTAAAAAATCTCACCTGGTTGAGAATCGATGTTGTATTGAAACAGCCTATCCGGTTGAGAATCTATCGGTTGAGAATCTATCGGTTGAGAATCTATCGGTTGAGAATCTATCGGTTGAGAATCGATGTTGTATTGAAACAGCCTATCCGGTTGAGAATCTATCGGTTGAGAATCTATCGGTTGAGAATCTATCGGTTGAGAATCTATCGGTTGAAAATCGATGTTGTATTGAAACAGCCTATCGGTTGAGAATCTATCGGTTGAGAATCTATCGGTTGAGAATCTATCGGTTGAGAATCTATCGGTTGAGAATCGATGTTGTATTGAAACAGCCTATCCGGTTGAGAATATATCGGTTGAGAATCTATCGGTTGAGAATCTATCGGTTGAGAATCGATGTTGTATTGAAACAGCCTATCCGGTTGAGAATCGATGTTGCATGTAAACAGCCTACCCAGTTGAGAATCTGAGAAACAAATCCACAGTCTGGATGTACAGCTAACGTCCAGCAATTACTGTAAACAAAATTAAAGAATATTCATGATTCATTTTTGAAAAATAACGCAGTGAAAACAGAAAGAGCTGCATTATAAGGGGCCGTCCCTGATGTATGTCTCAGCCCACCCCTTCCCTCCCCAGTCCCAATCTGTCGCAAATCTCTGAAGTACGTTACACTTTCGTACTTTAAAAAACTGTTAAGAAAAGTGAAAAACTAACTACAATTTAGTATAAAAGACACGTCGGTATTAAATTTATAAAACTGAAATCTACGGTCAGTCTCAGTATGCATTGATCCCAACAGACAGTTGAACATCACTGTCAATTTCAGGTTTTATATGTATGAAAAAAAACTTTAAAATAAAAAGTAAAATATGGGACAGAAGCCCCCTCTGGCGCATGGCATACGCTATAGACTATGGACGGTAGCTTATCTGCACAGAATTATATCCAGAATTCGGAAATCTATATTATGATTTCACAAAAATATACAATATAAGAAGGATAAGTTTTGGCGTTAAATAAAAAAAATGCACATTAAATGTGTTTATTAAATTTCTTCACATTCATATTTTGTTACATTTTTGGAATATTTCAAAGTTAATTATCTGATCTATTTTGGGGGGAGGGGGTGTTTTTCATTCACTTTTTTGTTCTTTTTTGGTAAAAAAATATTTATGACTATCTTTCTTCCTTTTCTTGGAATCGATTTTTGGAAATTAAATTTGAAGTTAGAGTGCTCATAACATAAACAAAAGAATAACAAATGATCCAAGCAAATCAACTGGATCAAACAAAACACTTGGAGCAAACAAAAAAACTGGACCAAAGAAACAGCTGGACCAAAAGAAAACAACTGGACCAAACAAATCAACTGGACCAACCAAAACAACTGAATCAAACAAAAAACTGGACCATCAAAGCAACTGGACCAAAAAAACTGGAACAAACAAAACAACTGGACCAAAAAGACTGGACCAAAAAGACTGGACCAAAAAAAACAACTGGACCAAGCAAACAACTGGACCAAACAATTCAACTTGACCAAACAAAACAACTGGACCAAACAAACAACTGGACCAAAAAAACTGGACCAAAAATACAACTGGACCAAGCAAACAACTGGACCAAACAAAACAACTGGACGAAACATAAAAGCTGCACCAAAGAGAACAAATAGACTGGACCAAAAAAACCGGAACAAACAAAACAACTGGACCAAAAAGACTGGACCAAAAAAACTGGACCAAAAAAAACAACTGGACCAAGCAAACAACTGGACCAAACAAATCAACTTGACCAAACAAAACAACTGGACCAAACAAACAACTTGACAAAAAAAAACAACTGGACCAAGCAAACAACTGGACCAAACAAAACAACTGGACGAAACATAAAAACTGGACCAAAGAGAAAAAATAGACCAAATAAAACAACTGGACCAAACAAACAACTGGACCAAACAAAACAATTGGACCAATTAAAACAACTGGACCAAACAAAACAATTGGACCAAGCAAAACAATTGGACCAATTAAAACAACTGGACCAAACAAAACAATTGGACCAAGCAAAACAATTGGACCAATTAAAACAACTGGACCAAACAAAACAATTGGATCAAGCAAAACAATTGGACCAATTAAAACAACTGGACCAAACAAACAACTGGACCAAACAAAACAATTGGACCAAGCAAAACAACTGGACAAAACAAAACAACTGGACCAAACAACGGGACAAACAAAACAATTGGACCAATTAAAGCAACTGGACCGAACAAAACAACTGGACCAAACAACGGGACCAAACAAAACAATTGGACCAATTAAAACAACTGGAAAAAAAACAACTGGACCAAACAAAACAAATGGAGCAAACAAAACAACTGGACCAACAACTGGAGCAAACAAAACAACTGGACCAAACATCTGGACCAAACAAAACAACTGGACCAAGCAAAACAACTGGACCAAACAAAACAACTGGACCAAGCAAAAAAACTGGACCAAACAAAACAACTAGACTAACAACAAAAAACAACTGAACCACACAAAACAACTTGGCCAAACAAAACAATTGGACCTAGCAAAACAGAAAAGACAAATCGAGAATAAATGGATTCGGGAAAAACAAATAATAGTAAAAAATAGTCTTAAAAGCTTTTAACATCGCTGACAAATTTCCCGATAAACGGTCGATGATAAATGATTTTAAAGTGAAGAGCGTCATATTAACGACTGAAAGGCCTGCGCCCCTAGGAAAGGAGTTGATATACGAAAGCGAGAGGGAGAGACAGAGGGAGAGAGAGAGAAGAAATGGTGTGTGAGATAATATAAAGATAAAAGGAAGAATAGTATGAACCTGTTAGAAGGAGAGAAGGGCGATTGTCAGTGGAAATAAAGGGGTGAAGAAGAGCAGACAGAGAGAGAGAGAGAGAGAGAGAGAGAGAGAGAGAGGGAGAGAGAGAGAGAGAGAGAGAGAGAAAAATTCTACAAAAAAGAGAGGAAAATTCTACAACTACAAGACTATCGCTGATTATTGTCTATATGTCTGCATACGATTATGATAACAACAAGTAGAAGGAGAGAGAGGGGATTGTGAGAGGAAAAAAAGGGGGGAAGAAGAGCAGAGAGAGAGAGAGAGAGAGAGAGAGAGAGAGAGAGGGAGAGAGAGAGAGAGAGAGAGAGAGAGAAAAATTCTACAAAAAAGAGAGGAAAATTCTACAACTACAAGACTATCGCTGATTATTGTCTAAATGTCTGCATCCGATTATGATAACAACAAGGCAAGTTTGCTCGTAATGTTTAATAAGACAAGGTAGAAAGGTTTTGGATTGTATAATATCCTCCTTTATTCAAACATTTGCCCCAATACCTTGTGTGTGACTGATAGAAGGCATTGGCGTTTTTCAAACTTGTTACTTTGTTGATAGTTACGACGCTCCACTAAGTGTCTAATGTTGATTCAATTAAAGAATACGTGTCCTTCTTTTTCTTATTTATTTATTAGTTTAAAGGGAACGGCAAAATATGTCATTTTAAGTCATCGATTAGTATGCTACAACTTATATGAGAGATTTTCTATGCTACAACTTATATGAGAGATTTTCTATGCTACAACTTATATGAGAGATTTTCTATGCTACAACTTATATGAGAGATTTTCTATGCTACAACTTATATGAGAGATTTTCTATGCTACAACTTATAACAATGTCATCAATGTCGATGGCTACAATTGTACACATTGAGTCAAAAATCATTTTCAAAAAAGCTTTTAAGTGGTGTACGGAAAAAAACAACTTGAAGCCAGATGAAAATAGCACACTGAGATTTACGCACTTTGGGCATTTTCTTATTCTATTTATAGATTGTGCACATTCGTACTGCACACAAGAATATTCAAACCTATGTTCCCTCTTGAGCTGTCTCACACTGTAAGACCTTACAAACTGGCATATGTTTACAATATTGGCTTTGTGGTCCAACTCTAATCATCATATCTGTGTTTCAAAGCCTTGCATATGACGTTTCAATACTTGAACCATTGCATACTGATGACATTCATCTGTCATAAGCTTAGAGAATAAAACGTTTTTTTAAAGCTCTGAACCAAGAGGATATTTCAACCATAACCCCAACCCCCACCTTTTGTTCTAGTGCCGGATTGATATGTGTGAAAGCCTTGGATAGCAAGAAAAAAGTCTTTGTCAAACGGGTTCCCGGGATTTCACAAGATTTTTTAGTGGAGCAAAATAGACTTTCCGGAAAACTTTTACATCCCTGGAAATCCCGGGTACAAAAAAAACAAAAAAACATTTCAAATGCTCAAAGATTTGTTCGCATATTGTTGCTATAAGTCAAGACCATTAAAATTGTATTAAAATCTTGTTACATCTTTTGAACTGCGATGAATTATTGAACCACGGGTTTTCAAGCGTTATCAAGCCACGACCACATTTATAAAGGGGAAAGTCGCGATAAAAAGAAATAAGGCTTTTAAATAGAATAATGAAGACATATTAAAACTAGATTGTTCAGTATTTTCTCAACGACATGAGTTTGTGACATAATACAAAGTGTATTTTAGTTGAATTAATTTTATCCCGTTTTACCGGGATAAGCGAAATCCCGGTGAAATGAGAAATCCTATTGGTGACTCTTGCTGCGGAAACACTCTACCAGAAGTAAACAACAACAAAAAATGTAATAAAATGCATGGTGCCTGCACTGAACAAACGGAACACTAATTTTAGTCGTTGTCTGATCTTCAGTGTCACTTTGAATGGCTGAAGAATGTCTTACTACAAAAAAAAATGATTAGTTTGACTCTTAATGTTACAATTGGCTTACGTTAATAGACAAGATACAACTTTCGCAGATGACATGGGTTCCTTTGTTATGATGTCATCTATTGCTATTCAAAAAATCCCCAGTAATGAAAAGTAAGGTGCTGCCCTTTGAAATCCTCATGTGCTGTGCCAAATTATTGGGCACAGTCTGTAATGAGCTTTTGAAGGCATCACTCCATCCTTCGTTATGCTGTAGAGATGGAGAAAATGTAAAGCTATGAGAGATGGACACAGTGCACAAGCTACAAGAGATGGACAACATGCACAAGCTACGAGAGATGGACACAATGCGCAATCTACGAGAGATGAACACAAGGCACAATCTACGAGGGATGAACACAAGGCACAATCTACGAGGGATGAACACAATGCGCAATCTACGAGAGATGAACACAAGGCACAATCTACGAGAGATGAACACAAGGCACAATCTACGAGAGATGAACACAATGCACAATCTACGAGGGATGAACACAATGCGCAATCTACGAGGGATGAACACAAAGCACAATCTACGAGAGATGAACACAAGGCACAATCTACGAGAGATGAACACAAGGCACAATCTACGAGGGATGAACACAATGCACAATCTACGAGGGATGAACACAAAGCACAATCTACGAGAGATGAACACAAGGCACAATCTACGAGGGATGAACACAAGGCACAATCTACGAGAGATGGACACAATGCGCAATCTACGAGAGATGAACACAAGGCACAATCTACGAGGGATGAACACAAGGCACAATCTACGAGAGATGAACACAATGCGCAATCTACGAGAGATGAACACAATGCGCAATCTACGAGAGATGAACACAAGGCACAATCTACGAGAGATGAACACAAGGCACAATCTACGAGGGATGAACACAAGGCACAATCTACGAGGGATGAACACAATGCGCAATCTACGAGGGATGAACACAAGGCACAATCTACGAGGGATGAACACAAGGCACAATCTACGAGGGATGAACACAAGGCACAATCTACGAGAGATGAACACAATGCGCAATCTACGAGAGATGAACACAAGGCACAATCTACGAGGGATGAACACAAGGCACAATCTACGAGAGATGAACACAAGGCACAATCTACGAGAGATGAACACAAGGCACAATCTACGAGAGATGAACACAAGGCACAATCTACGAGGGATGAACACAAAGCACAATCTACGAGGGATGAACACAAGGCACAATCTACGAGAGATGAACACAATGCACAAGCTACGTTGTAAGACATCACAACCAATACTTACATCAAGAGTTTCAATGCCAGTGTTGGAAACAATGAAATGCAGAAGTAAAAGGTATCTATGTGGTTGGCTAGGGTGTAGACTGTAACAAACAAAAATACTTATCAGCCTCTATTATGAAAACGGCCGTGACATCGTAGGCCTTGGGGTTCCAACAAAATAAAAGAACGTCCAAAAAGCTAACGTTCCAGGTTGTAGAAGACGAAGTCAGGCTGTCACATCGTCAGTATTGGAAAAAAATGAACATAAACATCTTCCGATAATAGTGGATTCGTAGATACTTCAGGTTTTGAGTTTGAAGGTTTAGAGCTGTTTCTTTTTTGGATACATCATATCATTACGAGACGTGTTGAGACGTGTTTCGTGGAGTGTACATCATGGGGGGGG
>CAXITT010000165.1:98867-112661 GCA_964033795.1 Lymnaea stagnalis | reverse complement strand
GGGGGGGGGGGGGGGGGGGGGGGGGGGGGGGGGGGGGGGGGGGGGGGGGGGGGGGGGGGGGGGTGCGTAAAATCTTGGGTGGGGTGAGGACATTTAGTCTCTTCTGTATACAATATGAAAATATTACGTTTAATTTTATTTCTGCACAGTAATACCTCGCTACATGTTTTCTCTTTGGATACGTCCTGTGTATTTTTAGCCCTTTCGTTTTATTTTTGCGTTATACACTATACATATTTTAATATATCTATTTTTATTTAATTATTTTGCGTTAGAACTAGCATTTTGTAGCCTAAAAATTTTAATTCATCTAAATATAACTTTATTGAACTTTAAATAAGTGTATGGGAAGGATTTATTAACTTTAAAAACATATATTTAAATCTTACTTCATGGTTTTAGGCATTTCAACAACAACAACAAAAAAAAAAGGGGGGGGTGAGTGTCTCGAAAGTAACCCCGCAATATTCGAGGTATTATTGTATTTATTTTATTTCCCCCCCCCTGTGGAAAAGGCTGGGGACAAATGGTATTGAAGACACTTTTTTAAGTTAACCAAATGCCATGTGATCATGTAAGACACTTTTTTAAGTTAACCAATGTCATTTGATCATGTAAGACACTTTTTTAAGTTAACCAGTGTCATTTGATCATGTAAGACACTTTTTAAGTTAACCAGTGTCATTTGATCATGTAAGACACTTTTTTAAGTTAACCAATGTCATTTGATCATGTAAGACACTTTTTTAAGTTAACCAATGTCATTTGATCATGTAAGACACTTTTTTAAGTTAACCAGTGTCATTTGATCATGTAAGACACTTTTTTAAGTTAACCAATGTCATTTGATCATGTAAGACACTTTTTTAAGTTAACCAGTGTCATTTGATCATGTAAGACACTTTTTTAAGTTAACCAATGTCATCTGATCTTGTATTGCAATACAAATCTACTTCACTGATTGCTAGTTTTATCCTAAGGCTTTAAATCGGGGGACCTTAACAGGCAGTGACATAAACAATTCAAACTTCTGACGGGGAATCAAGACCTTTCGGCAAAATAAGTTGGTTGAGACTGGTCTACGTATTTGATGATTCATTTTTAAGCACGATATATTATGTTTCTACGTGTTATGAAAGGGTTGCACCGCGATAAAGATTGTAAGTCTCATTTTAAAGTAGTTTTGGTCTCAATGGCATGAACACCGAGACTGCTGCAGTTTGCTCGTTCTACAGTTTACCCAGAGTGCACCTCGGCCTTCTACAGCTTACTAACAATGTGTATTCATGGATTGTATGTTAGCAATGTTATTCGTGATTGTATGTTAGCAATTTTATTCATGATTGTATGTTAGCAATTTTATTCATGATTTTATGTTAGCAATTTTATTCATGATTGTATGTTAGCAATTTTATTCATGATTGTATGTTAGCAATTTTATTCATGATTTTATGTTAGCAATTTTATTCATGATTGTATGTTAGCAATTTTATTCATGATTGTATGTTAGCAATTTTATTCATGATTGTATGTTAGCAATTTTATTCATGATTGTATGTTAGCAATTTTATTCATGATTGTATGTTAGCAATTTTATTCATGATTGTATGTTAGCAATTTTATTCATGATTGTATGTTAGCAATTTTATTCATGATTGTATGTTAGCAATTTTATTCATGATTGTATGTTAGCAATTTTATTCATGATTGTATGTTAGCAATTTTATTCATGATTGTATGTTAGCAATTTTATTCATGATTGTATGTTAGCAATCCTCTATAATCCGAGGGTACTCTTTACAAAGCTTGAGCTTTTTATTTGCCTGAAAAAAATAACCAAATAAAAAAATCCCTTTTTTTTATCAATCAAGTCTCTCAACTTAATGCCCTTTTAACTCACGATTTTTGACCTATCATGTTCCAGTTTCTAGCCAGACGTCCTAATTGACCTATCATGTTCCAGTTTCTAGCCAGACGTCCTAATTGACCTATCATGTTCCAGTTTCTAGCCAGACGTCCTAATTGACCTATCATGTTCCAGTTTCTAGCCAGACGTCCTAATTGACCTATCATGTTCCAGTTTCTAGCCAGACGTCCTAATTGACCTATCATGTTCCAGTTTCTAGCCAGACGTCCTAATTGACCTATCATGTTCCAGTTTCTAGCCAGACGTCCTAATTGACCTATCATGTTCCAGTTTCTAGCCAGACGTCCTAATTGACCTATCATGTTCCAGTTTCTAGCCAGACGTCCTAATTGACCTATCATGTTCCAGTTTCTAGCCAGACGTCCTAATTGACCTATCATGTTCCAGTTTCTAGCCAGACGTCCTAATAGAATTATTAGTAGGCTTCCTTCTCTCTCACTTTTTTTCTGCTTTCTACCATTTTGCTTTCACTCTCTCAATCGAACTCTTTCTTTATTCATTTTGTTTACCCTTTCTTTCCTTCATTATTTCTTTCTTTCGTTTTCTCTTTCCTTCTTCATTGTTTCATTACTTTCCTTTTCTCCTCCTTTCTTTCATTCTTTTTTTTCATTTCCTTCATTCATTCTTACTTTCTTTCTTTCTCTTTTTTTATCACCTTTATTCTTTCTATCTTTCGTTTTCTCTTACGTAATTTGCTTTCCGTCTTCCTATTTTGATTGTTTCTTTCTCTCTTTGTTTCTCTGCCTTCTACTATTTTTCTTTCTCTACATCTCATTCTCACTCTTTCTTATTTTCTGTTCCCTTCTTTCCTACTGTATTTCTTTCTCTTTTTTTTTCTTCGTTTCTTATCTTTCTCTATCTCTCTTTCTTAATTTCTTTCTTTCTTTTCCTGTATTGTGGCTTTTATTATTTTTTTGTTTTTTTTTTTTTTTTTTTTTTTTTTTTTCCTTTTTTTGTTTTTTTTTTTTGTTTTTTTTTCACCTTTTTTTTTTTCTTTTTTTTTTTTCTTTTCTTTTCTTTCTCTTTTTTTCTTTCTTTTTTTTTTTTTTTTTTTTCCTTTTTTGTGGCTTTTTTTATTTTTTTTTTTTTTTTTTTTTCCTCTTTCTTTCAATCCCAGTTATTGATTTATTGATTGGTTCTTTAGACACCTTTTAATAAAGATTAAGTATCTCACCTTATTTGATTTAAGTTACAACGTCAGAGTATTTACTTGACCCATGACTTTTTGATGCAGCTTTATTGTCGTCATTTCGGATATCCTTTCCCACCCCTGGTGACACTAACACTAGCTGCACCACCTCATTTAGTGAACCTGTCTTTGCAATAACTTTATATACACTTGAAGTTTTCATCACCTCAAACCGATTAAAAGCACGACTTGCCGCAATATGAGACGTAATGCAAGTTTGAGCAGACGCTCATTATTGAATGTTGATGAAGAGATCGGCAAAGATTGTAAAATTCATTTCGTCAAATAATTGAATCGGGAGACGTGGACAGACATAGATGCATTTTGAGTTTTTAAATGGCGGACATGCCGTGGCTTAGCGAGGGGGGGGGGGGAGAAGGGGGGGGTCGGACCCATGGGGATCTTTTTTTTTTTTTTCTATGGAGAAGATGCATTTTATGCCAAAGTGAAGTGGAGGGGGGGAAAAAAATATTTATTAACCATCCTCCTCCATTCCTCTCTGTCTTCAGCACTACGCACTGCATCGCCCAGTGTTAGTCCTGTCCACTCTTTGATGTTATCCTCCCACCTTTTTCTTTGTCTTCCTCTTCTTCTCCCTCCTCTTGTGGTGCCGTGCAATCTTTCTTTGGCAAGCCCTTGTTTCCTTGTTACGTGGCTGTACCATTGTAATTTGCGTTTTTTCACAGACACCAGTAGGTCATCGTACTCCCCAATTGCCTGACGAACCTTTTCTTTCACTGTATCATTGGAGATGTGGTCCCTATGGCAGATGCCAAAAACGCTTCTGAAGCATCTCATCTCCATCGCCTTTATTTTCCTTTCCAGATCGGCTGTTAATGTCCAGGATTCGCAGGCATACAGGAAAATGGAGAGGACTAATGAGCGCATCAGCCTGATTTTGGTGCTGAGGGCTATATTTTTGTCATTCCATATTTTCTTGAGCTTTTTTAGCTCTGTTGTAGTCTGCGCAATCCTGGACATCAGTTCGGGCTTGGAGCTTTCTTCTGAGACTAATGCTCCTAGATATTTGAAGCGGCCGACAGTCTCTAATCTTTCCTCCCCGACCTTAAATTCAGTGGTGATGCCTGCGGTATTATTTGTCATCAGTTTTGTCTTTTCGGCATTGATTAGCATGCCGTAGGACGACGAGGTCTTATCGAGACGCTTTACCAGGTTGGCTAGCTCTTCTTCGTTCCCAGCCAGCACGTCTATGTCGTCCACAAAGCGTAGGTTGGTGATTGTTCTGCCACCAATGCTGACTGTCCCTTCATTCACTTCCAGAGCATCTGACATAATTCTCTCTAGGAAGATGTTGAATAGGGTGGGGGGGGAGCAGGCAGCCTTGTCGTACTCCAACCATGGTCTTGAACCATTCTCCGATGCTGTTGTTGAGGAGGACTGCACTGGTTGCCTTATCATAGATGTTGCATATCATGCTGGTTAGGTTTGTGTTGATGTTGTAAGTGCCTCATGATTTACATTAAAACAAATGGGCTAAAAAACAAATGAAAGTTTCTTATTTTTTTAAAAAGCAAAGCTAAAGGAATATGCCCTGGAGAGATTGTAGTTGATGACATCAGCCCTAGAGAGAATGTAGTGGATCAAATCAGCCCTAAAGATCTTGTAGTTGATCAAATCAGCCCTGGAGATCTTGAAGTTGATCAAATCAGCCCTAGAGAGATTGTAGTGGATCAAATCAGCCCTGGAGATCTTGTAGGTGATCACATCAGCCGTGAAGATATTGTAGTGGATCAAATCAGCCATGGAAATATTGTAGGTGATAATATCAGCCCTGGAGATATTGTAGTTTGCTAAAAATCAGCCCTGGAGATATTGTAGTTTGCTAAAATCAGCCCTGGAGATATTGTAGGTGATCATATCAGCCCTGAAGATATTGTAGTGGATCAAATCAGCCTGGATATATTGTAGGTGATCATATCAGCCCTCGAGATAGTGTAGTTGATCAATTCAGCCCTGAAGATTTTGTAGTTGATCAAACCAGCCAAAGATGTTTCATTAAAACAGTTTGTTTTCATAATGTACTACTGACAGTGTCATATACGCAGACATAAACAAAGTCTTGCGTTAATATAACAAAAAAGTTTTTCAATGTGTTTGCTGAAAGAAAGCATTTCAATGTGTTTGCTGTAAGAAAGCATTTCAATGTGTTTGCTGTAAGAAAGCATTTTAATGGGATTTAACATAATGTTTGTAAATCAAGTAAAGACAATATGAGGCTTTGATTAATGTAAGACTACCTTGATATTCAAGGCAGCATCGTGCATAAACGTTCCTCTAAAAATGATATTTTAACACCAATTTACCATTTAAAACTTAATATTTTAACACTAATTAACCACTTAACACTTAATAATTTAACACTAAATGACCATTTTGCACTCAATATTTTAACATAAAAATCACATTAGGTTTCCACACTAACACATTATCACATACTACTCACCCACTCTCTAAGCTTATCCCTAATGGCACACTATTTTCCCTTTTACCCCTCCACACCTCTCCCCACTTTCCCCACTCCCCCCCCCCAAATCATTGAGAACTTATTCTCAGCACACGGCCACCATTCCCTAGTGATTAATCACACTACCCAATATCCTAAATTTTCCCCTTTTCCCCCCCCCCCCCCCCCCCCCCTTCCCCCCCCCCCCCCCCCCCAAATCATTGAGAACTTATTCTCAGCACACGGCCACCATTCCCTAGTGATTAATCACACTAGCCAATATCCTAAATGTTACGCTCCAAAATAGAAGAAAGGAAAAGATGAATCACGTAGAGAGAGAGAAAGCGAGAGAGAGAGAGAGAGAGAGAGAGAGAGAGAGAGGGGGGGAGAGAAAGAGAAGGAGAGGGAGAGAAAGAGAGAAAAAGTGAAGAGAAATGGAGTAAGAGAGAGAAAGAGAGTGGCAGGGAGAGTCGCAGAGAGAGAGAGAGAGAGAGATAGAGATAGAGAGAAAATAGAAAGTAAGAGTGAGAGAAAGATAGAGAGAGATAGTGACAATCCATTCTTGAGATCGATGCCCCTGGATTTTATAATGACTATTTTCGATACTGACCGTCTGTTTTTAGCGTCTAGTCAAAGGAATAAATCTTACTTCAGTTCTATAGCCTCGCAGACTTCATTCTAATGCTCACACACACACACAGACACACACGGGACGACACTGGTGGCCCCTTGACACACACACAGTCACACACAGGACGACACTGGTGGCCCCTTGAGTGAAGACATTTACAAGATAAACGAGCGTCTCTAGGACTCCACAAAGTTCTGACAAACCTATCACAGGCAAACGTGAATTCCCAAATGTCATTACCGGAAATGACGCAATGCATGAATATAGTCCCTCTCCCTGTATTACTGCCCTCGAATTTACTGGAAACTTTATTTTGTGTAATAATATGTCTATTTTTTTCTTTCTTTTTCTTGAGCCACGTGTCTTGTTACAGGTCTAGTGAAGAACACATTGGAAGCGTTGAGGGACTTCGTTTGGGTGATGCTACGTAATACATACTCTAGTGTCACTCGATGATAGTGTATCACTAGAGGTGGACATTAGGACAATGTGTTTACATAACGTGTTTAAACACAGGGCGAGTGAAACATAGAAGACGTGTTGTGCTTTACTCGACACTGAATGCTGAACGGTTGAGGAGTGTTTAAAATTATTTTAGAGCACGTGTAGAGCTGTCACTGGTGTAAGAGATAGCTTCTTGATCGTTTTGATTTCATGGGTCACCAAGGCACTGTCCATTGCGTTAATGTAGCTTGGGTCACCAAGGCACTGTCCGTGTGTTAATGTAGCTTGGGTCACCAAGGCACTGTCCAGTGTGTTAATGTAGCTTGGGTCACCAAAGCACTGTCAAGTGTGCTAATCTAGCATGGGTCACCAAGCACTTTCCAGTGTGTTAATATAGCTAATCTCTACAGTGCACAGTCCAGTGTGTTAATATAGCTTGGGTCACCAAGGCACTGTCCAGTGTGTTAATATAGCACCGGTCACCAAGGCACTGTCTAGAATGTTAATGTAGCTTGGGACACCAAGGCACTGTCTAGTATGTTAATGTTGCTTGGGTCACCAATGCACTTCATTATGTTAATGGAGCTTGGGTCACCAAGGTACTGTCCATTATGTTAATGTAGAGTGGGTCACTAAGGCATTGTCTAGTATGTTAATGTAGATTGGGTCACCAAGGCACTGTCCAGTGTGTTAATATAGCTACTGCCACCAAAGCACTTCATTATGTTAATGTAGCTTGGGTCACCAAGGAATTGTCTAGTATGTTAATTTAGCTTGAGTACTAATGCACTGTCTAGTATGTTAATTTAGCTTGGGTCACCAAGGTACTGTCCAGTATGTTAATGTAGCTTGGTTCACCAAGGCACTGCCCATTATGTTAAAGTAGCTTGTGTTCAACAAGACACTGTCAATTATGTTAATGTAGCTTAGGTCACCAAGGCACTGTCCATTGTGTTTAATGTAGCTTGGGTCACCAAGGCATTGTCTAGGATGTTAATTTACCTTGGGTAACCAAGGCACTTTCCATTGTGTTAATTTAGCTTGGGTCACCAAGGCACTGTCCTTTATGTTAATGTAGCTAGGGTCACCAAGGCACTGTCCAGTATGTTAATGTAGCTTGTGTCACCAAGGCATTGTCTAGTATGTTAATGTAGCTTGGGTCACCAAAGCACTGTCAATTATGTTAATGTAGCTTGTATCACCAAGGCACTGTCAATTATGTTAATGTTGCTTAGGTCACCAAGGCACTGTCCATTGTGTTAATGTAGCTTGGGTCCCCAAGGCACTGTCCATTATGTTAATGTAGCTTGGGTCACCAAGGCACTGTCAAGTATGTTAATGTTGCTTGGGTCACCAAGGCACTGTCAATTATGTTAATGTACTTTGGGTCACAAAAGCACTGTCAATTACGTTAATGTAGCTTGGGTCACCAAGGCACTGTCAAATATGTTAATGTTGATTGGGTCACCAAGGCACTGTCAATTATGTTAATGTAGCTTGGTTCACCAAGGCACAGCCCATTATGTTAAAGTAGCTTGTGTTCATCAAGACACTGTCAATTATGTTAATGTAGCTTAGGTCACCAAGGCACTGTGAATTGTGTTAATGTAGTTTGGGTCACCAAGGCATTGTCTAGTATGTTAATGTAGCTTGGGTCACCAAGGCACTGTCAATTATGTTAATGTTGCTTAGGTCACCAAGGCACTGTCAATTATGTTAATGTAGCTTGGGTCACCAAGGCACTGTCTAGAATGTGAACTAGCGTACCGGGCTGGTATTGTGATGATAGTATACTTTTAGAGATATGTGTATTGTCAAGATAGTATACTTTTAGAGATGTGTGTATTGTCAAGATAGTAAACTTTTAGAGATGTGGGTATTGTGATGATAGTATACTTTTAGAGATGTGGGTATTGTGATGATAGTATACTTTTAGAGATGTGTGTATTTTTGTGCTTGAGAAGGGGACGCAATTCTAGCATTTCTAAACTGTAAACTTTACGTCAATAAACGCCAGTTAAAAGGGTGGCTACCTAAACATCTCATAATCCGATGATGTTACGGGCCTAAAAATGGAAATTTCGATTTAAATTTTTTAAATAGAAAATGTTCAGGGGAGTTTAAAAAGATTGGCACATTTTTATGACGATAACATTATATCATAGCAAATAGATATTCAGACCTAAAAAATGATCTTTAAATTAAAAAAAAATATTTATAATATTTAATTTACCCTTTTCGATAAACTTCTATCTGTATATCTCCCGGGCGTGTGCATGATAAAAAGGTTATGATCGTGCTCTGCTTCTGTTACCTAAATCCCACATCGCGTTACTTGGCTCCTTTTTATTCATAAGGCACCTGCCACTACTTTCCAACCATCACTGTCCTTCTGAATGGCTCTGCCTCTGCTAAGACAGCTGAAATGTTGTTGGTTCCTCGCGACTCACTTGAGCCTGACAAGCAGCATTTGTGTCCGATTTGCTCTGACAGTGACATAAATAGCAAGTGATCGAGAGCTTATGACACCGCACCAGAAAACGATAGCAGCAAGACTGGTCCAATTGATTTCATTTGTGTTACAACATTTAAAGTCAGAACCACAAAGTTTGCAAAATTAAAAGAAAAAAAAAATCTTACCTAGTAAAAGTAAAAAGCATTCTCTTAGCATCCACTTCACGTCAGATGAAGGTAGAAAGAGATCATTTGATGTTGAATGAAGGTTAAAAGAGCTCACTTCATGTCAGATGAAGGAAGATAGAGCCTACTTTATGTCTGATGAAAGTTAAAAGAGCTCACTTCATGTTTGATGAAGGTAGAAAGAGCTCACTTGATGTCAGATGTAGGTAGAAAGAGCTCACTTGATGTCAGATGTAGGTAGAAAGAGCTCACTTGATGTCAGATGAAGGTAGGAAGAGCTCACTTCACGTCAGATGAAGGTTGAAAGAGCGCACTTCACGTCAGATGAAGATTGAAAGAGTTCTCTTAATCTAGACATTTCTTCCAAGGCTCTTGCAAGTAATTTCAAAAGCTTAAGATTCAACAACACCTTTTCATTGCCTGCTGAGATTTCTTGGCCGATAATTATTGACCAATGAATATAAAGACTTCAGGGCATAAAAAAATGAAACATCAAAAGAATCGCACAAATGAGCTGCGTAAGCTATCATGTGCTCTCTATGATGTCATGTGCGCTCTACGATGCCGGGTGCTCTCTACTATGTCAGCTGCTCTCTAGGATGTCAGGTGCTGTCTAGGATGTCAGGTTGAGACATATTTCTCAAAGAAGATAAACTACAATAGATAAATGCGAAATAAAAGTGGCCAGTTTCCATTTGCCAGTGCTTAGTGTCGAAACAAAACTCTGCAACTGGCCGGAAGTTATGCCCCTCCATATAAAGAAAAAATTGCCTCCCTGGCTGGACCGCCCCCATCTCCGCACCATCCCCTCTCCCCCCTCCCCCCCCCCGGCCATCTTTCCTACGGCACTGAAAGTAGCTGAAAAATAATCGCCTGAAGCCATTTGTGAATAAAATGTAAAGAACTTAATGAAAGTTCTGACCCCCCCCCACCCCCCACCCTCCCCCCTCCCCCCCCCCCCCCCCCCGGCCATCTTTCCTACGGCACTGAAAGTAGCTGAAAAATAATCGCCTGAAGCCATTTGTGAATAAAATGTAAAGAACTTAATGAAAGTTCACTTCGTTCAGGTCCAATGATTGGGGAACACAAATCGTATCATTCCGTATTCATTAAGACCAATAGACACACTCTACTCCAACCTAGACAACCCGTTACTTTATATTCTTAAAGCTTTTCCAATGTTTCAACGTGCAATTACTATGCTAACCTTGCTTTTATTTTTTCCCTTTCAATTTCAGGTGGTGATTTTCGTCCTGTGCTGGATGCCGCTAAACATTTTCCACATCACCCGTGATGCCGAGGCGTCGTTCAACGAATGGTACTACTTCACCCTCATCTTCTTCATCGCCCACGTGATCGCCATGAGCTCGACCATCTACAACCCGTTCCTATACGCGTGGATGAACGACAACTTCAAGAAGGAGTTCCGGCAGGTCCTGCCCTGCCTCTTTTTCGGCCGCGGCGGCAGCGGAGGCTCAAGCAGCTACACGCAGTACACCAACGTAGAGACCCAGCAGCCATCAGTCATCATCAACCGGTCGCCGGTCAAGAACGGCAACGACGGCGGCGCCGTGATGATGAAGGACGTCAAGGCGTACTACGACACGGACTCGGAGAAGGTCCGACTCAACGTCGTACCCAACAACACCGTGGCGGCCAATCACGTGTCGCCTAGCAACAGCGTGGTCGGAAACCATGTGGCGCCTCCGCCGACCAACCACATAGAGAACAAACTGGTCAGTGATGAGAGGAAACCGAAGGCCTCGGTGAACGCGAGGTGCTCCGAGGAAGAAACGGCGACATGACGTCATTGTTAAGTCAAGCTCTCGCTAGCGCTAAATTGTTGAATTTTTTTTCTCTTCATCTTTTTGTTTCAACTGTGTTGGCCTTAATTAGTACACCTGTACAGTTGGACTAAGGTTTTGCCTTGACGGGGTACTTGTGTACTTGGATAGGTTTTGGCCTTTTATAAGAGAAACCTTAAGAAATTGTAGTTTGGCCTTAAAACATACTTAAAGTGTAAAAAAAAAAAAAAGGGTTTCGGTTAGAGTTAGAGGTTGCCCTCAACAGGCCGCACAGGTTGGTTGGCGGCCTTAGAAGTCCCCTATCAGCCGGGCGTACAGCGGCGGGTAGAGCAGGCTGGACAAGTGTTAACTGGGTTGTCAGCTTTGGCTTCTTCGGAAAAGTCAACAAGCAGTAAATACCTTTTTTTTGGTTCCCGAAGCGCCGGTCCTGGCCAGAAAACTGGTACGATAGACAAGATGGAATGGACGTCTACGGATGGGATCTGGAGATAAAAGACATAGACACCAATCTGGTGGCTCTTAACTCTATAACAGTGGTTCTGACGGGGAACAACAGGAAGTGTGTCTCTCACAGATGTAACATTGTCAAAAATGTACGACCAGTCAACAGGACACATTGAGAATGTGTTAGATACGTGTAGATATATTTATACATACCCATATATTATATATAAAATATAATTAACTATAATTTTAATGTTATATTTCAAGAGAGACGGAATTTATTGAATGTGTTGTCAAAATCTGACAACATTGAGAAAAGATTCGATTGTTTGTTTTTTTAAGCTAATATGACTGAGGGATAACTGGACGGCCATACAGGGCAAGATGATATCCAGACCACTGACAGTTGGCTGTTCGTGGAGTACCGCAGACGTCACACCATAAATGTGACACAGTGGACTAGGAGATCAATTTTGACCCCAGTCATGAATCGGTGGCCAGTATGTGTTACATCACAGTGGGCGCTGGAGTTTTGAACTTAGGTAAACTATAAGAAGAAAATGAGAAACGGGGGTGGGGTGGGATGATGAAATCAGTTATCTATATGTCTATCACAAAGAATGGACAATTATTTTTGTGTTCGTCTGTTGGGTAAAAAAAAAAGGGGGGGGGGAGGGGGGTTTAAGTAGTGCTATAGGAAAATTTCTTAACACGAATGATGAAGTTGTTTTATCCAGTTAAAGGTTAATGGGAGAATTGGTGTGGGTTGAGCTTTAGAGAGTATAGGACGAATCATGGAATGTAATAAGTGATGTCACGCTCTTCTAATCTCTAACAAAAAGAATGAAAACACACTGGTGTTGCTCATATTGGAATGGACAATTGTAAGCTTTTTAACAACATGTATTGTGATTTTGCATTATTATGGTCATTACTTTCACCTAGATTATTTTAAAAAATACGATAACACTTAAGATGTTACAGGAAAGGCAAGGGTAATGTGAAACTGTCATCCTTGATGGTTAGAGATTATTTAGTTAAACCCATAAACATTTAAAAAATAATATGTAATCAAACAACTTGAACACAAAGTTGGAAACCCGTAGTTGGAGCCCTGCAAATAGCCCTTGCCGATCCATCACACTGAATGATTGTGAAGCAGTGCTGCAGACAGGCTAAGTCCTTCACCGACTTGTTTATTTGTATCAAAGCCCCACTGTGGTGCACAAATTACATTCTGAGATAAATAGGCTGGTAATAGCTGCACGTAATATATATCCTCTAAAGAAAAAAAAAACACCAGTTTCATGTGCTAAACAAACCAATGTTTAGAGATTTGTCGTGGACCATATTCATGAGTTGGCAATGTTACTGGTGGTATGCTTCGAGAGGGGGAGGTGGCGGGAAACAGATCACGTGACTACTTCTGATAACTATTCCTTTTAACAAGGGAGTATTGCTTTTTTTATGGCTGCAATTTCTTTAGCACCGCGATGTGACTTCATGTGACTTCGGTATCAATTGATCGAACGTGATAGAATTTGGTGGCCCTCGGTTCAGTAGTAGAGGTTGGGCGAGCGGGGAGAGTGTTAATGTTGTGAATAACTAGTCAATTATACATTTTGTTGTGTTATCTACATTGTGAATTTATTCTGTTTACGCAGTCCTATTCAAAGTGGTTTTGTGCGGGCCGACTACGGTCTGTGGGGAATCCCACCCACCCCCACCTCTCACCATCCCCAACCCCCGACCACATTCACCGATCCGCAAAGTGCAGCTTATTTAAGAAGATGGAAATATTATCCATAAAAAGTTTGAGAAGCACTGAGTGGAAATGACTGACCTCGTCCTGTTACTGTGATGTAATATCAGGGTTTGATGTGTTTTCTTTCAATGTCCCAAGATCTTGCCATGGGGAACATTAAACGACGAACGTTTCACGATACTAACTTCTTGTGTTTTTAGTTGAAAAGATCTTTTCTACCAGGGGTTCTTAACAGGGGTAAACGCACCCCCTTGGGGCAGGAGGCAGTGTTAGTGGGTGCGGGAAGATCAGATCCGTCGTGTGGGCCGTGCGATCCATGCAGCCGCTGTTCGGCCTCCGATAATAAAAGGGCCCACAGTTGTGAGGAGGAAACAAATTTAATCTCTCCAAATTAAATGCAGAGGATGGCCGCCTTCGGGGGATTTAGATATTAGTGCGGGAAGGAAACCTAAAAAGTGACAGGAAAAAAAAAAGGGGGGGGGGGG
>CAXITT010000165.1:76920-98830 GCA_964033795.1 Lymnaea stagnalis | reverse complement strand
GGGGGGGGGGGGGGGGAAGGTTTGAAATCAAGAGGGGTCAGGCGCTGCCCATGTTTAAGAGCCCCCGGTCTGTACATTTCTTAATCCTCTGCAGTGGTGTGACACTGAGAGAAAACTATTGTATACTTACAACAGCAGAATAATAGAGTTTTTTAAATGTGTAAAGTGATCTTATTGGATATTGACATCAATAATTTGGATGGCGATGTATCATTCTATCAATAGTTAATGGTGATGTATCCTTTTTATAAACATTTGATGATGATGTGTAATGCTATCAATTGTAAATGGTGATGCATCTCTCTATCAAAATTTGATGGTTGATGTATCATTCTATCAACATTTGGGATAATGATGTACCATTGTATCATTAGTTGTAATGATGATATATTATGCTTTTAATAGTTGGGATTATGTTGTATCATTCTATCATGAGTGTCCATGACTCAATGCCTTAATGATATAAAGTAGTATCAAACAGTTATCAGATTGGAAATCAGTATATCACTCTAGTACTGTGTAATCAGGATAACAAACGGTTGTATCATTTCAGTTACAGTATATCAACTGATTCTGGTGAAATACAAACAATTTAGAACACATTTTTATTGGAATAATTATCAACTCATAATCTGTATTATAATCATGTAACCTAATTAATATATTATGCATCACTAGTAGAGATGAGTACATAGTTATTTTCCTATATACATTTTTTGGCCTGTATTTTTTAATGCCGAGTTCAAAGTAAAAATAATATTGCATATTGTTCACGTGACATTCGCAACATGTTTCTTGTCATCATTCAATGCATAAATGTTTGACTCAAATAGTTGAACTACAACTGTCTTCTTCGGCGCCTACAGCAAAATAAAAAAATCAAACAACAACAAAGACACATAAGTATATAAACACATTTGGTGCCAAAATGGTCTTTTATTTTTAGACGAGGAATCGTGTACTATCAGCTTTCACGAGATTCTATTGACAGGGTGCTATCTGGAATAAGGCCGTGGAGTAATTTGTATGGGCTTCTAGCCGCAGGAGATGTGGGGTGGTGAGATCGGGCGCGGGGGGGGGTGGGTTGGCAGGGGGGGTGGGGTAGAGAGGAGGGCGCTAAATTTAGGTTTTGGGGGAAAGTTGAAAGTGACTTTCCGGGACAAAAATTGTAATAAGTGATGACGTGTCTGTTTCAAAAAGTCTTGAATGTTTGTCACAACACAGGCCAACTAAGGCCAAATTTGAAATGTATGAAAGAAAGAATGATTGGATGTTTCAGGATAACGGAAGAGGTGGTGAAAGAGAAAAAAAAAGGGGGGGGGGGGTTCCTTGGGTGTTTGGTGTTAAAATCGTTTTATCGTTCAGGGCCAGGCCCATTTCTTTTGATTTTGTCAAGGTCACTCCATGTGGGCGGAGTTTGATCGTTGGTTGTGCTGAGTCATGGGCGTAGGAAGCGCTCTATGGACGGGGTGGTTCACCCTGGGCGGCACTTTTCTTTGGAGGGCCGCATTTTCGGCAAAATTCATATACTTAATATTGCTTATTTTGTGTGTGTATTTTAATGCATTGTGATTTTCGTGAATAGGAGCGGGAAATGTATGTACCGCCCTGGTCGTCACAAACTATCGATACTCTACTGTTCAATTTACCAAATCAATTTCTGGAGTTTAGTTTAAATTTTTGCTCCATCGAAGCCATCAACTTTTTGAACGATATGAACTCGCAGTTAGTAGATTTCATTAAAAATATACAAAGCAAACTCCATAACCGTCAATCAATAAATTAAAAAAACTTGACTAACGTTTCCAATGTCAGTTAAGACTCCTGAGCCTTGACCCACTCCCTCCCCACGGCACTTTTCCGCTTATCTCCATTAGTTACAAAAGAGAACTTTTCTTTCAATAACATTTCAGCGATTTTCGTTCTATTTTGTCGTAAGCATTTTCCCTTTATTTTGTCACCAAGGTTTTGGATTGCTTTGCAAAATGTCCAAAGGAATGAATCCATATTTACATAAGTCAAACAATGAAAACTATATAACACAAAAACAACAAGCTGATTTTATCAGAAGGCGGCAAGACATAGTCTCTGATACTGAAGTCTACAACAAGCTGACTTTATCAGAAGGCGGCAAGACATAGTCTCTGATACTGAAGTCTATAACAAGCTGACTTTATCTGCAACCAGCCGCTCCTGCATAAAGCTAGGCCAGATGGGTAGGGAATGTTGAAAGAATGCCAGGCAGCAGACTTCCCAAACGACTCATGTTCGGTGAACTCTCCACTGGGAAACCCTCAGCGGGTGTTCAGATGAAAACGTTCCAGGACTGTCTAAGCGCGTCCGTCATATTCATGGATATTGATCTTGATTTGTAGGCAGACTTTTGCTATGCACCGTGCAAACTGTCTGTGGTAGACTCACTGTTGGAGCACAATCCTCTGAGAATAAGTGCGACGCTTTCGCCCAAGGTCACTGCAAGGAAAAGCAGAACAACTGAAATCCAACCCGGACCAAAAATACCGTGTGTCACATGTGCGGGAAATGCACAAATAAGCCTGTCAAGCATCATGCGGACTCACCTAGGTTATGGTTGCATATGAAAAATGAGCAATGACAACAACAAAACAACAACAATAAAAACAACAATAACAAAAAAAATGTGTCGAAGGGTACAACTCCCTGTTTTGTTGCGTAAAAGTTTTCAATATTTTTTTTGCACAATCCCCGATCCATAATCCCTGATCCACAATCCCCAATCCACAATCACTAATCCACAATCCCCGATCCACAATCCCCAATCCACAATCCCCGATCAACAATCCCTGATCCACAATCCCCGATCCACAATCCCCGATCCACAATCCCCAATCCACAATCCCCGATCCACAATCCCTGATCCACAACCCCTGATCCACAATCCCCGATCCACAATCTCTGATCGACAATCCCTGATCCACAATCCCCGATCCATTATCCCCAATGCACAATCCACGGTCCACAATCCCCGATCAAAAATCCTTGATCCACAATCAATGATCCACAATCCCTGATCCACAATCCCTGATGCACAATCCCTGATCCACAATCCCTGATCCAACATCCCCGATTCACAATCTCTGATCGACAAGCCCCGATCCACAATCCCTGATCCACAATCCTTTATCAACAATCCCCGATCCACAATCCCTGATGCACAACCTTTATCCACAATCCCTGATCCACAATCCCTGATCCACAATCCCCGATCCACAATCCTTGATCCACAATCCCCGATCCACAATCCCTAATCCACAATCCCTGATCCACAATCCCCGATCCACAATCCTCGATCCACAATCACTGATCCACAATCCCTGATCCACAATCCCCGATCCACAATCCCTGATCAACAATCCCTGATCCACAATCCCTGATCCACAATCCCTGATCCACAATCCCTGATCCACAATCCCTGATCCACAATCCCCGATCCACAATCCCCGATCCACAATCCCCGATCCTCATTACCGAAGCCCATGCTTTTCTCAAATTAAAGAAAAATGATTAAAATTATTAGTATTATTATTATGGGCCATTTCTTTGGCCAGCATTTTTCTCTCTGACGGCCACCAGTCACGCCTCTGACGGCCACCAGTCACGCCTCTGAAACCGTAGACCACTAATCTCTAGAGTGCTCACGCCAGATTTCCTAAGCGGTTAGCCAAAAATACAAGCCAATGCACTTTATACGGTATCATCCAACTAACCGGTTTCTGAAGGCTTTATTATTTAATTAATTATTTTTTTTGGTGAGTGAAAAAAAAAGGGTGGGGGGGATTTGAAAGTAAACATTATTTGATTTTTTTTTACTATCTTAAAGCAGTTTTCCTTTTCAGAATTTTATTGATTTCCATTTGATGTAATTTTTGTAACCGAATCGACTGGTCAACGTAGTTCTAATGGTTAAAGAAGGCAGTGAAGTTTATTGATGGAACTGTCTCGTTGGAATTCTTCTTTATTCAAATATAGCGTGTTATGGTGTTTGCTGGTATATTATTTTTTTTGTAAAGATTAACTGAAGTACAAATATGACAAGCCGGCCCAAGTACCTCGGGGCATAACACGGAATGAAGATAAAATAGGCAACCACAAAATCGACTGACTAGATGAGGAGATCGGTTTAATGCAATATTTCAATTTTGTCCAATTTTTAAATTAGTCTACAGTTGTTGGACAGTTTCTGTCGTTGTGGGTTTTTTTTCAATAAAAAATTAAAGACTGCGGGATGTAATTAATTTCTTTATATACAATTTAAAAATATCAATATTAGGTGGTTAGATATTTTTGAAGGAAAACAATAAAATTGTAAAAATTGTTTTCAGTTCACAACAAAGCAACTTGTTTTAATATTTTTAGATCCTAGAAATACGTCCAGCTCGTGGACCTCGTATAATATGTACTGTAAAGAGAACTCATTTGATATGTCCATATGATATGTTCAGATGATATGCCCGTATGATATGTCCATTTGATATGTCCATATGAAATGTCCATGTGATATGTCCATGTGACATGTCAATATGAAATGTCGATGTGATATCTCCATGTGATATGTCCATGTGATATGTCCATGTGATATGTCCATGTGATATGTCCCTGCAATATGTCCATGTGATATGTCCATGTGATATGTCCATGTGATATGCCAATTTGATATGCCCATTTGATATGTCCATGTGATATGTCCATGTGAAATGTCCATATGATATATCCATGTGATATGTCCATTTGAAATTCCATGTGATATTCCATATGATATGTCCATGTGATATGTCCATTTGATATGTCCATTTGATATATCCATATGATATGTCCATGTGATATGTCCATGTGAAATGTCCATATGATATGTCCATATGCACCCATTGTGAAGTCTGAAAAGAGCAGCCCGCCCTCGATTCAACAATAAATGAAATCTTATATAGGCGGAAGCCCTCATTTAAAAAAAAAATAAATTTACAATTTTGGCACCCCCTGTGTGCTTGTGCCCGGTACGGTAGCCATCCCCCCCCCCTCTTATCCCAACCCTTTTTGCACTGCCCTGTGTCCAAGTATAGAACGTTTCATAATAATTAAAATTAATTATTCATAACTAAAAATATTTGCTGTTGGATTTGACTTAAAAGCTATGTCAGTTTTCAGCAAGTGAAAGAATTCGATCCATTACAAGTACAGAGAATAAACAGTGGGGGGGGGGAGGAGATAACAACAATTAGTGACGCCCTGTTGTGTCATCTGTATAAAACTCCCCCTCCCCTTTCTGCTTCTCACAGCGTTTGTATGTTTGTTTCTTTATTTCTCTTTTTTTTTTTTTTTTTTTTTTTGAATGGCTCCGTCAAGGTTCTTGGAGGACATCACTATTGAGACTAGTGAGAAAATAGAACAATTGTGTTGAAAGACGTCTGTCCTGTTCTGAGATCTGTTGAAATAAACACATTATCCATTTTTTTTTCGTTGAGCCGAGTGATTGATTTAATATTTCTTTTCTTATATTTCAATCATCTAAAAGTGATGGCATGTAGCCTGAAGTCTTTTGGATCTTTATTATTTTGAGTATCCGTGCAGCTAATTTCCATGTAAGTGTGTAATTGTGGGCTGTAACATTTTGCACACAAAAAAATTGATGCTGCAAAACTTTGCACACAACTGTTTGTTTTTGCACACGAACAAGCAAACCTTAGAGGCAACATTGGTGGGACGGCGATATGGCACACTGACTGGAGAATTTGTTGAAATGATCCATGTTGTTTGATAAATGGCCAAGCGACAGCAACCAGTCGGCCGCACGAGACGAGCCAGTGTACAATGATATTGTTGTGGTTTTATAACGTGACCATGTTAATATATGATCTTGGCTTGTTGGTTGGGACAAGTGGTTTTGTTGGTTGGGTTAAGTTGTAATGTGGATTGGGATAAAAGGTCTTGTTGATTGGGATAAGTGGTAACGCTGCTGTGATAATTTCAGTTGTTGTGATACATGTATGAGCCCTAGTCAGTTGTTGTGATACATGTATGAGCCCTAGTCAGTTGTAGGTATTTTTAGTTACCGGTGTCAGGGGAGCTCAATCCTTTGGAATGTCGTACCAATTAAATTAAGGGCTAAAATTGCTTTACAGCCTTGTGCATATTTCGTTATTTTCGAACTGGATACCCTAGTTCAGGCCTGCACAACATACGTCCCTAGGGCCGCATTGTGGCCCGCGAGGTAACTAAAAACTCTTAATTCTTATTATTTTCTTAATAGCTTTCCCCATGACCTTTTGGCCTGCACAAGTCCTGTCGTATTTTCTTTTGGCCCGCACAAGTTTTTCATAATGTGTTACAGCCCACCTTACATTTTGAGTTGTGCAGGCCTGCCCTAGTTAACCATGGATGTATGTTTTTTGAATTTTAATACATTACTGCGACAGACAAGTTTGTGAATCTCTTGTAAATGATTTGGGTGGGTGGCATTTGTTTACTGATACAATTATTCGAAAATATAATTTTTAAAGTATATTAAGTAAATTAAAGAATAAAGAAATATTCTAAAGAAATGCATTTAAGTTAAAAACAATATGACCTTAAAATCCTTTTCGAAGACCACAGGCGTAATCACACAGGCGTAACCACACAGGCGTAACCATGGAAGGAGAGATTGAATTTCTGAAGGTCTTTAGGGAATTCAATCCAAGTTAAACAATTTTTAAAAAATATATTTTCCGTTAATAAGATAGCTTTCATGTCACTGTCATCAAGAAATAACAAAGAATGTTGCGATGCTTACAAAACTGTGAACCGCTGTAAAATAGAAAGTAATTAACCACGGGTTCTCAACTTAATGGTTAAATCAAATGGGCTCTACCCTATGTTGTATTTGTTTTGTTGTTAGATCAAAGTGACTCTACCATATGTTGAGTTTATTTGGTAGTTTTAAGTATTGATTCTATGGAGGTCACCTTTTGTTTTTGAGCCACTCAAAGAAATATAAGGGCGTCACAAAAATAGTTTGACAACCCCCGGGGTGTTACAACCCCTGTCTGACAACCCCCTGGGGTTACAACTTCTGTCAAACGGGCTTATTGCCTCGTTATGGAGAATTGTAGAGGAAACATTCTCATCTGTTGAAGTCATTCTCCTAAACAAATCTTTTGATCAGTTCCCGCGTAACTCTCCCCGGTTTCTTTCCCCTTCTCCCCCTTGCCCGGGAACCAGCAACAAGAAAACCATTGCGTGAGTGAGTCTGTCATGTCTGATTTGGGTGTCGCCCCTCTTTAGATCCCAGTCTGGAATCTACCACAACCGATGGTCTGGAATCTTTCTTTTCTGAATCTTTCTTCATCTGCTCAAATTTGCAAGTTGTTTCGACACATAGCATTTTATGGTTTAGGGTAGGAAGATCATTCTGTGGTGATTAAAATGACGTCATCTGCAGACAACACACAGCAAAGTGTTTTGTTTTAAACGAATTACTTGTGGTCATGTTTTACAATGGAGCTAATTCACTCTCATAATACATGATCTTTTTTGGCATGAATCTTGTTTTTATATATATATAATCTTTACTATGACATTGTATAGTCTATGCTCGTATCTGTAAAACAGTGACAATGTGACATAATGTTATTTTAATTAAATTTAACTTTCTTTTAGATTTTTTCGTTGTTTTTTATTTATTTCTGTAACTTATGATTTGGTCAACTTACCTAGATATCATGTATACAAAATGTAAGGACAAGAAATTGTACACGAAATATAAATATTGCAAGAAATAATAATCAGCTCGTTTGTTGTCTATTTATATCTGTACATGGATGATACGTTGCCTATCTGTACCTTTTATCCATTATGTCTTTCCGCCCGTTACAACGAGCGGTCCAGCCATCCACAAAATGTCCAGTCAGTCTATCCATTGTAGACGTGCACCCAGGGCCGCCTTAAGGCAAGGGCACACTGCACACTTGCCCAGGTTTTGACGCTTCTTGGATGCCTCGCCTTTCTAGGGGCATCAAACATCTTTATTATAAAATATATGGACATATCTTTAGGGGGTTTAATTTCCTTTTATTTTTGGAACTCATTTGAGAAAAGTTCGATGCAGCGATTTTGAGGAGGGAAAAAAGGGGGGGGGGTGTGTGTTAAATTCAATAAAATAGTTTCAAACAAAAAAA
The DNA here is from genome assembly GCA_964033795.1 of Lymnaea stagnalis. Lineage (NCBI taxonomy): Eukaryota > Metazoa > Mollusca > Gastropoda > Lymnaeidae > Lymnaea > Lymnaea stagnalis. The sequence continues at coordinate 90,641 of CAXITT010000165.1, read as the reverse complement.
TATTACGCGCCAAACGCAGTTACATTAAAAAAAAAATTATTTAACGTAGTTATCGGGAATCATATTTTGCGCTTTACTGAACTCATTAATGAACCATAATTTATTTCAAACATATAGAATTATTTGTAATATAATCTGATTACCAAGTTCGCCAATTAGGAAGCATTCTATAAGGTAGCAGTCTATTGGGAATCAGTCTATTAGAAAGCAGTCTATTAGAAAGCAGTCTATTAGGAAGCAGTCTATTTAGGAAGCAGTCTATTAGGAAGCAGTCCACGAGTCACACCAAAAGCGTAGTAAATATAAGAAGATATGAATGCTTTTATGAAATATATCCTATCTTCTTTACTTATTTATGCCATTTCTATGGCTTTTAAAAGATTCCGGTTGGAAAAGCTATTCAAAATGTATAACAAATTTCTGCAAAATAGTTTTTGCTCTCTCTCTTTTTTTTTTTGTATCTGTAACAATGGCAATATTTAAATTTTAAATAAATTACAAAATGTAAATATTATTATACTAGCGAGAACCCGTAATGCCCCTCAAAGAAAAAATGTGTTTGCGTTTAATTACGTTTTTTAAAGTAATTTTTTAAAAAAAATATATGTTTATTTTTCCCATCTGGTGCGTAAAGAAATAAATTAGAATGTTTTTCGACGCGTGAGCAGGCCACATACAGCTGTCCACGTGAGAAGGCCACATACAGCTGTCCACGTGAGAAGCTTGGATTTTCAAAATTTAGTCCATAAACTTGTAATGATTGATCACCTATGCAGCAGCTCTGTTTGAATATAGCTCACATAAGCAGAAAATAATTTGGACCCCGGCCCCAAAAGGAATATTTCAAAATGGATAACCTAATTTAGAAACGTTTGCGGGTTTGCGCACAACTTACCAAAACTTTATCGCAATCGGATAAATAGTATAGGAACGCATAGAGAAATTATATTTAGCTCATAAAAGGACAAAAAACAAGAATTTAGGTCCCCGGGCCAAAAACGGAATGTGTGAGATAATTCAAAAACATTTACTCGCGTTTGTACAACAAATCACAAAAAAGCTTTCGCTATCGGATAAATGGTATAGGAGCGCATACGGGACATACATACATACATGAATTTTTACATGTATAGATATAGGTTACCGAATAAAAGATACCTTTTGCGCAACTATTCGAGGAAGCCTTCTATCTATCTATCTATCTATCTATCTATCTATCTATCTATCTATCTATCTATCTATCTATCTATCTATCTATCTATCTATCTATCTATCTATCTATCTATCTATCTATCTATCTATCTATCTATCTATCTATCTATCTAATCTATCTATCTATCTATCTATCTATCTATCTATCTATCTATCTATCTATCTATCTATCTATCTATCTATCTATCTATCTATCTAGCTATCTATCTAATCTTGTTTCTGTCTATCTATCTGTCTATCTATCTGTCTTTCATCTATTTATCTATCTATCTAAAAGTTCTTAACCCATTTTTTTTTTTAAATTAAATTTTCTTCGTCTAAAATGATTGGGTTTTGATATTTATGGGTATAATTATGTAAATGTACTTACATTTGCTAACGACACTGATTTTCTTAATTGGTTATGTAAGAATATAGCAAGTGATGGAAAATTATCGCCCCATCTCAAATCTACCATTTATATCCAAAATCTTAGAAAAAATCGTTCTCCGCCAATTACTGGATCACCTAAATCAGTGTGACTTGTTTGAACCTTTCCAGTCAGCATACAGGGCGCATCACTCTCCTGAGACATCCCTTTTGCGCGTGATAAATGACCTTCTGTCGTCTTGTGATGAGGGCCAGGTATTTATTTTGTCTTTACTCGATTTATCGGCAGCTTTCGATACGCTTGACCACGGCATACTGCTCCAGCGTCTGCAAAAAACTTTCGGTCTCACAGATACCGTCCTGAGATGGTTTCACTCGTATATGACAAATCGGGTCCAGTAAGTTATTTCAAACGGCTTTACTTCGAAGCAAACCATAATCGAATCCGGAGTACCCCAGGGCTCGGTCCTAGGCCCGATGCTTTTCACTATGTACGTTCAGCAGCGATCAAGCAATTTGAAATGTTCACGGACGATACACAACTTCATCAATCCGTGATCCCCTCTCAGTTCCCTCAACTTCTTAGTACGACACAGAAGACAGTGGAGTCAGTTAAGCACTGGATGACCATAAACAAGCTCAAATTGAATGATGAAAAGACTGAGCTGATCCCCATTGCCACTGCTCAGAAACAAAAATCTGTCAAACACACAACATCACTTACTCTCTCAGGTATGCAGATTGAGTTTACTCATACAGTTCGAGACCTGGGTGTCTATTTAGACAGAGCACTTACTATGGAAAATCATATTAACATGCTTTGCAAGGCAATTTTCCTAGAGCCGCGCAGGATTAGTCACATCAGACCTTTCTTAACGTTAGATGCATCAAAGAGGCTGATGTCTGCATTTGTGTTATCACACATGGACTACTGCAATGCTCTCATGGTGGGTCTCCCAGCTACGCTCTTGGATAAAATTCAAAGAGCACAGAATAATGCGGCTCGCATTGTTCTTCGCAAACGCAAATTCGACCATGCTAAAACACTTCTGAGGGAGCTGCAGTGGCTGCCGGTCCGCGCTCGCATAGAGTACAAAATTGCAACTTTGTGCTACCGCTGCTTACATGACCTGGCGCCATCTTATCTCAAAGCACTCATGACGCCTTATGTACCCACTAGAGAGCTCCGTTCATCCGATAGTGGCAAAATATCAATACCGTGTGTTCGCCTTGAGACTTACGGAAAGCGAACTTTTGCATTTGCCGGCCCAACAATTTGGAACGCCCTTCCAGTCGCTCTCAGAAGCAGCCAGACACTGGAGTCCCTTAAAACCGATTTAAAAACACATCTATTTCGCAAACACCTTCTGGGGTGATGCTATCTACCATCTTTTTCAGTTAATGTATATTGGCTTGTGTTGCTTATGGTTGAAACGGGATGAAAGACTTTGACTGGGTATGCTCGTATGTAGCTTTATATTGTTGCGTCTGTTTTTAAATGTGGTAAATTTTAGATTGTTTTTATTTCTCTTTTTAATATGGTTGACTTTGTACCGCGCTTCGACCTTTTGGGAATGAAGAGTGTTTTTCAAATAAACTTTATTATTATTATATATTTTTCACAAATTATATAATATCATTGGATTTAAAGGTATTGTCATCCTCGTAAAAATGTACACACCCTATTTCCTACCCCCGATATATAATATGGACCTAAGAAGGTGAATGATTGATCAAATTCATACGGAGGCGTATTTTCTGTTGCCTTGTGCTGCCTTGTGCTGCCTTGTGCTGCCTTGTGCTGCCTTGTGCTGCCTTGTGCTGCCTTGTGCTGCCTTGTGCTGCCTTGTGTTGCCTTGTGTTGCCTTGTGCTGCCTTGTGCTGCCTTGTGTTGCCTTGTGCTGCCTTGTGCTGCCTTGTGCTGCCTTGTGTTGCCTTGTGTTGCCTTGTGCTGCCTTGTGTTGCCTTGTGTTGCCTTGTGTTGCCTTGTGCTGCCTTGTGTTGCCTTGTGTTGCCTTGTGTTGCCTTGTGCTGCCTTGTGTTGCCTTGTGCTGCCTTGTGCTGCCTTGTGCTGCCTTGTGCTGCCTTGTGTTGCCTTGTGTTGCCTTGTGTTGCCTTGTGTTGCCTTGTGTTGCCTTGTGCTGCCTTGTGTTGCCTTGTGTTGCCTTGTGCTGCCTTGTGCTGCCTTGTGCTGCATTGTGTTGCCTTGTGTTGCCTTGTGTTGCCTTGTGTTGCCTTGTGCTGCCTTGTGTTGCCTTGTGTTGCCTTGTGTTACCTTGTGTTGCCAGGGGGCAAATTAAAGTGTCGTATTATTTCACCCCTTCCCCCCCCCCTTTTTTTTTTTCAAGAGTTAAAAAAAATATAATATAATCATCGACGGGATCGTGACCCCCTTACTTGCGCAAAACCTGATTTTTTGCTTTTCATATGCTTTGTTCTTATTCGGATGAGTGATAAATGCATTATTGTATGATATTTGGCTATGTGGTTTCGCTGTACTGATTGATTTAAACGGCACTTTTTATTAAAGGTATATTTAAATGTAACCTTTTTACTACTTTATAAATTTTATAAAAGTATATTTTTGGAATGAATAAAAAGTAAAAATCATTCAGTGTTAAAAATACAAAGCTTAAGATTTATTTAATTTTAGCCAATTTTAGCAATGTTACAAGCAACCATTTATGTTTATTAATTTTAAATAAATGGAAAATAAATTACCTGTTTTGTTACACGTGGTTATAAAATCAAATAAATTTAGAACTATGGCTAAAATAGGCATTTCACGCTATGACGTCATTGCGTATTTATTTAAATCAATTTAATTTATTTTTATTTCGTGATATTAACAACACACTAAATATAACAGATGTTTTGGGGTTTCCCGATACATGTGATTACGATGCAATTCTGAGATCATATTTTTTTTATTAATAATTTTTTTCATAACTTTTACATTCGGATAAAATGCCTAGAATAGTTCCATAGTCGTATCTTTAAATGTATTTGTCATTTATAATATCTATAAATGAAAGCGGATATATAATATTTTGGCGCATTTAAATTTATGCGATTCCAGTAAAATAAATAAAATAACTATAACTGTTTTGAAGAATCCGAACGTATCTACATATTTTTGGTCCTATGGCGTTATATCAGCATAGCTCATTCTTATATATCTATATTAAGTATTATTTCTTTATGGTCTATAATAAAGTTAGAAATCTTTTCATTTTCTTTTTTGTTTTTGACTAACAACTTTTTTTTGTACCAAATTGTTTTGGTTTAAATTCATTTCTAAATGAAGAAGTGTCCAGAAATAAATATTTTGAATAAAACATTATAAAACATTACTAAGAAGTAACAACTAAAAACAAGTGATTTGAATGAAAACAACCAGGTCAAGGGTCCCCTACATCTCCATTAACATCTTTTCTGTTGCTCGCCGATAAGGTGTAGAATGGTATGGTCAAAAATAGACCTCTGCTTTGACATGATTAACGCTTTCTGGGGATGGGATCACTGGGCGCCTCCCCCAAACCCATCTCTAGGTTGTTGGTTGTTGGTTGTTGGTTGTTTTTGTTTTGTTTTTTTGAGGAGCTTCGAAATTCCGCTCCCTTTCCGATCACAATGAAAGTACTGGAATATTTTAATCTACATAAAAGTATAGATTAAATCAGCGAAACTAAGCTGGGGGAGGGGCAAAGCATCCTCTTTGGGGGGAGGGGGTGCAACAACTGGACTTAAATGTTTGAATATGGTTGTGTTATTGTTTGTCCTTGGCGTGCAAAGATCACCCTGAGTCCAACTTAATGTGCAGCCTTGACTTGAGCTGTATTTTGCTTAAAGTGAGGGAGAGTTGCTCAATTCGTCACCAGCTTCAATCTCTTTCTGGACTATTTAATCCTATGGCAAGATTTAGTCAAGACGACTTTAAATAGACCAGGATGCACTAGATGACCCGCTGTGTGTGTCTTGTGTCTTCCTGTGCTCTTTACGCGTGCCACGTCGCATGAATTGTAAGAATTTCATTGTGTAAACTAATATTTATTACGGTGGTGATAGACCTGGCATTGGATGAATTCATTGTTAATTTTGGCGCTGATAGATGCCCTGCTCCCTTCCGAATGACTAATAATGCGCAAACAGGGGACACATAGCTTTTCATACCATTACTTTAATAGGTTTGAGATGATTTGGAAGTCTCTGTATATTACTTTGACCAGGGCACCCGATGTTGCTAAGAAGGCCGGATATCTACTGATATATCCATATACATCTTTACATAGCGTAAACAGTGACATATAAAGTGACTGATACTTTCTTCCTCACAGCTATCAGTCAATCGCAGGGTTCATCAATTATTTCATCCAACTCATTAGTTTTATATTATTACGGCTTAAAATAAAAAGTAATAAATCAATCTTATTCTTACCAAATGTAACTAAAATTACAAGTATTAAAAAGGATGTTTTTGGAAGTATTTTTTATTACTGGAGGCAGTGCCTTGCATCTTAGATGGAGTCTAACACATATCAATGGGTTGTTTGGATTCAATGCTAAAACATGAACCGGAAATGAAACGAAAAGAAACAGTGACGCCTGCCCCGGAAATAGAAGTGTTATTCCATAATTGAAGATGTGCCAGAGTAAGGCACAGATAGAACTGGAACATTCGTTTGGAATGGAGGCGGAAAAACTTGAACATTCCTTTTCATAAACACGCTGTAAGAATGTTGGTTCAATGCTGGCACTCGAGGCTGGCACTCCAGGCTGGCACTCCAGGCTGGCACTCCAGGCTGACACTCCAGGCCGGAACTCCAGGCTGGAACTCCAGGCTGGCACTCCAGGCACACTTCCACTCTTCAACCGTTAAAAAAAAAATAAGTCGGTATAAACGCGGAAGGAAGTTTGACTATAAATTAGCTATCAATGCACGTTGTTTTCATATAGATAAGAATCTCTGAGCATGCCTATTGCTTTCATACCTTACTGTAAGCTTCGTATTAAATACAGTAACATTTCGATAACATTTGTTATTTTCAAATAACTTGTAATAGTATGTACAGTATTCACTTGTGTGCGGTCGATTCAAATTCGTTAAACTATCGAGATACATTCTCCACGTGTCTACCCTGGGTAGATAACTTGATTCAAAAGAACGCATTGTCGACAATATGGAACATTTAAAAAAAAATTAAATCAAACTTTAGAAAAAACGTTTATTTTAAAAGATGGTAAGTTGATATGAATAAGTCTCATCTGGACCAGAAACAATACATAAAGGAAACCACTGAGTGCATAGTATTCATTTGTTCTACACAATGGTTTAATCAAGGCAGAAACAGTGATATTGACTTCACTCGAAAAATATAATGTTTATGAAGGAAGGCTTGAATTGGAAGTAATGGCTTCACTAAAAATTATAAAAAGTTTCAATTGGCCAATTGAACTCTCGACACCACGTGTTTGCCTTGAGACTTACGGAAAGCGCACTTTCGCATTTGCTGGTCCACTAATTTGGAACGCCCTTCCTGTCGATCTCAGAAACAACCAGACACTGGAGTCCTTTAAAACCGATTTAAAGACACATCTATTTCGCAAACACCTTCTGGGATGATTGTCAACATTATTTTCCAGTTAATGCATAATGGCTGTGTTGCTTGTCCTTTAAAACCGATTTAAAGACACATCTATTTCGCAAACACCTTCTGGGATGATTGTCAACATTATTTTCCAGTTAATGCATAATGGCTGTGTTGCTTATGGTTGAAATGGCTAGAAAGACTTTGACATTGTATGCTTGTACTTAGTTTTTGTCGTGTTGCGTTTGTTTTAAATGTGGTAAACTATAGATTTTTTGTTTTTTTTTACTTTGTACCGCGCTTCGAGCCTTTGGGGATGAAGCGTGTTTTTGAAATGAACTTTATTATTATTATTATTATTATTATAATATAAAATATCAAATGATAGACATTTTACTGAAAAAGGAACGTTTTTCTAAGACACTTTGCAATGTACTGTTTCAAAATGTGGCTGTGCTGGTTTTGTTTTTATACTACACATTTATTTCACGACCTGCTTGTCATTTCTAAGAGGGGGAAATCGATACAATAATAAATAAGATAAATAAATAATCTAAGCCTGAGGTGATTGTATTGAATAATTCATGGAAGGATTGGGGTTTTCAAAACTGGATAGAAATTTAACCATCTTTCTTTTTCTGTTGGTAATTAATTGCATCTTCTGTTACTGGTGTGCTTTATTATTCAAGATTCCGAAAAAAAATAAGATATTTTAGATAAGTTCTAGAACAAAAAAAACAAAAAAAAAAACAAAACAAAAAAAACAGGAGACTTCAAGAAAAGAAGAAAACGATTAGGAAATTTAAAGTAAGCTGGACGGATCTCACACTTATTATTAGATACTTATATTGTAAATTTGTAACCACAGATCGTGCAAGGTTTCACACACTTACATTTCAGGCGAGACCTCTCCCTCTACATCTCTTGCACACCAAGATCTTACAATTACAATAATCTTTGCACCGTCCTATACACAAAACATTTTGTATTTATATATTACTTATTATGTATATAATAATGAAAATATCATTTCTTTCTTCATTTTTCATTAGAAAGAAAAATTAACTGTTCCATCGAAAACTGGACACGTGAGTCTAATACTACAGTATCCGACATGTGTATTGAGCGGGTCTAAAGGTAAGGCTACGGTGATGGCTACTTCAAAAATGACTCATTCACGCCTATGAATCGATGAATGTGGTAGAGAGACAGGTGTGGCTACGGAGATGGCTACTTTCAAATGACTCATTTACGTCTATGAATCTATGAATGTGGTATGGAGAGACAGGCTAGGTGGTAAACCGTTTCACTTTTGCATAATTTATTACTATTTCAAGCATCACAATTTTATGAATATTTCAAGCATCAATATTGTAAAACTATTTTAAGCATCACAATTTTATGACTATTTTAATCATCACAAATATGTGTGTCTATTTCAAGCATCACAATTTTGTGACTATTACAAGCATTACAATTGTTATGACTATTTCAAGTATCACAATTTTATGAATATTTCAAGACTCATACTTTTATGACTATTTGAAGCAGCACAATGTTATGATTATATCAAGCACTATAAGTTTATGAGTTTCTTAGAACCAATTTGTTTGTGCTCTTTCAATGTGCCAAACTTTTCATTTCACTTCCATATTTGTTTGGTATTACAATCAAAACTAATTAAAGTATTTTTTCTTTATTGCTTTTTTTTATCATGTTCGTTTTCTTTCTTAACTCATTTCCGAGTGTGTAATCTGGTACCCCCTCCACCACCCCCCCCCCCACCTTTACAGCCCCCTCTCTTGTAAGAATCCAAGTCAATGCTAACCAAAGTTCTTAGGTTTGTAAAAGACTTTTTTTATATATATTTGATGATTTCAGGACGCATTCAATCAGTTTTATAAAGTACACCAGGGTTCAATTAACCTGGTTTAAGACATACTGGCACTAACATAAAGGCTAAAGAAACGTATGGTGGCACAACATGTCACATATCACATTGAAAACGTTTCTTGTATAGTATTTTATTGAAATTGTTGAATAACACAATGCATTTACAAGACTAATTTGGTTGTTATTTATAAATGCTAAGGGGGCAAAAATGTTCAGGTTCAAGTTTTAAAGTTCTGATTCTGTCCTAGTGAGTATTAAATAACTTTTGCAAATAACTAATTGAGATAAAATATGCCAGTGACACCTTTGACTCGTCTAATCGCAATGAAAATACTATGTTATCCTCTTCAGCTAAATCTCGTGTATCAAATATAATGTTATTAGATACAATTTTTAAAATACAACTTCCAAATAATGTTATTCGTTAAAAGGATTTTAAGAAATTCTTTCTCAAATTCAGGCCGTGAAACATTGTTTCAAAATTGCAACTCCAGATTCTTCAAGTTGGTTTTGGTGGTGATGTGTGGATCATTGCTTTTTAGCAATTTTTTCAGGAACCAAGTAGCTTGAATCTAGAGATTTCTCAGATTTCTTGATTCATGTTTGCTAAAAGATTCAGACTATTTCTTTATTGATTTCGAAAGTTCATTCATTTTACCCGTTTTTATGACAACATATGTTATAGAGGTAAAATGAAGGCTTAATTGGTTAGGTACCGTAAATTCAATGACAAAATATCTTCGCAATAAACACTGGGGACGAATCGTTTGTTAACGACCTCAGAATGTAAACAAATTTGACTAGATGAAAAAAGTTTCAATGACACCTTTTTCCTACAGGACAGTTAAATGACACTTGTTTCCTAAAGGAAAGTTCAATGACACCTTCTACTACAGGACAGTTCAATGACACTTGTTTCCTACAGGAAAGTTCAATGACACTTTTTTTCCTAGAGGAAAGTTCAATCAAACTTGTTTGCTACTGGACAGTTCAATGACACTTGTTACCTACTGTAAAGTTCAATGACACTTTTTTCCTACAGGAAAGTTCAATGATACTTTTTTTCCTACTGGACACTTCAATGACACTCTTTTTGCCTATTGAACAGTTCAATGACACTTGTTTCCCACTGGACAGTTCAATGACACTTTTTTCCTACAGGAAAGTTCAATGACACTTGTTTCCTATTGGACAGTTCAATGACACTTGTTTCCTACAGGAAAGTTTAATGACACTTTTTTCCTACCGGACAGTTCAATGGCACTTTTTTCCTACGGGACAGTTAAATGATACTTGTTTCCTACTGGACAGTTCAATGACACTTTTTTCCTACCGGACAGTTCAATGACACTGGTTTCATACTGGAAAGTTCAATGACACTTTATTCCTACTGCACAGTTCAATGACACTTGTTTCCTACTGGACAGTTAAATGACACTTGTTTCCTACTGCACAGTTCAATGCCACTTGTTTCCTACTGGAAAGTTCAATGACAATTGTTTGCTTCTGGAAAGTTCTATGACACTTGTTTCCTACAGGACAGTTCAATGACACTTGTTTCTTAAAGGAAAGTTCAAAGCAACTTGTTTCCTACAGGACAGTTCAATTACACTTGTTTTCTAAAGGAAAGTTCAAAGCAACTTGTTTCCTACTGGACAGTTCAATGACACTTGTTTCCTACTGCACAGTTCAATGCCACTTGTTTCCTACTGGACAGTTCAATGACACTTGTTTCCTTGTGGAAAGTTCTATGACACTATTTTCCTACAGGACAGTTCAATGACACTTTTTTTCCTAAAGGAAAGTTCAAAGTACTTGTTTCCTACTGGACAGTTCAATGACACTTGTTTCCTAATGGACAGTTCAATGACACCTTTTTTCCTTGGGGCAGTTTAATGACACTTGTTTCCTTCTGGAAATTTCTATGACACTTGTTTCCTACAGGACAGTTCAATGACACTTGTTTACTAAAGAAAAGTTCAAAGACACTTGTTTCCTACTGGACAGTTAAATGACACTTTTTTCCCACTGCACAGTTCAATGACACTTGTTTCCTACTGGACAGTTCAATGACACTTGTTTCCTTCTGGAAAGTTCTATGACACTTTTTTCCTACAGGACAGTTCAATGACACTTGTTTCCTTCTGGAAAGTTCAAAGACACTTGTTTTCTTCTGGAAAGTTCTATGACACGTTTTTCCTACTGGACAGTTCAAAGACACTTTTTTCCTACTGAACAGTTCAGTGACAATTGTTTCCTACAGCACATTTCAACATTTGAAGTCAGGCGTTTTTTTCCATAATGCTCATTTCATACTGGATAGTCCAACATTTGATGCCAGGCAGGAGCCTAGTTAGGGTTGTTGTCACTTGGAGCGATAAACTCATGGTGTCACCACCCTCCCTCCGATTTCTACGATTGATTTCTTCTTGCTAAAATAAGTCTACAGTATAAAAACGACAAGAACAAAGACTAATTTATTGAAGGTCAGGAGGAACATGTTTTTAAGAACTGTAATATTTACTAAGAAACGCGAGACCACATCGAATTTATATCAATGGAGAGCTTCCTGTTCGAAAGTTTCGAATGTTACCGAACACTTGGATCGGCGTTGAAGCATTGTCAAAACGGTGTTTTTTCTGACCAAATTATAGAGTCACCACATTTCTGATACATCAACCTTGAACTTTTAATAAAGCACGCATTTCGATTGGTGACATATGTGAAAAATTGACGTGTGATCGGTTATCCTTTTACGAAATTTGGTAAGACCGAGTGGTTATGCTCTGTGAATATGCAATTTGTCCATTTGGTGTTACCGCCTTGAGATGATGTCACCTGGTGCGGTCTGCATCCCCCCTACTGATGCCAGGCATTGTTTCCATTATATATATTTCATACTGGACCGTACAACATTTGGTGCCAGGCTACGTTCCCATTACAGTTATTTCATACTGTAACTTTTAACATTTGATCAGGTTAGGTCAGTGTTCCCAGCGTGCCACCCCCCCCCCGCCCGTCTTGGGGGCAAGTTGATTGTTAAGTGGGGCAATTCGAAAATGAGCTGTGTAGAGTATGAAAACTAACCGTCTACTATGATTTAACTTGTATTTTAAAAGGAGAATCGTTGGTCTCAATGGGAAATAAGCGTCCACATAAGAGTGTTGTAAAATTCGTTGATTTCAAAAATAGTTCCTAGTCTAGTCTCAGTTGGTAAAAATTATAATTATAACAGATGCGTTTTCTGATCTTTTGTGGAAATATGCTTCTATTTAAATGTTGTATTTCTTTATATTTCTTTCTTTTTTTTTTTTTTAAATATTTTTTGCTCACATTATTTTATTTTCTTGGTAATTTTTTTTCGGCTTCCCAATAAAATGAGTGTTTTTTTGTTTTTTTGTTGAAATATGCTTTTATTTAAATGTTTTATTTCTTTATATTTTTTTTTTTTTTTTTTTTTTAAATATTTTTTGCTCACATTATTTTATTTTCTTGGTAATTTTCTTTCGGCTTCCCAATAAAATGAGTGCAAAAAAATAAATAGCTATAATTTGGATTCATACATTGTGCTCCTTTTAAATCGACGAAATGCTAAAGGCGGCTATTTTTATCGTTTCCATCTTCATATTTAGCTGTCTGTGGATTTAGGGGCATAAGTGATTTGCTGTTTAAAAAAAAAAATATAACACACTGGGGAGACTTGAGATTGAAGCTATCTAAATTGTAGCCTAACATGGCATTTCTGTGCAGCAACCATATTAGTTTTCTCACTCTGTATTTTCGATCTCCCATTGCATGCTAAAAATATATGTAATGAATAAAAATCAAATAATAAATAGATAAAATATTTTAGAAAAATTCTTCATTTTGTACTTAAATTTCAGTTCTCCCATGTATGTTTTGAACACTTACATATTGTGCTTTCTTAATTATTTTTTTTTAAAAAACCTATTAATTCCTACAGCCTTTTCACCTTCTTCATAAGACCTATCACTTAGATTTCATTCAATGAACAGCTTATTTTTTTAATAATAAAAATTATATATACATTTATAAATACATAGGGGCAAACGAATTTTAGGAAGGTTAGGTAGGGCATAGCACAAAGAAGGTTGGGAAACACTGTGTTAGAAGTGCTAAGGGTAATAAGGGGGAGATACTGCAATCGGGTTAAGCAGAAGTGCTATAAAGGCTTGCATTGAGTTTCATATTAAACTAAAATTATTATGGTGCATATTAAACTAAAGGGTCCCTCTTTGGGGTCTCGGACAGGTTGAGAGACACATTTTCTCGAGGAAATATTATAAGTTAAACATCATCAAAAAATACAAATGTACGTTAAATAATAACCCAATTACATTTTTTTTTTAATAAGCTGACTCCACAAAAAATACCGGTTTTTATTTCACTTCACAAAAATGAATGCGTGATTTGTAAGCTCTCTCCTTGGCAGGCATTGACTTCACCCCCAAACACAAAGGCCGGTCATCAGTAAGCAATTATTGAATAAACTATTGCAGGATCGATAGCGCCCGCTTCGTGTTTGTTTACCCGATAGGCCCCGACCCCTCTTTTGTTTGGTTAACTAGTGCGTTCACGTTGGAGCGTCATTAGTCCCCCCACCAGGCAGGGCTGAAGGACAGGGGGGGCGGGGGGGGGGGG
>CAXITT010000165.1:62594-74691 GCA_964033795.1 Lymnaea stagnalis | reverse complement strand
TATTAGGTTTAGTCTTTGTGTTTGGTGTATTAGGTTTAGTCTTTGTGTTTGGTGTATTAGGTTTAGTCTTTGTGTTTGGTGTATTAGGTTTAGTCTTTGTGTTTGGTGTATTAGGTTTAGTCTTTGTGTTTAGTATATTAGGTTTAGTCTTTCAGTTTGGTATATTAGGTTTAGTCTTTGTGTTTGGTGTATTTGTTATAGTTTTGCGTGTGGTATATTAGGTTTAGTCTTTGTGTTTGGTATATTAGGTTTAGTCTTTGTGTTTGGTGTATTTGGTATAGTTTTGTGTGTGGTATATAAGGTTTAGTCTTTGTGTTTGGTGTATTTGGTTTATTCCTAGTGTGGGGGGTACATTGTACGTATAGTTTTGTGTGGGGTACATTGTTTATATAGTTTTTGCGTGTGTTGTTATTGGTATTTTTATGTCTCGTATAATCGGTATTTTGTGTGTGTGGTGTTATTGGTATAGACTTTGTGTGTGGTGTTATTGGTATAGTCTTTGTGTGTGGTGTTATTGGTATAGTCTTTGTGTGTGTTGTTATTGGTATAGTCTTTGTGTGTGGTGTTATTGGTATAGTCTTTGTGTGTGGTTTTATTGGTATAGTCTTTATGTGTGGTGTTATTGGTATAGGCTTTGTGTGTGGTGTTATTGGTATAGTCTTTGTGTGTGGTGTTATTGGTATAGTGTTTGTGTGTGGTGTTATTGGTATAGTATTTGTGTGGTGTAATTGGTATAGTCCTTGTGTGTGGTGTTATTGTTATAGTCTTTGTGTGTGGTGTCATTGGTATAGTCTTTGTGTGTGGTGTTTTGGTATAGTGTTTGTGTGTGGTGTTATTGGTATAGTCTTTGTGTGTGGTGTCATTGGTATAGTCTTTGTTTGTGGTGTTATTGGTATAGTCTTTGTGTGTGGTGTTATTGGTATAGGCTTTGTGTGTGGTGTTATTGGTATAGGCTTTGTGTGTGGTGCTATTGGTATAGTCTTTGTGTGTGGTGTTATTGGTATAGTGTTTGTGTGTGGTGTTATTGGTATAGTCTTTGTGTGGTGTAATTGGTATAGTCCTTGTGTGTGGTGTTATTGGTATAGTCTTTGTGTGTGGTGTCATTGGTATAGTCTTTGTGTGTGGTGTAATTGGTATAGTCCTTGTGTGTGATATATTAGTTGCTGTTTTTTTTGTCAAAATAAAATATAAAATATTGCTTTGCTAAGGTCTGTGAGAAGAATGACCTCACCATCGATACGAAAAAAAGAGATCTTGTACCAACCAGCTGCAGGAAAAGCTTTAAAACAGACGAAAATATCAGTAAAGGAACGGATTCACATATTTGGGCGTTACCCTCTCCAAGTCAGTAATAATAGATGATGAGATAAATAACCCAATTTCTAAAGCAAATGTTGCACTCGGATGGCTCCACGAGAGTGTTTGGAAGCGAAGGGTCTCAGTCTATGCTAGCGAGACGTGGACAGTGTACAGCAGACATGCTAGACAGCTCAACAACATCCACCTACTCTGCCTATGTAAACTTCTTGGCATAAGGTGCTAGGAAAGAGACCCTGATACGGAGGTCCCAAAACGGGCTGATTTTTATCGTCATCTACATGATCCTACAAAAGGACAAGCTTGGCGTGCAGGGCGTTGGCAAGAGTAACGACTAATGTTCGCTGAACTCTCCAGTGAGAAACACTCACGTGGTGGTGGGCAGAAAAACCTGCTTTAAGGACTGTCTCAAGGACATTGACCTTGATTCGGGGAGACAATTGCTATGGGCCGTGCAAGTTGGCGTGGTTAACTCACTGTCGGAGGAGAATCCTCAGAGAACAAGCGCACCGCTTACGTCCAAAGCAAGCGCACTGCAAGGAAAAGTAGAATCGGCTCAAAAACAAGGACGCAAAAAAAAATGTGTCCCACGTGCGGGAAATCTTTCCAGGCACAAATAGCACTGGCAGACCACCTGCGTACTCACCGTATGACAAAACCATGGTCATTTTCGCATCCCCATAAGGAACATCAACAAAAATAGATTTTTTTATTATTAATTTTGCATAATTTTTTGTGTAGTATATATTTGGTATAGTTTGTTTGTGAGGTGTACTTTGAACATTTTATGTTACGCTTCCTTCGATTTCAGTCCGATGTTGTAGTAATTGCAATGCGTTGAGCTGAAATATAATGAACTGCATAGTCAAATACAAATGTTAGTCTTTTATAATGACATGGATCGTCATTTTGAGTCCAAAAAATATCGAAGTGAAAATAAATAGGCGGGCTAATCCTCCCTATATTCCGTTTAATATCAGTTCAGCCGTTGTTAGACAATATTACAACACAACTCTATCTCCATGAACACTTCAAAGTGGTTTATTTATTCTTTGTTTAAATGTTCCTGTCTTCTTTATCACGCTTGATATAATATCTGTGCGAGTTGGTTTGCAAATCTCAAGTTGATGATCTGGAGTTCAATCCCAACCGAAGTCCAGTCACGCTAAAACCTGTGGATGGGACTCGAGGCCACAGATCTAAGTCAAGGAAACCAGGAGATGGGGTTCCGATAGGTGGATAACATTGGTACAATGAAAAATTCCGACAACTCATGCGACATCACTGGAACCAAATGATGTTCCCTTGGGTTATCCAGCGGCATGGAGTGAGGCGATTTGCTGTTGGGAACCAGTTATAATCCTAGAAGACTAAGCCTAGGCCGTGTGTTATAAGGAGTTATATAGTTTTCAAATGACTGCCTTATAACAAAGTTAGAAACCCAATTTCGAAACTTAATAATTAAAGAATTCTATAAATGTAAGTTCAAACATTTAGATTTTGAATTCTATAAATGTAAGTTCAAACATTCACATATTGAATTATATCAAAGGTAAGTTCACACATTTACATATTGAATTCTATCAATGTAAGTTCACACATTCACATATTGAATTCTATCAATGTAAGTTCACACATTCACATATTGAATTCTATCAATGTAAGTTCACACATTCACATATTGAATTCTATCAATGTAAGTTCATACATTCATATTTTGAATTCTATAAATGTAAGTTCACACATTCAAATATTGAATTCTATCAATGTAAGCTCACACATTCATATATTGAATTCTATCGATGTAAGTTCACGTAGGGCGCAAACTTAAAACGTCCATCAAGCTGAATCATTGGACAGCATTTTTAATGGAACAAAAAGGTGCACACATTATAAAAATAAAAGAGCTCCGTTTTTGCTCTTAGCCCAGTTTGTTCAGCACATATTGACTCAGCCCTTGAATGCGAGCTAACCGCATAACAAAACAAATATTTCAACAAACGTCGGCAGTTTGCAATAAATAAGCAATTTCTTTCCATCTTTTTAGCACGACTTGGTTAAGTCTGCTAGGAAAATAATTCTGTTCGAGTTTGTACAAAAGGGCAACGGTGAGGGACTATTGGGTAGATACAAAGAACGGTCCAAACTTAGGTGCCTCAACCCATTTGAAATATTTCTCATCGGGATGTTTTATGAACAGTCGGAAATATAATACATCTTATAAAATTGAGGAACGGGGGAGAAGAAATACCAAACAAGAAAAAAAAATGAAAAAAAAAAAAAAAAAAAAAAGGTTAAGAAAAAATTTGCTTGAAGAAGAAGTTTCTATTTTTGTCTAGTTTTTCAAAGCCTTCAACTTTAAATTCATGACAAATAAAAAAAAAAAAAAAATTTAAAAAAAAAAAAAAAAAAAAAAAAAAAATGAAAGGTTTAGAGAAAATTTGCTTGAAGAAGAAGTTTCTATTTTTGTCTAGTTTCTCAAAGCCTTCAACTTTCAATTCATGACATATAAAAAAAAAAAAAAAATTTAAAACGTTCCCTTTTTGACACATGTTTGTCCATCTTATATGTGCACGTTACTTTTATATTCTTATAACAACTAAACCTTGTCCATACGATTTATATGTGCATGCTATTCGGTTTCCCACAGCTGTTCCTCATAGTCTATAAGATCAAACCTCCGGGCTGGGATTGGGCTGGGAAGGTCTTTTTAGCTCATTTTTGTCTAAAAATGCTCTACTAAAAATTTAACGTATATAAAAATTGAAATTTAGACAAAACTAAAAACCGTAATATTTCTTATCTTGGTGCAAGAAGTAGATGCATGTAAGACACGAATGCATTACAACGAGCTGATTATCATACGACTAAGGAAAAAGGTCTTAATTTAAAAGCAACAAGATATCAAGCTAAATAAATTGGGGATGAACCTCGAGAATTACATTAGAAAGGTCGCGAGTGTTAGTTGGTGGGCATATACAATTCTGGAATAATTAAAAATTGGATCTTTCTGGTCCACACAAGTTTTAATTACACTGCTCTAAGTAAGAGGGGACAAAATCGGTAACCCAACACCACGAAAAAAACGGGCTTGTAGGACCGAGGATGGCGATGGTCAGGATGGACCACGCCCTCTGGCATCATCTCATAGACTTAATGAGTAGCACGTGACACCGGCACTTCCTGCGTCTTTCCTCTCTCAACAAGTACTGTCGTCTGTGGTCAAGTTATTCTAAAACTCTGGGACAGGGAAAGTCAGATTGAATGAGGTGTAGGGAAACTCTGATACAGGGAAAGTCAGATTGAATGAGGTGTAGGGAAACTCTGATACTGGGAAAGTCAGATTTAAAGAGTTGTAGGAAAACTCTGATACTGGGAAAGTCAGATTGAATGAGGTGTAGGGAAACTCTGATACTGGGAAAGTCAGATTGAATGAGGTGTAGGGAAACTCTGATACTGGGAAAGTCAGATTGAATGAGGTGTAGGGAAACTCTGATACTGGGAAAGTCAGATTGAATGAGGTGTAGGGAAACTCTGATACTGGGAAAGTCAGATTGAATGAGGTGTAGGGAAACTCTAATACTGGGAAAGTCAGATTAAATGAGGTGTAGGGAAACTCTGATACTGGGAAAGTCAGATTATATGAGGTGTAGGGAAACTCTGAAACTAGGAACGTCAGATTGAATGAGGTGTAGGGAAACTCTAATACTGGGAAAGTCAGATTAAATGAGGTGTAGGGAAACTCTAATACTGGGAAAGTAATATTGAATGAGGTGTAGGGAAACTCTGAAACTAGGAACGTCAGATTGAATGAGGTGTAGGGAAACTCTGATACTGGGAACGAGACCTTGAAAGAGTTGTAGGGAAACTCTGTGACAGGGATCGAGAGATTAAGAGTAAATTCGAACCCGCTTATCTCGACCTTGGTTAACTGCCCAACCCTGTTATGTCGACGTTTTTGAAGAGGAACCGCCAAAATTCTCTCTGTTTCAGCATTTTTCTACACGGTTATGTCTAATCTTTTATGTCGCCAAAACGTAATATCTCCTGCTCAAAAGGCGTCCAAATTTGCCACTTAACCTCGGTTATCTCGATCCCCATGACCAATCTCCGGCTTTTAAACTCCGCAGGGAGAAATAGCAAAAAAAACAACAGCACGTTATTCATAATAAAAAATAATTATTTATTTCTCAAAATATAGGACTTGTGTATTAGAATGAACTAGAAATTATAATTAATTTAAATAAATAAATGATCATAATTGTCCGTGTGCAAAACGTTGGCATGGACAGCCATTCACGGTCACTTGCATAATGGCTATGCCGTGGTACTACGTCAGAGTTTCATTCATAAGAGTTTGCCGTGTGCAAAAGCTATTAAGCCATTGGTCAGGGAAAGCTTTAATTAAATACTCATGTGCCAAAGTTGAAAGTTCGAAATAAGTAGTCCCTAAATAGTCTTTTAGTAATGAGGGAATGCGATGCTTTATATAAACTATACAGTCATTGCGCAAGACACGATCAGCAGAATGAGGTCACAAAATGTGGAGCCTTCGTCCATAGTAGAAAATACCAAACGAACTCGCACTTTAAAAACTCGTAGTTCAAAAAGTACTCAAGTTAAAAAGTTGATTCTGGTTTCATTTTTTAAATTTGAAATTTGCTCTAAATAACTGGAATATTTAAAATAATATGTATTATTTTTTTTACCGAAGTACCTGCATTTATAAACCCACATCATGTACATACAAATTTTTCAAGCACATGTTAATATATTGCTACCATGTGGGTTTTCGGTTATCTCGATCATCGGTTATCTCGACACTTTCTGGCAAACCCCGAGGCCGTTGACATAACCGAATTCTACTGAATATTGAAGCTCTGAGACAGAGAACTTCAGATTGAACGAGTTATATTTAAACTCTGATACAGGGAACGAGAGATTGAAAGAGTTATAATGAAACTTTGGGACAGGGAACGAGAGATTGAAAGAGTTGTAATGAAACTCTGGGACAGGGAACGAGAGATTGAAAGAGTTAAAATGCAACCCTGGGACAGGGAACGTCAGACTAAAGAGATAATTCTTTCAAGAGGGTTGGCTGAGTAAATAGTTACACCAAGTGCGACCGAAATTGCAAATATTATTTAATGTGCCATCTATTGATTAATATGGAAAACTATTTTAAAAGATATCCCGAGAACGTTAAAAATCAATCTATGTGCCAGAGGCCCAAGGGTTAATTTTCCAATTAGTGGAGCGTTTTTCTTCTTGTATTTAAACAGGTTTTCTCGAAGCTGAAGAATCATCTCTGACCTCATGAATCAAAGTCAATGTGTTCCCTTACTTATGGGGTTCTTAACCAGGGAAATGGGAGGCAGTTCCGTGACTGAGGGAATATCCAGCTCATTTCGCTGTTGCTTGAAGCAAAAAAATTATAAATTATGGATATTATATGAAGGACTAATTAAAAAACAAATGAAATCTACTTTTCGCCACAATATCACCAGATGGAATTAATCAAATTCTTTTTCACTAGGCATCCTCATGTTTACTGTATTTATTTTTTTATTTCTTACATAGTACATTTTTCAAAACAACATTACAGAAAGTGAAAGAATTGATGGGGATCTTTGGCATATATCAAATAATGGGGGATATGAAGCGGATATCATATAATAAGATATGTGAAGCATTTTTCATATTAACGGAATTTTAGGCATATATCATATGTTAGAGAACTTGAGGAAGATATCCTATGCAGGGGGGGAAGGGAGATACCATATGTTGGTGCATATGATGAGATATGTGAGGGGGATATCATTTGATTTGGGGATATTATGCAGATATCATATGATTTGGGGATATTATGCAGCTATCATATGATGGAGATGTGAGGCAGATATCAATATGATGTGATCGCATGATTATGTTAGTTTCTGGGTTGATAATTTTAACAGTGAGTAATAATATTTTCCAAAGGAAAAAACTTTATTGCTCACTTTTAAAATTAGCCACCCAGACACATTACATAATCACGTGATCTGGCAGTGACACGTCCCCACTCACGATTGACGTTATGTCAAAACCAATGTTGTGAGTTTAAAAAAACCAACAACAATTATGAGTTCGTGGGTATTTTATGTGTAACCTGACATTCCAATAAGAGCTTTAAATCATCTATATTAATGGGAAAATATATCTTGAAATGTCTCAAGTATGACACCATATCATCCTTCACAAATTTCATATCAACACTATTGAATTTGCATGG
Source organism: Lymnaea stagnalis (assembly GCA_964033795.1). Taxonomy (NCBI): domain Eukaryota; kingdom Metazoa; phylum Mollusca; class Gastropoda; family Lymnaeidae; genus Lymnaea; species Lymnaea stagnalis. The sequence continues at coordinate 67,103 of CAXITT010000165.1, read as the reverse complement.
CAATGCATTATAGAATAATGACACCTCTAATTACACATACAAAGTAAGAGGTAAATTAGTTCCTGCCTCAATCAACTCAATGTTAACCTAAAATCCATTAAAGCATTCAAGTCAACACATCGGCACGAACATTGAAATCTTGACAAAACTGCATTTGAAAAACCTTTAATAATGGAAATATGAAAAAAAAAAGGGGGGGGGGGTAGGGACTTCAACAACTGGTTACGTGTGAACAGACATTGTTACATATAAGACGGTGGTAAAAAAAAGCATATAAAAAAAACTTAAAAAAGGAAAAATAAAAAAAAAAAAGGGGGGGGGGGTAGGGACTTCAACAACTGGTTACGTGTGAACAGACATTGTTACATATAAGACGGTGGAATGTTTCCTGGATCAGCGGGTTTTTTTCCTTTTTTTTTTAATTTTTAAAGTGAATGTTATTAGATGCAACTAATAAACGGAGTTTTAGTCTCTTATTGTGTTCTGTGGCTGGTGGTAGGGGACCTACCCCTAGACGACATTTCGCCACAGTGGGGGCTTGTTATGTGGAAGTTCCAGACGAAACACATTATTGCTCACTGTTAAAATGATAAACCCAGACAAATAACATATCACGCGATCTGACTGTGACAGTGAGGCAGATATCATATGATGGGATATGTGAGGCATATATCATATGTAGGGTATATGAGGCAGTTATCAAGATGATAGGAATGTGAGGGAGATATAATATGAATGGGGATATTGGGAAAATATCATATGATGAAGATTTGAGGCATATATCGTATGATGGGGGTGTGATGCAGATATTATATGGTGAGGATATGAGGATAATATCATAAGATGGGGATGTGAAGATTAATACCATATTTGGGGATATGAGGCAAATTTCATATGATGAGGATAGAAAACAGAGATCATATGATTGGGATTTGAGAAAGATATCATAAGATGGGGATGTGAGGAATATATCATATAATGACAATGTAAGGAAGATATCATGTGATGGGGATGTAAGGAAGATATCATGTAATGGGGATGTAAGGAAGATATCATGTGATGGGGATGTAAGGAAGATATCATGTGATTGGGATGTAAGGAAGATATCATGTGATGGGGATGTGAGGAAGATATCATGTGATGGGGATGTAAGGAAGATATCATGTGATTGGGATGTAAGGAAGATATCATGTGATGGGGATGTGAGGAAGATATCATTTGATGGGGATTTGAGGAGGATATCATGTGATTGGGATGTAAGGAAGATATCATGTAATGGAGATGTGAGGAGGATATCATGTGATGGGGATGTGAGGAAGATATCATGTGATGGGGATGTGAGGAAGATATCATGTAATGGAGATGTGAGGAAGATATCATGTGATGAGGATGTGAGGATGATATCATGTGATGGGGATGTGAGGAGGATATCATGTGATGGAGATGTGAGGATGATATCATGTGATGAGGATGTGAGGAAGTTATCATGTGATGGGGATGAGAGGAGGATATCATTTGATGGGGATGTGAGGAAGATATCATGTAATGGAGATGTGAGGAACTTATGATGTGATGGGGATGTGAGGAGGACATCATGTGATGGGGATTTGAGGAAGATATCATGTGATGGGGATGTGAGGAAGATATCATGTGATGGGGATGTGAGGAGGACATCATGTGATGGGGATGTGAGGAAGATATCATCTGATGGGGATGTGAGGAAGATATCATGGGATTGGGATGTAAGGAAGATATCATGTGATGGGTATGTAAGGAAGATATCATGTGATTGGGATGTAATGAAGATATCATGTGATTGGGATGTAAGGAAGATGTCATGTGATGGGGATGTGAGGAATATATCATGTGATTGGGATGTTAGGAAGATATCATGTGATGGGAATGTGAGGAGGATATCATGTGATGGGAATGTGAGGAAGATATATTATGATGGAGATGTAAGGAAGATATCATAAGAGGATGATGTTAGGCAGAAATCACATGATGTGACTGTAAGGCATGTATCATAGGGTGGTCATTGAAAATGCTATTATATTATGGGGAAACTGTGGCATATAGTATATGATGTGGGAGGTAAGGTATATATTGTATGTTTGGGTTATGAGACAGGCAGGTATCATTTGATGGGTTTATGAGGAAAGAATTGCTAGTCAGTAGACTTCCCAAACGGCTATCGTTTGAAGAACTCTCCAGTGGCAGAATAAACGCTTCAAGGACTATCTAAAAGCGTCACTCTTTTACATGCACATTGATCTTGCTTCGTGTGAGACACTTGCCATGGACCGTCCAAGCTGGTTGGGTTAACTCACTGTCGGGGCACATCCTCAGAGAATAAGTGCACAGCTCACCCCCGAAGCAATGCAAATTAAAGCAGAATCGACTCAAATCTAACCTGAACCTAAAAGAACATGTGCCCTAACGTGCGGTAAAGCTTTCCAAGCACATATAGGACCGACAGACCACCTGTGTATTCACTGTGTAATAAAGCTTTTGCTATCTTCGCATGCTAAGAAAGAACAACAGTATATTATTGAGAACATGAGGCAGTTATCGTATGATGGAGAACATGAGACAGTTATCGTTTGATGGAGCAGATATTATAGGGAATGAAAGCATTGGGCTTATGCTTTACCTACTAGTTTATGTCAACTAAATACCAAGATCAGCTAAGTCGGTCTATGTTTTTGCACCCGGACGATTTTTGTTTATTTGATTCATTGAATGTCTCACCTTAGCTATAATCTCATTGAATGTCTCATATTAGCTATAATCTCATTGAATGTCTCACCTTAGCCATAACCTCAGTGAATGTCTCACCTTAGCTAAAACCTCAGTGAATATCTCACCTCAGTTAATGTCTCACCTTAGCTATAATATCATTGAATGTCTCACCTTAGCTATAACCTCACTGAATGTCTCACCTTAGCTATAATCTCATTGAATGTCTCACCTTAGCTATAATCTCATTGAATGTCTCACCTTAGCTAAAACCTCAGTGAATGTCTCACCTTAGCTATAATCTCATTGAATTACTCGACTTTGTTATAGGTCTCATTGTAAATCTGAACGTATTAACCTTTAAAGGGAATGATAAAATGAATTGACACAAAATGACATTTTTCTTTTGAAATTGTGTTTTTCATAAATACAATGACCAAATTATGCGTGCACCGAGCACCGGTTCAACGGCTTTTGCCAGATAATGGTCAGGCTCGAAGAGAGGGGTTGGTGGGAAATAATATTGGCTGTAGCTTGATAGTGCACAAGACGTGAATAGAGGAACGTTGTTTGAAATAATATTGGCTGTAGCTTGATAGTGCACACGACGTGAATAGAGGGACGTTGTTGGAAATAATATTGGCTGTAGCTTGATAGTGCACATGACGTGAATAGAGGAACGTTGTTGGAAATAATATTGGCTGTAGCTTGATAGTGCACACGACGTGAATAGAGGGACGTTGTTGGAAATAATATTGGCTGTAGTTTGATAGTGCACACGACGTGAATAGAGGGAGGTGGTTGGAAATAATATTGGCTAAAGCTTGATAGTGCACACGACGTGAATAGAGGGACGTTGTTGGAAATAATATTGGCTGTAGCCCAATAGTGCACACGACGTGAATAGAGGGATTTGTTGGAAATAATATTGGCTGTAGCTTGATAGTGCACACGACGTGAATAGAGGGAGACGTTTGGAAATAATAATGGCTAAAGCTTGATAGTGCACACGACGTGAATAGAAGTTGTGGTAGGAAATAATATTGGCTGTAGCTTGATAGTGCACACGGCGTGAATAGAGGGAGATGGTTGGAAATAATATTGGCTAAAGCTTGATAGTGCACACGACGTGAATAGAGGGAGATGGTTGGAAATAATATTGGCTAAAGCTTGATAGTGCACACGACGTGAATAGAAGTTGTGGTAGGAAATAATATTGGCTGTAGCTTGATAGTGCACACGGCGTGAATAGAGGGAGATGGTTGGAAATAATATTGGCTGTAGCTTGATAGTACACACGACGTGAATAGAGGGAGGTGGTTGGCATTGGCACAATTGTAAAAAAATAAGGCTTGTCCTTGAAAGACGTCATTACAAATTACTCATTTTCCCATCCCTTCTCTCCTGTCCGAATTAGTTTTTACCCCCTTCCACCCTGTGCTGGACCTGCGAATGACAGCAAGCACATTAGTTTAATTAGAGTAGGTGGTACCAAAAAGTATAATGACGATTTTAAAGGGAAAACCAAACTTCTAAATCAGTTTGATATGGATCCATCCATTGAATTGATCAATCCATTGATGACGTATGCAATCGGGCTGGGGGCGTGTTGATTTTTTGGATTATTTGTACTGGTGGGTATGAGGGAGGTGAGGTCTGGGGAAAGGTCTGGGGAGAGGTCTGGGGAGAGGTCTGGGGAGAGGTCCTGGGGAGAGGTCTGGGAGAGAGGTCTGGGGGAGAGGTCTGGGGAGAGGTCTGGGGGTGAGGTCT
>CAXITT010000165.1:20392-61628 GCA_964033795.1 Lymnaea stagnalis | reverse complement strand
GAGAGGTCTGGGGGAGAGGTCTGGGGGAGAGTTCTGGGGGAGAGGTCTTGGGGAGAGGTCTGGGAGAGAGGTCTGGGGGAGAGGTCTGGAGGAGAGGTCTGGGGGAGAGGTCTGGGTAGAGTTGTGGGGAGAGGTCTGGGAGAGAGGTCGGGGAGAGGTATGGGGGAGAGGTCTGGGGAGAGGTCTGGGGGAGGTTTGTGAGAGAGGTCTGGGAGAAAGGTCGGGGGAGAGGTCTGGAAAAGAGGTCGGGAGAGGTTGGGGGAGAGGTCTGGGGGAGAGGTCTGGGGGAGAGGTCTGTGAAAGAGGTATGGGAGAGAGGTCTGGGGGAGAGGTCTAGTGGAGAGGTCGAGGGGAGAGGTCTTGGGAGAAGTCTGGGGGAAAGGTCTGGGGAGAGGTCGGTGGAGAGGTCTGTGGAAGAGGTCTGGGAGAGAGGTCTGGGGGAGAGGTCTGGGGGAGAGGTCTGGGGAGAGTTATGGGGGAGAGGTCTGTGGTAGAGGTATGGGGAGAGGTCTGGGGGAGAGTTATGGGAGAGAGGTCTGTGGTAGAGGTATGGGGAGACGTCTGGGGAGAGGTTTGCAGAAGGTATGAACATTTAATTTTTATCCATAAATTTTGTCACACTTAATTATCTATAATAAAAGCAACTGTCAGTGAAAAATCTGTGAAATTCATATATGTAATGATTTATAAACGTCTTAAATTAATATTGGCACGTTTTATCTTTATTGTCGTACTGTTGCTTTACGTCTCGTCATTATTTCTTTGGACTGAGTCAAAAAGCTGCATGGGGGGGGGGGCAGTTTGAGGGGAGGGTGGCACAAAACAATTTTAACACGCTTACTGCAGTGCTTCACAAGCTTTTATATAACCATCACTCACACAAACTGTTTCCCTAACATGTTTTAACGCTCTCCCCCATCCCCGGCTCACCCCCACCCCACCCCATGCCCCCACCGTAAAAAAAAAAGAAACCAACAAATAAGTGATGTATATTAATATAGCGATCTAAGAAAAAACATTGAGATTGTTAACATTTTTTTTTTAAATTACCCCCTCCTCCTTTCCACGTCTTTTATTTTTCAGTTTGCAACAAATACATTTCTTGTATCCCAGAGCCTTAGCGTACTTAAGATTAGTGCAAAATCATCCCCCCCCCTTTTCCAACCAGGTTTGGTCAAATATTTGTCAGATTACATCACAAGTTAAGAACCAATGGAATACGTTGACTTCATGTAATTTGTCCCCTTCTGAAGGCATGCCCCCCCACCACCGGTCCCTGCGGACGTCTTTTATGGAGAACCTTGTAACCAGTCAATATCTATAAGGTATGACCATGTAACCAGTCAATATATATGAGGTACAACCATGTAACCAGTCAATATATATGATGTAAGACTATGTAACCAGTCAATATATATGAGGTACGACCATGTAACCAGTCAATATCTAAAAGGTACGAACATGTAACAAGCCAATATCTATAAGGTACGACCATGTAACCAGTCAATATCTATAAGGTGCAACCATGTAACTAGTCAATATATATAAGGTACGACCATGTAACTAGTCAATATTTATAAGATACAAACGAGCGGTCTAGACGGTCTCAAACCAAACAGCTGTTGGTCTGGAGTTCAATCCCCACCAAAAGCAAATCATCCCAAGCACCCCGGGTAGATGGGACTCGCTAGCCTTGGACGGCAACCCATCTAAGAGAAGGCAAACTCTGAATTTAAACCAGGAGCCAGAATGATCAACAAATTGATCGTGGGCACCTCAAATATAAGAAGAAGAAGAACATGTAGGAAAAAACTATGTATTTTCAGAGAGAGAAGAGCAAACGGTTTGGCTGATACACCACCCCCTTTTACATCACTTGTTGTCATGGTTTGGCAAGGGAAACGATTCAATGACAATACTGTGAAAGAAACTATGCAGATTTTTAAATCAATATTTTATTAGGGCTTTTTAATTGGCTCTACTCAAACTATTTGAATAGAGTTTAGAAACAGCAAAGCTCTATTCAAACTATTTGAATTGAGTTTAGAAACAACAAAGCTCTATTCAAACTATTGGAATAGAGTTAAGAAACAACAAAGATGATTTTGGACAAAGCCCAAATTGGAAAAAGTGGGTGGCGTCCAGGGGCAAGCTACTCTGTTTTACAAAGAAGTTGACGTATCCCATAGCACAAGTGTTGGGTCTCATCGTTTGATTCTTCTTGTTATTTTTGTGCTTCTCATCCTATCGTAAGTAGATTTTTTTTTCAATCTCGTTTATAATTGGAAAGCCAGCGTCTTTCCTTTCTTATTTTCAGGTCTGCCCATCATCAGACACTTTTATCTGATATATTAGAGCATTTTTAGGTTATTCCTATGCTACACCGGGGGAATAGCTGCCGTGGTCTCACCACGTAGATCAGGGGCCGTGGTCTCATCACATAGCACACGGGCCGTGTTCTCATCACATAGCACAGCGGCCGTGGTCTCATCACATAGCACACGGGCCGTGGTCTCATCACATAGCACAGGGGCCGGAATCTCATCACATAGCACAGGGGCCGTGGTCTTATCACACGGCACAGGGGGCGTGGTCTCATCACATACACATGGGCCGCGGTCTCATCAAATAGCACAGGGGCCGTGGCCTCATCACACATCACTGGGGCCGTGGTCTTCACAGGGGCCGTGGTCTCATCGCATAGCACACGGGCAGTTGTCTCATCACAAAGCACAGGGGCCGTGGTCTCATCACATAGCACACGGGCCGTGGTCTCATCACATAGCACAGGTTCCGTGGTCTCATTACTTAGCACAGGGGTCGTGGTCTTATCACACGGCACATGGGCCGGAATCTCATCACATAGCACATGGGCCAGAATCTCATCACACAGCACAGGGGCGTGGTCTCATCACATAGCATAAGGGCCGTGGTCTCATCACATAGCACAGGGGCCGGAAATCTTGTCACTAAATAAAGATTCGTTTTTATAAAGAATATTTGATAATAAAATCTTTTGGGAGCCCCTAGTAATTAAAGTATAAAAAAAGGGAAACCCATTTGATCTATTCCGCTTCTGGATTTAGACGAAAACTTCTCATTGCCGACCTCTGGTTTAGAAGATGGTAGGAATTTGAGACAAGTATAAACATTTGTGTTTCACCGGGATTGGAACAACGGACAGTCAGAGTTTTGTTATAGGCATACACTGAATGAAGATTTAATTATTTATCTTTTTCTTTAAATTTCTAATAAGCAGTGCGTCATGGAAGGGGATAATTTTGTTTTAGACTACACAGGTCATTTTGGCAACTTTTCAATCAGGATTTTAATTTTTTTTTAATTTTGTAAAATGTGTATGAACTTTATGAAAAGCGCCAACAAATCCAATTTGAGGGCATGACCTCATATTCAGCAGCCTCAAGTGAACTTGACAGAAATGAGGCAGGTAGTGGAGCTTAGCAGGTGCCTCGTGTTTGTTTGCAGGTGAGTCGCCAGAGGCCATCAGGTATGTGCTAATAGCTGACTCTGTTCAATGTTACGTTCTTCTATGCTCTTCAGCATAATTCTTTTTCACGTATTCATAATCACCATGCAATTCCACATAATCTCTGCGCCCTTCTCCATAATCACCATGCACTTCTACATACTCACCAAGCATTTCTACATAATCACTATGCACTTCTACATAATCACTATGCACTCCTACATAATCACTATGCACTTCTACATAATCACTGTGCACTTCTACATAATCACCATGCACGTCTACATAATCACTATGCACTTCTACATAATCACTATGCACTTCTACATAATCACCATGTACTTCTACATAATCACTATGCACTTCTACATAATCACCATGCACTTCTACATAATCACCATGCACTTCTACATAATCACCATGCACTTCTAAAGAATCACTATGCACTTCTACATAATCACCATGCACTTCTACATAACGACCATGCACTTCTACATAATCACCATGCACTTCTACATCATCACCATGCACTTCTACATAATCACTATGCACTTCTACATAATCACCATGCACTTCTACATAATCACTAAGCACTTCTACATAATCACTATGCACTTCTACATAATCACTATGCACTCCTACATAATCACTATGCACTTCTACATAATCACTATGCACTTCTACATAATCACTATGCACTTCTACATAATCACTATGCACTTCTACATAATGACTATGCACTTCTACATAATCAATATGCACTTCTACATAATGACTATGAACTTCTACATAATCACTATGCACTTCTACATAATCACTATGCACTTCTACATAATCACCATGCACTTCTACATAATCACTATGCACTTCTACATAATCACTATGCACTTCTACATAATCACTATGCACTTCTTCATAATCACTATGCACCTCTACATAATCACCATGTACTTCTACATAATCACCATGCACTTCTACATAATCACCATGCACTTCTACATAATCACCATGCACTTCTACATAATCACCATGCACTTCTAAAGAATCACTATGCACTTCTACATAATCACCATGCACTTCTACATAACGACCATGCACTTCTACATAATCACCATGCACTTCTACATCATCACCATGCACTTCTACATAATCACCATGCACTTCTACATAATCACTATGCACTTCTACATAATCACTATGCACTTCTACATAATCACTATGCACTTCTACATAATCACTATGCACTTCTACATAATCACTATGCACTTCTACATAATCACTATGCACTTCTACATAATCACTATCCATGCACTTCTAAAGAATCACTATGCACTTCTACATAATCACCATGCACTTCTACATAACGACCATGCACTTCTACATAATCACCATGCACTTCTACATCATCACCATGCACTTCTACATAATCACCATGCACTTCTACATAATCACTATGCACTTCTACATAATCACTATGCACTTCTACATAATCACTATGCACTTCTACATAATTACTATGCACTTCTACATAATCACTATGCACTTCTACATAATCACTATGCACTTCTACATAATCAATATGCACTTCTACATAATCACTATGCACTTCTACATAATTACTATGCACTTCTACATAATCACCATGCAGTTCTACATAATCACTATGCACTTCTACATAATCACTATGCACTTCTACATAATCACTATGCACTTCTACATAATCACTATGCACTTCTACATAATCACCATGTACTTCTACATAATCAAAATGCACTTCTACATAATCACCATGTACTTCTTCATAATCACCATACACTTCTACATAATCACCATGCACTTCTACATAATCACTATGCACTTCTACAAAATGAAATGATAGAAACGAATTATTAACAGAAATAAAAGAAACAATAGCGGCCAGAAACAGGGCATGCTTGAGTAGTCAAGAAATACACAAAAGTGGAAATAATACAAGGAAAAACAAGGAAAACTCTTTATAAAACTGTAATCAGATGATTTGTAACATAAGCAGGAGAAACTTGGACCCTAACAAAAACAGCAGAGAACCTATTAAACACATGGGAGAGAAAAGTTCTTCAGAAAAATATATAGACCAACAAAGGCTGAATATGGATGGAGAGTACGAACCAACCAAAAGTCTATATCCAAATCCCCCCCCAAGGGCGTCATTTCAGGCTTTTTTTCGGGGGGTTGGGTGGGGGGGCACAAAAAATGGGTTGGCTTGTTAAGTTGTTATTTCTGGAGGCGCCACAGTACATAACAATTTAAATAAAACCTCCAAATTCGGGGGGGGGGGGGGAATGCCCCACCCTGCCCTACCCAAGTGACGTCCCTCGACTTCACGCTAGCAGAAATAAAAAAAAAGGGCAGGGTACGTTGGGCAGGACAGAAATAGAATGCCAAATGACAGAGGAGTGAAGAGGGTGTACCACCCAAACCCCAAAGGAAAACGGCTCAGAAACAGACATAATGTTAGATGGATGGATGATAAGGAAAAAGATCTACAACAACTGGGAATCCAAGCATGGAAAAGAAAAGCATTAGTGAGGTCTGAGTGGAAGGATGTAGTAAGGCAGGTGTTACGCACTGGCTTCTATTGTGAGAAATTAATCTCTTGTTTTAAGTTATGGCTCGTTCACACAGTGCACAACAAAGGATGATACCATAGAGAAATACAATAATAATGATACGAAACGCAACAGTTGCCAATTACAATTAATAAGATTTAATTTAGTAATAATATAATTGCAATACAAAATAAATATAATTACAAATCATCAACTTACAGAGTATGTGAAAATCTTGTACCGGTACACAGTTGTTAGTACAATGTGCAAATTAATAATGATGAATGATCAATGCGAATAAACACATATAAGAACACAAAGAATAATACAATTGTCTCGTAAAGTTAATAATATATATCGGAATCTCTCTCCGTGTCTGTCAACGACTTTATATATGCAGCGTAAGCCCTGCCTTCCAGCATTTGTTTAGGTTTCTAGAGCAAATCGCGAATGTTCGACAAGATACTAGGATCCATACTAACCATGTTTAATTGGTAGTCGGTAGTAAATACGATGCATCAAAAACTAAGCCACGCCCACAACAAACGCTACCGTCTGCTAGGAATCTAATGTGGGGTGAAAAAAAGTTGAAGCACTGGGAAAAGTGTACTACATAACACTTGCAAAAGACCTACATGGGCTGTAGCGCCACAGGGATGGATGGACTTCTTAATTATCTCTTTCGCTTCTACATAATTACTGAGCTAGTTTGCATAATCAATGTGCATTTACACATAATCCTTATTATTATTTCTTAGAGTTTCATGCCCTGATTCCCGGCTCATTATTCGTTACCCCAAATGGGGTCGCGGGGGTTTTTATGTGGGTTTGCCAACTTAAAAATCTATTTTCATAGAGCATACAATCTAACAATTACCCAAATAGTCCAAAATACAATCGAAACCGCTTATCTCGACCGTGATTTACTCGCCAACCCTCACATTTTTTCAACGTTTTTTTATTGGAACCGCCAAATTCTCTATTTGTCTAAGCATTTTCTCCTCGGCTATGTCGATTCTTTTATGTCGCCGAACCCTGATATCTTAAGCACAAAAGGCGGTAAAATTTGTCACTTAATCTCGGTTATCTCGATCCCAATGACGAATCGCCGGCTTTTGAAAATATATATAAAACAGAAACGTGCCTGCTTCAAACAAGTAATTTAGATGAAATGACAATATAGTAGAGACTGACCGAATTTCGACTTCGGTTTCAGCTCTGAAAGTGGCTATTTTATCACTTTCGAACAAGTTTCGGTTTCGGCCGAAACTGAAAAATAAACTTTCGGCTTAATTTCGGTTTCAGTTGAAAGAGAAAAGTTAACTTTCGTTTTTTTTCGAGTTCGGCCAAAATTGACTAAGACTTTCGGCCCTCAGGCCGAAAGTTTCTGAGGTTTTCAGTCATCTCATACTCAGCGAAAGCGATATTTAACAACAAACTAAGTGACATTTAAGAATAAACTGAATTATCTTTAAGAACAAATTAAGCAATCTTTAAGAACAAACTAAATGATCTTTAATAACAAATAAATCTATCTTTCAAAACAAATTAAGCGATCTTTAAGAACAAACTAAACGATATTTAACTACAAACTAAGCGACATTTAAGAACAAATTAAACGATCTTTAAAAAAACTAATCGATCTTTATGAAAAAACTAAGCGATCTTCAAAAACAAAATAAGCGATCTTTAAGAACAAATAAAGCGATTTTAAGGAACAAAATCAATTATCTTTAAGAACAAACTAAGCGATCTTTATAAAAAAACTAAGCAATCTTCAACAACAAAATAAGCGATCTTTAAGAACAAACTAAACGATTTTTAATAACAAATTTAAAGATCTATAAAAACAAACTAAATGATTTTTAATATCAAAATCATTGATCTTTAAGAAAAAACAAAGCTATTTTTATCAACAAACTAAACGAACTTTTAATAACACAAACTAAGCGATCTTTAGGAAAAAAACTTAGCGATCTTTTTTGAACAAACTAAATGATCTTTAAGAACAAACTAAAAGATCTTTAAAAAACTAAGCGATCTTTAAGAACAAATAAAGCGATCATTAAAAAACTGAACGATCTTTAACGACAATCTAAGTGATCTCTAAGAACAAATTAAGTGATCTTTAAGATTAAACTAAGCGATCTTTATGAATAAACTCATCCCTCTTTAAGAACAAACTAACCGATCATTAAGAACACCACTATGTCAGCACGGAAAGAAAAGATTGTTGTTACTAGGTTGAATATTAAGACAGTGATATCTTGCAAGCTATTAATGAAAACACAAGGCATTAGTATTACAAAAACAGCGAAACTTTGTGGTGATATTTTTATAGCCTCAATAACATATATTTAGGTGACAATTGGCTCTATTAGAGCCACAACAATTGTTGTAGTTATGTGCTAGGTTGTAATTATATTCTAAAAACAAAGGCACTCAAGATTCTATTGTGCATTAATTCCCACCTCCCTCCAATTTTTGCCAAATTTTCTCCTACCATCGTAATTAAAAAAAATTGTAAAGCATTTAAATTACTTTTATATTAAAATGGTAAAATCCAAAGTATTCATTTGATCAAGGGTCTTAAACTCAAATCATAAGGAGGGGGGGGGGCGCAGGAGGTAGTTTCTGGAGGAGACTGGGTCGCATCAAGTATTCCACACACAAAAAAAAGCGATTACAACTGTTACAATATGCTCAACCTTTATAAATAAAAATAAAAAAATTAAGTGTTCTCAAGAACTGGGATTCAATTTCTTCCACCTACTCACTGTTGCCAGAGACCTGGCAGCGTTTCTTTTTACACAGCTGAGCAACTTTGGCTTGAGTGAGGAAGCAACTAAAACTCTCAGTATACTTGAAGATCCTCATTAGTAAGTTTGGCCCTGAACTTTGACTTGTTAAAGTGCATAGTGGAAACGAGCTATTCACTCCCAAATAGTCGTATGATCCGCTTGGACATCCTAAAAATTTCAGGGAAGGTGGAGGGCGATGCAATAAAATGTCCATGCTTGTCTGTTTTTCCATTCAGCTCCCCGCGCGGGGCATCTTGCACATTAAAGGAGAAAGGGTCAGCAAAAAAGCTGAAAAGTGGCTGTATGTGTTTTGAAGTCTAAAAGATGTAGAGACCCAGACTGGTTAAAAAGGCATAAGAAGAAGATTTACAAAGTGACCAAGCTGACAGGCTTGGCATTTACCTCACTCATAAATATTAGCGGCCATTTTATTATGGATCCTTTGATAATGTATCAGATTGCTACGATTTACACAATTATAGCTGTGCATTACCCGTCAACTTACTTTTTAAAAAACTTTTCTCAAAGCCGCACTCTTTGGTTTGTCTCATAAAATGCTATAAAATAAAAACGTTTGATCCGAATTTAAAAAGGTTCTTATCATTATAATCATCAAACAAAAATATATAGAAACATTTTAAAAAATCAGAATTAGACTAGTCGGTGAGGTTTGACTGAAACCGTCGCTGAGAGTATCGTTATAGATATGAGAATGGGGGAAATATCGTCTTGTGGTTAACAAATGGCTCGCGGGCAGCGAATTTGAGACCCATATCGTAGATGTTTATTTATTAATATTAACGATTATCCCATTTTTTATAAAAAGAATGTTAATATTTATACTTTCCCACATCATTTTCGATGTATGCAGCATGTATTCGTGAACGAATTTCATAATATCTAAATATTTCAATTTTTGGTTTCGGCTTCGACCGAAAATCGTTTTTAACTTTCGGCCTATTTTCGGCTTCGGCCGAAATCAGAAAATCACTTTCGGTCGGTCTCTGCAATATAGTAGTCCGCGCAATTAACTAGACACAGCGAGAAGCGAGGGGCGAAAGGCTTGCAAACAATAGAGAGTGGTCGCAGTACCTGTTCTTTTTATATAGCGAAACCGCTTGTCGCAGAACAGGCTTTTGACGCTTTCTTACAGGTTGATTTGTTTTTTTTAAAAACCAGAATCAGTATTTGAGTAAACTGAACTGGTGGATCCTGAGCAAAAATAACACTCGTGAATCCAGAACTGAAAAATATTTTGCCTCACAAATGCGGAATTCCGGAATAATCCGGAAAAGTGGTACCCTTATACGCCTTGTGTTGTTAGCAACATGCATGTACATTTTTATAGCATGCCGATCTCTTCATCAAACAAATCGCGGTAACGCTGTTGTGTAAATAAAATAATTCAAATACACGTGCGTGTACATTCATATTTGTAAACGAAAATCGTGCCGCCATATTGGTTTTCTTTTTTCTCGAACATCGGTTATCTCGACGCATTTTGGCAAACCCCGAGGCCGTCGACATAACCGGGTTCCACTGTAATGCATATAAGACGAGACGTGTGGTGTCTGTTGGTGCCGAGCAACCACTAAGCAGACATTGTGTTACTCTATTTAACTCTATTACACAGGACAGATCCAGTTATGTCAGGAAAATATTTGATGTCGTTACAGGGGAAACGATGTTTATGTATGTCTATCAAGCCCTAATTATCAGGGAACACTCTCTCTATGTATATCTATCAAGCCCTCATTATTAGGGAACACGATGTTTATCTATGTCTATCAAGCCCTCATTATCAGGGAACACGATGTTTATGTATGTCTATCAAGCCCTCATTATCAGGGAACACGATGTTTATGTATGTCTATCAAGCCCTAATTATCAGGAAACACGATGTTTATGTATCTCTATCAATTCCTCATTATCCCCTTGATTTTTATTTTTATTTGCATTTCAGGTAATTTATCCCGATTTCGCCTGATGGCGATATTTCAAAGTAAGGACATGCCTCACAGTAAGGACAGGACACGCAGTAAGGACAGGACACACAGTAAGGACAGGACACACAGTAAGGACAGGACACACAGTATGGAAAGGACACACAGTAAGGAGAGGACACACAGTAAGGACAGGACATACAGTAAGGACAGGACACGCAGTAAGGACAGGACACACAATACAGGACAGGACACACAGTAAGGACAGGCCTCACAGTAAGGACAGGGCACACAGTAAGGACAGAACACACCGTAAGGGCAGGACTCACAGTAAGGACAGGACACACAGTAAGGACAGGACATACAGTAAGGACAGGACACGCAGTAAGGACAGGACACACAATACAGGACAGGACACACAGTAAGGACAGGCCTCACAGTAAGGACAGGGCACACAGTAAGGACAGAACACACCGTAAGGGCAGGACTCACAGTAAGGACAGGACACACAGTAAGGACAGGACATACAGTAAGGACAGGACACGCAGTAAGGACAGGACACACAATACAGGACAGGACACACAGTAAGGACAGGCCTCACAGTAAGGACAGGGCACACAGTAAGGACAGAACACACAGTAAGGGGAGGACTCACAGTAAGGACAGGACACGCATTAAGGACAGGACACACAGTAAGTACAGGACACACAGTAAGGACAGGACACACAGTAAGGACAGGACACACAGTAAGGACAGGACACACAGTATGGAAAGGACACACAGTAAGGAGAGGACACACAGTTAGGACAGGACATACAGTAAGGACAGGACACGCAGTAAGGACAGGACACACAATACAGGACAGAACACAGAGTAAGGACAGGCCTCACAGTAAGGACAGGGCACACAGTAAGGACAGAACACACCGTAAGGGCAGGACTCACAGTAAGGACAGGAAACACAGTAAGGAAAGGACATACAGTAAGGACAGGACACGCAGTAAGGACAGGACACACAATACAGGACAGGACACACAGTAAGGACAGTCCTCACAGTAAGGACAGGGCACACAGTAAGGACAGAACACACAGTAAGGGCAGGACTCACAGTAAGGACAGGACACGCATTAAGGACAGGACACACAGTAAGTACAGGACACACAGTAAGGACAGGACACACAGTAAGGACAGGACACACAGTAAGGACAGGACTCACAGTAAGGACAGGACACACAGTAAGGAGCATAGCAGAAGAAATAATTCATTCACTTTTGTTGTCTTTGAAAGTTCCTTTCAAATAAATCTCCCTTTCCTCTATTTTTAAACGTAATGTGCGTCTGGGTAGTGGGGGGGGGGGGGGGGGGGTGTAACTAAATAGTGTGGGGGGGAAGGGTCCGTCGACTGCTCAAAATAAGCAGAGGACTGATCAATGTTTAAGTCGATACTTCCCGTACTTGATGTCGATACTTCCCGTACTTGATGTTGATACTTCCAGTACTTGATGTCGATACTTCCCGTACTTGATGTCGATACTACCCGTACTTGATGTCGATACTATCCGTTCTTGATGTCGATACTACTAGTACTTGATATCGATACTACCCGTACTTGATGTAGATACTACCCGTACTTGATGTCGATACTACCCGTACTTGATGTAGATACTACCCGTACTTGATGTCGATACTACCCGTACTTGATGTCGATACTCACCGTACTTCATGTCGATACTACCCGTACTTGATGTCGATACTTCCCGTACTTGATGTCGATACTACCCGTACTTGATGTCGATACTACCCGTACTTGATGTCGATACTACCCGTACTTGATGTCGATACTACCCGTACTTGATGTCGATACTACCCGTACTTGATGTAGATACTACCCGTACTTGATGTCGATACTACCCGTACTTGATGTCGATACTCACCGTACTTGATGTCGATACTACCCGTACTTGATGTCGATACTCACCGTACTTGATGTTCTACCCGTACTTGATGTAGATACTACCCGTACTTGATGTCGATACTACCCGTACTTGATGTCGATACTCACCGTACTTGATGTCGATACTACCCGTACTTGATGTCGATACTCACCGTACTTGATGTAGATACTACCCGCACTTGATGTCGATACTACCCGTACTTGATGTCGATACTCACCGTACTTGATGTCGATACTACCCGTACTTGATGTCGATACTACCCGTACTTGATGTCGATACTACCCGTACTTGATGTCGATACTATCCGTACTTGATGTAGATACTACCCGTTCTTGATGTCGATACTACCCGTAGTTGATGTAGATAGTATGTGGTGGGGTGGGTGAATATACATTGCTGTTCTTTATTTCATAAATATATTTTATTTTAATGTTATGATTATGTCTCTTTTGATAAAAATTTTATGTACAGCCCGGTATAAGACCTCTTATTATTATTATTAATATCCGTATTTGATGTAGATACTATCCGTATTTGATGTCGATACTACCCTTCCTTGAGGTCGATACTACCCGTACTTTATGTCCATACTACTCGTACTTGATAAATCATTTTACTATTATTATTTTTAAGTTTGAGATATCGGTTTGGTGAAAGAAGGGGGTGGGAGGTGATCAAGTACTATTTGATTGATTTGTCCCTACTATAAAGGAACATTGATAAAAAGCTAGAGTGATAAAAAGCTAGAATTGATAGATGGCCCTGGTGGTAGTTAAGGGGGGAGGGGGAAATTTGGGGCGTCAGATGAGCAAAGAACTAAAAAAAAAAAGGATAGCAACACAGAAAGACATATGGCGGGTGGAGGGTGGAGGGTACAGAAAGTTGCAGCTAGAAATTGATGGGGAGGAACAACAAACAATTTAACAAGTCTACACCAAAAAATAAATTAAAATAGAAATAATAATTGAAAAATATTACAACACTAAACTAATTTTGGGAATGGGGTGAAATACTTTTTAAATATTTGTTTTTGAAGTCATATTTCGTATGAATAGTGCAAGAATCGTAAAATAGTCAGTTGCAAAGCAATGAAACGTCATCATTTATACAACAGTGCACTGACCTTCATTGATAATAAGGACAGAACAATTAGGTGATACAGTTTCCAATCAATGTTTGTATTAATCATCGATTAGTAATAGGCGGTCAAATCTCAATGCTCTCTCTCCATTTTAATTGAGGGGAATGCAATGTAATATGAATCATTCCGTGTCAGTTCTAAACGTTACAATTATGTCTTGAAATAAGTGTCTCCTCAACAACATGTCAGCCAAAGCCATTATGTCTTGAAATAAGTGTCTCCTCAACAACATGTCAGCCCAAGCCATTATGTCTTGAAATAAGTGTCTCCTTAACAACATGTCAGCCAAAGCCATTATGTCTTGAAATAAATGTCTCCTCAACAACATGTCAGCCAAAGCCATTATGTCTTGAAATAAGTGTCTCCTCAACAACATGTCAGCCCAAGCCATTATGTCTTGAAATAAGTGTCTCCTCGACAACATGTCAGCAAAAGCCATTATGTCTTGAAATAAGTGTCTCCTCAACAACATGTCAGCCAAAGCCATTATGTTTTGAAAAAAGTGTCTCCTCAACAACGTTGCAGCCAAAGCCATTATGTTTTGAAATAAGTGTCTCCTCAACAACATGTCAGCCAAAGCCATTATATCTTGAAATAAGTGTCTCCTCAACAACATGTCAACCAAAGCCATCATGTCTTGAAATAAGTGTCTCCTCAATAACATGTCAGCCAGGGCATTATGTCTTGAAATAAGTTTCTCCTCAAGAACATGTCAGCCAAAGCCATTATGTCTTGAAATAAGTTTCTCCTCAACAACATGTCAGCCAAAACCATTATATCTTGAAATAAGTGTCTCCTCAACAACATGTCAGCCAAAGCAATTATATCTTGAAATAAGTGTCTCCTCGACAACATGTCAGCCAAAGCCATTATGTCTTCAAATAAGTGTCTCCTCAACAACATGTCAGCCTAAGCAATTATGTCTTGAAATAAGTGTCTCCTCAACAACATGTAAGCCAAAGCCATTATGTCTTGAAATAAGTGTCTCCTCAACAACATGTCAGCCCAAGCCATTATGTCTTGAAATAAGTGTCTCCTCGACAACATGTCAGCCAAAGCCATTATGTCTTGAAATAAGTGTCTCCTCAACAACATGTCAGCCAAAGCCATTATATCTTGAAATAAGTGTCTCCTCAACAACATGTCAGCCAAAGCCATTATGTCTGGAAATAAGTGTCTCTTCAACAACATGTCAGCCAAAGCCATTATGTCTTGAAATAAGTGTCTCCTCAACAACATGTCAGGCAAAGCCCTTAACCCTTAGCATTATCCGACTTATAGCAAAGTAATTTCCGTCTCAAATTGGTATTACGAGGTCGTACCTCATGTTGAACTTTGTTTAGTTTGAGATTAACCTTGAATAACCAGCAGAACATCAAGATCTATATACTCCAGTGGTGTAGAGTGGGGGGGGGGGGGCGGTGTGCGGATGCCACTGTCAGCCCCGTGAGACTCTTCTTATTTGTATGGAGGGGCTGCATTTTCGGCCCAACTGCAGAGATTTTTTCTTGGATTGAGGCGTCAAAGTTCTCGGCACTCCTTGGGCGGCAAAACAATAGCTACGCCACTGATCTGTCTTTTTAATTTTTAAAATGCACATAACTAGGAAGATTTGTGACATGAATTATTGACATTTTTTTATAGCTTACATTCTACCCATTTATATTGTGCCGGGTCTTCTAGAGCCGAAGTCTAAAACGATAAGAGATCTTCATCTGTAATGGTACGTCAATACTCTTAGCGCTGTCGTAAAAGTTTACCCTTGGTAGCTGCACCTTGACGTGATGTCGCTGTCATGTGGTCTTTAACACTCAGTCCACTCTTCAGCACAGAAGCCTCAGAGAAACAAGACAATGCTTTAACCGCTTTGCCATTTGCTCAAACTACAAAAAACATTGGCCGACCCGGAAGGCAAGAGAATCCACCACTTGACAACAAGGAAGTATGGTGCAGGCAGGTGGGCTGGATGGCATTTTGACCTATATTCATAACTAGACAATTGGAAAGAAAATCACCTGGCCTATTTGAATTGATAGATTTTCAAGATATACACGCTTAGTATAAGGTCAGGTTAGGAAAATCCCCTTTTGCGATACCAGACTCGAAGATGTACAAGCTCAGCGATACCAAACTCGAATATGTACAAGCTAAGCGATACCAAACATGAAGATGTACAAGCTAAGCGATACCAAACTCGAATATGTACAAGCTGAGCGATACCAGACTCGAAGATGTACAAGTTAAGTTTAAGGTCAGAATTTCAGATTGACAAGTCTGGATTACACATGGAATTCCATTCCAGAGGGCATATTGTAAATAAACAATTTATTTTTAGAGATTTTTAAAAAAAGAAAAAAAGTTATATCTTATATCTCTCAAATATATGGTTGAACTCCATTAATGTAAGTTATTTAATTTCTTTTTTTTTAAATTGTGTGCCGCTCAGCGGGAAAAAAATTGCCTTTATTGTTTAGAACATATGTTAACATTTTGGAGTAAGCTCCTACTCTCATTCCTACCTCCCTCGTTATTTTACACAATCAAAACAGTCCTCCTAACATTAAAACCTCAGGTGGACACTGATAGTATCCAAACATTAAAACATTGAGTGGACCCTACTAGTATCCAAACATTAAAACATTGAGTGGACACTGATAGTATCCAAACATTAAAATATTGAGTGGACCCTGATAGTATCCAAACATTAAAACATCGATTGAACACTAATAGTATCCAAACATTAAAACTTCGAGTGGACACAATTTATCAAAATTTTAACATTTCTAGATTGATAACATCACTTATTTACCTATATAAAGTAAAATAAATCTATTTTAGCAATGAAAAAGAATTTTTGTCAGCTAATCATCTCTCTTTAAAATAGTTTAAGTGAGTTATTCCCCATTTTAAAAAAAATAACTAAAATGGCTAATTCTCTAATGTAAGAATGTAAAAAATTACTTATTTTTATATTATATGATAACAGTTTCAACAGCAAGTGATTGAGGATTTTGGCCGTTTAACAAAAGTCATATTGTAACTGTGTCTTTCTGTCGGCCGGCATTCCGATAATAATTGTTGCAATAAATCTTGCTTTCTTCGTATAATATAGGACTAATCCTCTGCGAACACTGCTCACATCTGTAAAGTGACCTACTTGTCAAATATTTCCAAAACTTAAATTAAATTTAGGCTTAGGCAAGGTAAAACGTTTTGTGGAAAAAACGAGAATGGTAATATTTATATTATTATTTTTAAAAAAAATTGTTTAAATGTGAGAACTCTAGGTTAAGTCAATTCATTCATTTGGATTTATCCTTATCATGCTCTTAAAAGTTGTCATAAGCAAAGGTGAATAGTATTGTGAACAAAATAAAATCCTTTAACATTTTCATTCTTATTTTTGTTTCAATTTTCTTTCAATAAAAATTAAGGTAAGCTAGGCTTATTCAATTCATTTAGTTATTGAAATTCATCATCGTCATGCTGTTCAACGTTGTCATTGACAAAATAAAATGTTAAAATATTCTACAAAAAATAGTCACGAGTATGGACACAAATGTTAAGAAAAAGAATAAGGAATGATTTCATTGGCTGCCCTCTCGGATACTACTTGTAAGCTAAGTGCTATTTTTTAAATTTTAATTTTATTCTGTTTTTTGTGTTGTTTTGTTCGCCGACGAAGGCTTCCTGCCGACACGTTCGTGGTTTTGTTGCGTTCCCTTTTCAGGTTTAATCTTACTTTGTTTTACTAATTTCACATTGTGCTAACCTGATTGCAGTCTCTCCCCCTTATTACCCTACGCAGGACGGATGCGCGAACAAGTTTCGAAATATCTAAATCTTTCGGTTTCAGTTTGGACCGAAAGTATCGTTAAGCGTATGGTTTCGATTTCGGTTTGGGCTGAACGTCATTTTAAACCTTGGGGTTTGTATCGGTTTGGACCCAAATAAGAAAATCCCATTAGTTTGGACTCTACTTTAATTTTGATTAAAAGTGAATGTATTAAAAAATTATTTTATACTTTGTTTGGTCCTTTTTTTGTACCTCAAATAAGATATGTGCAGTACCACAAACAAGTTATGTGCAGAAACACAAATGAGATATGTGCAGTACCACAAATGAGATATTAGCAGTACTACAAATAAGATGTGTGCAGTTTTCATCGAAATTCATTGATAATTTTTCAAACGTATTTTCCAGACTCCAGCAGTACCTTAGGCTCAAAGAACCGGACCCTTCTTTAAAACTTTTGAGGACTCTTGATCAAGATATTACAGAATTTAACAGTGCCCCCCCTCCTTCCCTAAACACCAACAGCTCGTCACTTCGGATAAAAACACACACCGGTTATTAAGCGTATTGATTTCGGGCCAGCCAGTTCCACGGATAAAGTTTTAATGATTAATCAAAATGCTAGATGACATAATGTCATCTCTGGCTAAAAATACTCCAGAGTGTCATTCGCGAGGCTTGGGGGGGAAAAAAAAAAGCAGCAATATTTTGTTTTCCCCTTCGCTAGCCATTGATTTTCTATCATGCTTTTATTCCACGAAGAATAAATTATCTCTGCCCACAGTTTGAAGTGATCTACAAACTGTCTCGCGTTGTCCAGGCAAAACAGGTGCTGTCAAATAGTGTTTAGACAATTTAGATCGTTGATTCAAGATGGAGAGATTGATTAATTAAAAAGTCTCGAAAAATAAAAAAATTATATATATTTTTGTGCTTGGCAAGATGCAAGTTGGAAATGGATTTCTAGAGCTAGTTTTCATAAAATAAATTTGGAAAATAAAATTATTGCTGATATCAGCCTGACAATATCAAACCTTTGTCAATTTAACCTTGGCCTTATTGATGTCAGCCTGACAATATCAAACCTTTGTCAATTTAACCTTGGCCTTATTGATATCGGCCTAACAATATCAAACCTTTGTCAATTTAACCTTGGCCTTATTGATGTCGGCCTGACAATATCAAACCTTTGTCAATTTAACCTTGGCCTTATTGATGTCAGCCTGACAGTATCAAACCTTTGTCAATTTAACCTTGGCCTTATTCATGTCGGCCTGACAATATAAAACCTTTGTCAATTTAACCTTGGCCTTATTGATATCGGCCTGACAATATCAAACCCATGTCACTTTAACCTTAGCCTTATTAATGTCAGCCTGACAATATCAAATTCATTTCACTTTAACCTTTGCCTTATTAATGTTGGACTAACAATATCAAACCTTTGTCATTTTAACCTTGGCCTTATTGATGTCGACCTGACAATATCAAACCTTGTCCGCAGCCATTAAAAGAACATGCCCCATACTTAAATGGATTCAAAAGTAACAACAACCCCAGTAACACAATTTCACGGAGTTGTGGCACCAACCGCAAATGAGCTAACGAAGTCTAGTTGATCTTGTTATCTATACACTTCTTGTCACAGGAAACTTTGATCGATGCCGTCCGTTTCCCAGTTATACATTGTTGTTATAGATCCATTCAGTTGTCACATTCAAAAAAATATTTTCATCGATTCCGTCACATGTCACAGTAACACACCCTTATTGTCAATACTTATCATTGTCAAATTAAGACACCCTGGTTATTGATACTCACCGTTATCACAGTTACAATCCATTGTTATCGATACTACCTCTAGTCATAGTTACACTCCTTTATTATCGATACTATCTCTAGTCATAGTTACACTCCCTTACATCGATACAGTCTCTATTCATAGTTATACTCCTATATATCGATACTGTCTCTATTCATAACAATATTCCCTTATATCACTGCTGTCTCTCGTCATAGTTGCACTCCCAGTAATATCAATGCTGTGTATTGTCACAATAGCACACGTTTGTTATCGATACTGCCATTGTCAAATACCTTAGACATTGCCATCGCAGCAAGAACACGTGTAGCAGTAAAATTAATTATGACTTGGAATACAGCAGATGTCCTTTATAATCCAATTCAAGGTGTGGGTGGTACGGTGAGAATGCGAGGTTTAAAGTGGGAGAGTGGGTATGTTGGGGTGAGGCTGGGACAACGAGTATGTAGGGGTGTGGGGGGACAGTGAGGATGTTTGAGTGGGGTGGGACTGTGATATGTTGAGGTGTGGGTGGGACAGTGTGTTTTTGCAGTGTATCTGGGACATCGTTTAAGTTGGGGTAAGGCTGGGACAGTGGGTATGTGGGTGTGACAGTGGGTAGGTTGGGGTGTGGGTGTGACAGTGGGTAGGTTTGGGTGTGGGTGTGACAGTGGGTAGGTTGGGGTGTGGGTGTGACAGTGGATAGGTTCAGGTGTGAGTGTGACAGTGGCTAGGTTGGGGCAGGCTGGGACAGTGGGTAGGTTTGGGTGTGGGCGTGACAGTGGGTATGTGGGGTGTGGCTGAGACAGTGGGTAGGTTGGGGTGAGGCTGGGACAGTGGGTATGTTGGGGTGAGGCTGAGACAGTGGGTTGGTTGGGGTGAGGCTGGGACAGTGGGTATGTTGGGGTGAGGCTGGGACAGTGGGTATATAGGGTGAGACTTGGCCAGTGGTATGTTTGGGTGAGGCTGGGTCAGAGGCTATATTGAGATGATGCTGGGACAGTGGGTAGGTTTGGGTGAGGCTTTGACAGTGGGTAGGTTGGGGCGTGGGTGTGACAGTGGGCAAATGGGGTGTGGCTAGGACAGTGGTTATGTTGGGGTGAGGCTGGAACAGTGGGTAGGTTTGGGTGAGGGTGGGACAATGGGTATGTGTGGGTGAGTCTGGGACTGTGGGTATAAAGGGTGAGGCTGGGCCAGTGGGTAGGATTGGGTTTGGGTGGGTATGTGGGCAGAGGCTGGGACAGTGGGTATGTGGCGTGAGGCTGGGCCATTGGGTATGTTGGGGTTTGGGTGTTACAGTGGGTAGGTTGTGATGTGGGTGTGACAGTGGGTATTTGGGTAGTGTTTAGGACAGTGGGTATGTTGGGAAGAGGCTGGGACAGTGGGTAGGTTGGGGTGTGGGTCAGACAGTACGTATGTAGTGGCATTGGTGTGACAGTGGGTAGGTAGGGATGCGTGTGTAACAGTGGGTATGTGTGGGTGTGGGTGGGGCAGTGGGTGTTTTAGGATGTGGGTAGGACAGTGGGTATGGGCGGTGTGGGTGTAACAGTGGGTATGTCGGGGTGTGGGTTGGGAAGTTGGCATGTTGTTTTTTTTTGGCTGGCACAGTTTGTAGGTTGGGGTGTGGCTGAGACACTAATGATATTGATCGAATGGTTGCTAACGCTAAAACATGCTTCCCATCGTGAATATACAAGTCACAGCAGTGTGTCCAATACAGGAAAATGAAAAATAACATTATCCTAAGGCCGAAGCAATTGTCTTACACAGAATGAACAAGAATTTAACTAATATCGATTATAAAACTAAAAGCTAAACCACCACCAACCCCTACCAACAAAACAAACAGAGAATAACTAAACCCCACACTTGTCAAAACACTTTTCCCAAATACTAAGCATGGTGTTATAGCCCGTGTGTTGAACTAGATTTTGTTCTCCCTGCGTCGTGTTGAGCCCTGGCATGCAACCTTACCCGCCCATTTGTTTTTGTTACTGGCGTCATTTATTAACTCTGCTTTTCCTTTCCCCCCGCCGACCTAGATTTGGAAAGTTTGTTTACGTTTCAAAGGTTGACATAGAGGAAAAAATACTCTCTGGCTTTTGAATTTCTAGACTTTCTGTTCCGGAGGGTTCTGACTCCCTCACTATAAATGCAACGGTAGTCAGTGACCGGCAGACTTACCGGACTTACAAGGGTTTTACAAGACCTCAAGATTTTTCACCGTTAGTGAGTGCATTAATATTTCTTGATATTTCTTGTATTTTTACTGATGTTCACTTGCTGTGTTGTAAGTAAATAGAGTTTTGATTTCTTGATATTTCTTGTATTTTTATTTCAACTTGATAGTAAAATTCAACTGTTTATTTTGATCATCCCTAGCTTTGGTACAGTTTTTGTTTTCTTTTCATGTTGGTTCTCAGTCCTTTGTTACGCATTTTTCATCTAACGAGTCAAATCTAAAACAGATTAAATTTGTAAAATCAGATAACTGTACGTAAAATAGTCTAAAATTGCAATTGCACCTGGAATCACTTCCTTTCGATTGTTCAGCACACAGCATTATATGCCCACAGGCTCCACTGTTCAACACACAACATTATATGCCCATAGGCTCCACTGTTCAACACACAACATTATATGCCCACAGGCTCCATTGTTCAACACACAACATTATATGCCCATAGGCTCCATTGTTCAACACACAACATTATATGCCCACAGGCTCCATTGTTCAACACACAACATTATATGCCCACAGGCTCCATTGTTCAACACACAACATTATATGCCCACAGGCTCCACTGTTCAACACACAACATTATATGCCCACAGCCTTAGAAAAATTCTATTGTACTTTTAATACCATCGCCAGTGCTCTAAATCCGAGACGAAGTATCAAAAATACTATTCACGTAATATCCCCCAAAAGTGCGTCTCTCGGGTAATTCTTCTCGTCACCATCGGCTCATAACTAGCTTAGAGACTGGCCACATAATGCACCTGGTGGTGCTGGTGGTTTTCCATCTGCCAAACGGGATTATTTCCCTCAAGTTATATTTGCTATATCCTGGTCATTGGAAGAGAATTACGCAGCAAATATTTGACAGTTTCAAATTGCTTACTGCCGTTTTGTTTATTTAGGACATATAGCGTGTTTAAATATATATATATATTATAAAAAAATTATAATACAGCAATGTGTTGCCACTTGTGTGGGTTTCATATCCAACCCATTTTCTGTTGCAGTTCTGAGTCTTTTGCAGTTCTGAGTTGGTTGCAATTCTGAGTCTGTTGTAATTCTGAGTCTGTTGCAGTGGGGGCGTCAAACTATTACGACGTAAGCCCAGCCCCCCTGATGGCCGTAGATGTGCCCGGATAGCAGAGACCTGATGCTCCCCATCAAAATATTAATGCGTTTATGTTGATTTCATCTCTTTTGCATTTTAGATATTATATAGTTGATTTTTTTTCCAATGCTTTGGTATTTATTTTTATATTCTTTTAAAAGCGACATGTGCAATGTTCCAGGAATTCACTTATTTTGTTTAAAAACTATGGTATTCTCCCCGTTAGTGCCTGTGAGATAATGAAACGGTATCCTATCTTAAAAGTTGAGGACCCTTTGTCTATGGTGTGATGTCATCACTGACTGCAGGTAACATTTAAATAATGAATGAGAAAAATAATGAATTCCAATATCCTGAAAAGAACTCTAGGCTTTAAATTCACCCACCCTTTCTACTGGCATTCTGCTGTGAGGTGTAATGTAATATTTGTAATATTTATGTCATGACAGAACTCTTCTTTAATGTCCCTATCATTGTTTCTTATTTGTTAAAACACCAAGGATTTAAGATAAACGCATGAATCCTTGGAGAAGGTACATGAGTAATGACGTAGTCCACTAACAAACTTGACCTCATCCAATACTCATGATTGTAAAATGTCCGCCCATTTTTCAAACAGTAAAATATTTGATTTTTGATCCTTTAAAAGTTTGCGCCGAGACGACGAGTTCCACTTGAAACCGCTATTCTTTCAAGCCTTCGTGAAACAGGATCATGAGATCTCGGTGTAAAATAAGGTTTAGTGGGGGTATAATTTAAACCAGTCATCAAAAAAACTTTTAAAAAACTACGGCTTTCAAAATTTAAAAGAAAACATTTACCATACTTAAAGTTTAAAGGGTCACGATGATAACACTGCCACGTTCAAGTTGACAGAATCTACCTTTAGCAAATTCAAATAGTGGCTCTGAATTGAAGTCTGGAGAGAAAAATAACCATCTTAAGTCAAGTGGATGGCAAAAAAATGCGAGGGAACACATTTGTATCCGGTAAATAAGACAAATAGTTTGTTTCAAGCCAATGAGTCAGGATATTGCTCAACAATTTTTTTTTAAATTTGTTAATATTTTTTGGGGGGTTGGATACCTGGACAGATGGCTGCTAACCAACCTGCATTGCAAACGTGCAATGGCAGGCACTCCTTTTGTTAAGAACCTGCATTTCAAACATGCAATGGCAGGCACTCCTTTTGTTAACCAACCTGCATTGCAAACAAGCAATGGCAGGCACTCCTTTTATTAACCAACCTGCATTGCAAACATGCAATGGCAGGCACTCCCTTTGTTAACCAACCTGAATTGCAAACATGCAATGGCAGGCACTCCTTTTGTTAACCAACCTGCATTGCAAGCGTACAACAGCAGGCACTCCGTTTTCAAAAATAGTTACTGAAACTGTATGAGTCACAAATTCATATTTAACGTGAATTTTTTTTTTTAATCTGGCCTTTAATAGAAGAATAAGTAAATAGGTACTTAAGAAAAGTGTTTTTGATAGGGCCCTAAACTTAACTTATAACGTAGTACAAGTTATTTTCCGACTATAAACCCGAGAAAATCCAGGTATATTTGCTAGTTTTATATACAGAACATAAAGATGTATCTTGTAATCAAGACATTTCAATTTCCATAGCTTAATCAAAGCATATTGTCGTATCTTATCGCAATTAACGAGACCATAGAGTAGTTTATTTATTGAATTATCTCTTATATATGTTTTATATTAAAAGTACTTAAAAAGTGGGGGGGTGGGGGGGGGGAGAGAGGTCTGTCACGAGGCGAGCGTCATGCGTGACCTTTGAACTCAGGTCAAAATGTTGAATTTTGTCGGAGGCGACTATTTAGTATATTATATTATTATATATAATCAAATAAAGAGCCACGGGTATTGTGTAGGACTGTCTGTAGGACTGTCGTTAATACGTCGGTGCTTAGGGTGTAGGACTATTTTTAGGCCTATTGTTTATAGAAAATGAGAAGTTATCTCTTTTCTGTAACACTTGGACCCAAGCATTATTTTCTCAAAATACCCGGACCTGGTGTGAACAAATCTGCACCCGGTTAAGCTCTAGTATTAAAGACTTTCTTTCTACTCCCAAGGCCAGCGAGTTTGTTTGTAGCATGATTTCTGTTGTCCCACTTGACCCTCTCATCATCGTTGATCGCGTCAGGCACATTCAGAGAAGGTCGGTGGAAGGGTGGGGTAGAGGCATATCGCGTCAGGCGCATTCCGAGAAGGTCGGTGGAAGGGTGGGGTAGAGGCATATCGCGTCAGGCGCATTCCGAGAAGGTCGGTGGAAGGGTGGGGTAGAGGCATATCGTGTCAGGCACATCCAGAGAAGGTCGGTGGAAGGGTGGGGTAGAGGCATATCGCGTCAGGCACATTCCGATAAGGTCGGTGGAAGGGTGGGGTAGAGGCATATCGCGTCAGGCACATCCCGAGGAGGTCGGTGGAAGGGTGGGGTAGAGGCATATTAGGCATATCGTGTCAGGCACATCCAGAGAAGGTCGGTGGAAGGGTGGGGTAGAGGCATATCGCGTCAGGCACATTCCGATAAGGTCTGTGGAAGGGTGGGGTAGAGGCATATCGCGTCAGGCACATCCAGAGAAGGTCGGTGGAAGGGTGGGGTAGAGGCATATTGCGTCAGGCACATTTCGAGAAGGTCGGTGGAAGGGTGGGGTAGAGGCATTCAGGTAAGATTGTTGGGTCGAGAAGGTGGGCACTGGAGTGGATCGACTGGGATCAACGGATGGCACACATCACGTGGTAAACGCCAGGGCCGTTAAGTCTTCTTTTTAATTAATTATATGCCTAGGTAACAAGTTAAGTCCTTTGATCCACGCATTTGTAAGGATTCATGTTCCGAAATGTCAATATATCTCCTATTATGAATAATTGGAGATTTTAATGATAAAAACGTGGAAATAAAAATATAGATTTGAAAATTTTAATTTAAAGACGATCTGTCATAGAGAGCTGAAAAATGCTAAAATTATTTATAACAGTATATAACAGTATAATGCATTTAATGTCGTCCTTAAACAAATTCTCTTTTTAAAAGTTTCTTTTACAAATACTTTCATTTGTGCTCCCTTAGACATGTTATTTGAGACGTTTAACAGCTCCGGCAACTACAAACAATAAGGAGTGAAGGGAGACAACGATGAATACAGAATCTTTGTTGGAGGACTGTTGATTAATTTTCCTGCATTCAATGACTTCTAATGGGCTTAGAAACAAGAAAGATAACCATAAAAGAATGAAGGCTGATGGTCTAGAATAAGAAAGTACTGAGTTCAAATCTCACCCAGGCTTTAGTTCAGTGGTAATTGGTGCTAGTACGCTGAAACCTTTGTACTCTGTCTAGTTCAGTGGCAAGTGGTGTTAGTACACTGAAACCTTTGTACTCTGTCTAGTTCAGTGGTAAGTGGTGTTAGTACACTGAAACCTTTGTACTCTGTCTAGTTCAGTGGTAAGTGGTGTTAGTACACTGAAACCTTTGTACTCTGTCTAGTTCAGTGGCAAGTGGTGTTAGTACACTGAAACCTTTGTACTCTGTCTAGTTCAGTGGTAAGTGGTGTTAGTACGCTGAAACCTTTGTACTCTGTCTACTTCAGTGGCAAGTGGTGTTAGTACACTGAAACCTTTGTACTCTGTCTAGTTCAGTGGCAAGTGGTGTTAGTACACTGAAACCTTTGTACTCTGTCTAGTTCAGTGGCAAGTGGTGTTAGTACACTGAAACCTTTGTACTCTGTCTAGTTCAGTGGCAAGTGGTGCTAGTACACTGAAACCTTTGTACTCTGTCTAGTTCAGTGGCAAGTGGTGCTAGTACACTGAAACCTTTGTACTCTGTCTAGTTCAGTGGCAAGTGGTGCTAGTACACTGAAACCTTTGTACTCTGTCTAGTTCAGTGGCAAGTGGTGCTAGTACACTGAAACCTTTGTACTCTGTCTAGTTCAGTGGCAAGTGGTGCTAGTACACTGAAACCTTTGTACTCTGTCTAGTTCAGTGGCAAGTGGTGCTAGTACACTGAAACCTTTGTACTCTGTCTAGTTCAGTGGCAAGTGGTGCTAGTACACTGAAACCTTTGTACTCTGTCTAGTTCAGTGGCAAGTGGTGCTAGTACACTGAAACCTTTGTACTCTGTCTAGTTCAGTGGCAAGTGGTGCTAGTACACTGAAACCTTTGTACTCTGTCTAGTTCAGTGGCAAGTGGTGCTAGTACACTGAAACCTTTGTACTCTGTCTAGTTCAGTGGCAAGTGGTGCTAGTACACTGAAACCTTTGTACTCTGTCTAGTTCAGTGGCAAGTGGTGCTAGTACACTGAAACCTTTGTACTCTGTCTAGTTCAGTGGCAAGTGGTGCTAGTACACTGAAACCTTTGTACTCTGTCTAGTTCAGTGGCAAGTGGTGCTAGTACACTGAAACCTTTGTACTCTGTCTAGTTCAGTGGCAAGTGGTGCTAGTACGCTGAAACCTTTGTACTCTGTCTAGTTCAGTGGCAAGTGGTGCTAGTACGCTGAAACCTTTGTACTCTGTCTAGTTCAGTGGCAAGTGGTGCTAGTACACTGAAACCTTTGTACTCTGTCTAGTTCAGTTGCAAGTGGTGCTAGTACACTGAAACCTGTGTACTCTGTCTAGTTCAGTGGCAAGTGGTGCTAGTACACTGAAACCTGTGTACTCTGTCTAGTTCAGTGGCAAGTGGTGCTAGTACACTGAAACCTTTGTACTCTGTCTAGTTCAGTGGCAAGTGGTGCTAGTACACTGAAACCTGTGTACTCTGTCTAGTTCAGTGGAAGTGGTGCTAGTACACTGAAACCTGTGTACTCTGTCTAGTTCAGTGGAAGTGGTGCTAGTACACTGAAACCGTTGTACTCTGTCTAGTTCAGTGGCAAGTGGTGCTAACACTGAAACCTTTGTACCCTGTCTAGTTCAGTGGCAAGTGGTGCTAGTACACTGAAACATGTGTACTCTGTCTAGTTCAGTGGAAGTGGTGCTAGTACACTGAAACCGTTGTACTCTGTCTAGTTCAATGGCAAGTGGTGCTAACACTGAAACCTTTGTACCCTGTCTAGTTCAGTGGCAAGTGGTGCTAGTACACTGAAACCTTTGTACTCTGTCTAGTTCAGTGGCAAGTGATGCTAGTACACTGAAACATGTGTAGTCTGTCTAGTTCAGTGCCAAGTGGTGCTAGTACACTGAAACCTTTGTACTCTGTCTAGTTCAGTGGCAAGTGGTGCTAGTACACTGAAACCGTTGTACTCTGTCTAGTTCAGTGGCAAGTGGTGCTAGTACACTGAAACCTTTGTACTCTGTCTAGTTCAGTGGCAAGTGGTGCTAGTACACTGAAACCTTTGTACTCTGTCTAGTTCAGTGGCAAGTGGTGCTAGTACGCTGAAACCTTTGTACTCTGTCTAGTTCAGTGGCAAGTGGTGCTAGTACACTGAAACCTTTGTACTCTGTCTAGTTCAGTTGCAAGTGGTGCTAGTACACTGAAACCTGTGTACTCTGTCTATTTCAGTTGCAAGTGGTGCTAGTACACTGAAACCTTTGTACTCTGTCTAGTTCAGTGGCAAGTGGTGCTAGTACACTGAAACCTTTGTGAGAGAGTCGTCTTCTTGTGTAATGGCTTTATCTTTTGATATGGAGAATGATTAAACATAATAATACGGAGACTTATCCAATAAAAGCTTGTGGCAAACTGATGTTAATCATCTAAGATTGCTCTGAGCCATTTGTTGTTTTTTTTCAAGTATAACTTCAAGACTTGTCAGCAATCCAGCGTACAGTCGACCTCTAAACATGCGACGCACCGACAGCTGTACAATTGTTATACAATAGAAAACAACTGGATAAAAAATTCGTGTAATGTACTGTAATATGTTTGCCACAATAAAATAGTAGAGAGAAATTATGTCCACATCTATGAAGAGTATCTTTATTATTTTTTTTTTTTAATTGGTGGTGTGGGGGGGTGCTTTTCTTAGGGAGATAATCTAATGAAAATAAAACTATGTACATTTTAAAATAGTTATCTCCTCTAACGATATATCGTCGAGGATTATGGATCCCTATTCCGCTTCTACATATCAGGTCTTAGCTGGGATTGTGGAGCCTTATCCCACTGCGACACATTCAGTTTTAGCTGGGATTGAGGAACCTTATCCCACTGGGAAACATTCAATCTTAGCTGGGATTGTGGAAACTTATCCCACTGGGAAACATTCAATCTTAGCTGGGATTGTGGAACCTTATCCCACTGGGAAACATTCAATCTTAGCTGGGATTGTGGAACCTTATCCCACTGGGAAACATTCAGTTTTAGCCAAATATTTTTCGTCACCAGTTTATGTATTTTTTAGAATTTACACTTTTCTTTTCGCATGTTTTGGAACATCAAACAATTTGTTTTAATAGCCAAGATGAGGCTTCTGGCATCTCAGTTGACATTAGTTTCTTTATGAATGTCCTAGAAATCCCGGGTGAAAACTTTAAAGATAACAATTTTCACAAGCATCCCAGATTGTCCCAAATTGTCGTCATTAGCCAGAACATTTAATATCCAGCTAAGTGCACACAGTAGTTCTGGTAAACAAGGTAAGTGTGTTCAAGTTGCGACCACATTTATATAGACTGAATGTGACCACCAACCCTGGACTAAAAGAACTAAATGGTTTCAATTTCTGTAAATGAATGCACAGAAACGACATCTTTAGTCAAATACAATTAAAATTAAGGACATATTTAATTAAATTATTGTAATTATAACTTAAACTTTCAGACAACAATTTCATTTTGTATTTATTAAAATAGTTTTTTCTTAGTTCATTAAGTCTGCCGGCGACCCCAAATGAATCCCATTTAATTCGCGTGTCTCTTTCTCTCTCTCTCTCTCTCTCTCTCTCTCTCTCTCTCTCTCTCCATCTTTCTCTCTCTCTCTTCTCTCTCTTTGTCTCTCTCTCTCCCCCTCTCTCTCTCTCCCTCTCCCTCTCTCTCTCACTCTCTATCCACCTCTCTCTTGCTCTCTTCCACACACACACATATAAACTCTATCACTCATAGAGACGCACTCACACACACCCTTACACCGATGAAAAACAATAATAATCATGGTACAGCCTGCGATGGCGGTCTCCAATCTGTGGCTCCGGTGTCGCAAGACCCTCTTTGAATGAATAAATGATTCTCATTTCATTGAGAAATGTCTCATACCAGTCGATTCTTTAAGACAGTGACGACCTGGTTAAAATATGACATGTTTTGGGTACAATAAGATAAGATTAGATTCTTTTATTTATCAAAAAAAAGGGAAATATTTTAATTATATTGCACATATTCATTTTTGGCTCATAAGTAAATAGTATGCTAACCAAGACAACATTTTACACTAAAAATAAATTTACATTTACACAAAAACTTGTCCGATAGGAAAGTCTGACTTGAGCCATTACTGAAGACCTTTAATAATAGATTAACTAAATATATTTTAGTATTTTTAATGAATTTTGTTTACTATGCACCATGAAAGCCTCCTTTTTGTGAGAATTCACTAAAAGATAAGGGAAAACAAATAACATGAAGTCTGTGTGGATCGCTGGCTTTACAGGACAACTATCTCTTGAACCTTTTGGATAGCGTTATTCTACTACCATTACTAACACATGAGCCTTCTACTTGCAATGTGGCCTTTCTACTAGAACTGTGACCACTCTTCTAGCAGTGTGACCCTTCTACTAGCAATGTGACCTTTCTACTAGAACTGTGACCACTCTTCTAGCATTGTGACCCTTCTACTAGCAATGTGACGCTTTTAGTAACTCTGTGACCCTCCTACTAAAACTGTGGCGGTTCAGCTAGAACTCTTACCCTTCTATTAGCATTGTTACACTTCTATAAGCACTGTGACCTTTCGATTAGTGCTATGGCCCATCTACTAGTTATATGTAACCTTTTCTCATAGGGCCGGAATAAGCCATCTTGGTGCCCTAGGCACAAACCCCCATGGGTGCCCCCTACTGCCCCGGGCCCCCGATCCTCCACTGACTGCTGGTATGTTCAATATTATGCAAAAAACTAACAAAGCAAAACAATTGTGAAATGTAAACACATATGTTTGTACTACTATCACTCATATAAAACCTACAATAAGGTATTTCTGTTTTAAAATTAATAGTTAATTAATTTTTTAATAATATTTGACAAAAATACTGTAACTTTTTTAAAAGAAAAGAAAGTCAGAGGGAGCACAAATTTACATTTTAAAGTTCTTTTTTCTAGATTTACGTCTGGCAAAGTTTTTGAATACATCATCAAAATTAATTTTGCGCATCAAGTCTGCCTCAATCATCATCAAAGATAAGGAATCAAGCCTTTCTTTTTTCGTTTGTCGATCTACTTGGATTTTTTATTTTATTTTTTATTTGTACGTTTCAGCTGAGAAAAAGAGCGCTCAGTTGAATTGTTCGTGACCATTAAATGTTAAAAATATGCGCAAGGCGATTTCTACATTTGGATCGCTGGCTTTACAGGACAACTACTCGATGTTGTCTCTAATTATTACTTTGTAGAGTTCTGCATAACTGAACGTGTTGTTCTAAGATTTTGATGCACGAAACTTTTGGCGAATATATCAGTGGAACTGTTGTAGTTCAGTATATAAATTATTGTTCAGAATAAGCATTTATTGGTCCTTCACAACACAGATGTTTATGGTACATCGACCAAACAAGAAAATTGAACTGCTAGATCATTATATATCATTATTATGTCCTCGTCTTCTCATCTCTGTCTCAAGTTTGTCAACAATGGTGTAGAAAGCAGATATACGAAATTTGTCTCTGGCATTCTGAGAGATACCTCAGGGGCATCACCATCAAATACCACTGTCTTTCGTTTACGATCACGGGTCAAAGTTGACTTATAATCCACATCTGGTGTTATTTCTTTTGCAGCTTCTTCAAATCTTTCAAATTCATTCCTAGATTCATGCAAGTGATCTGCTAGTGAAGAATATAAATCAGCACAAGTTTTCAAGTTAACGTGCTTATTTTGTAGAGCTTGACTGAAAATGTTGTAACACTTCTTCCCAAGAGACAAGCATGAAATCAAATTCTAATTCTTGCATCTTCTTTGCAATGCTTTCTGCTTCTCTTCTGGTGTCCCCCTTCTGTGACACAAAAAATAGCACCAAAAAAACTTGAAGAAAAGTAACAAAAAATTGCAACAAAAAAAAAACTGGGGGTGGGGGGCATTTTACCCCCGGGTTGTGGGGCCAAGGTTAAATAATGTGCGATTCAAAATTACATTTGCGCTTTGCTTATGCCATGCAATTACGCTACCGGGACAATATACACATTTTTCTTGAGAACTTGTGGTGCCCCCCAAATGCTTGGTGCCCAGGGCACGTGCCTTGTTAGCCTAATGGTTAATCCAGCCCTGCCTTCTACTTGCACTGTGATCCTTCTACTAGCCTTGTGATCGTTCAGCTAACTGTAATTGCACTTCACGTGTTTATTTTCACGGACATAAGAGAAAAACATCAGTGCCAAGGTCCAACTCAATAGGTTGATGGGAAGAGATGATGATTCATTACGTTTTAGCGCCCGTGTCCATGCTATGTTAGCAGACTCAAAGCGCTCCGATGTCATAAACTCTATTTAAAGAAAAATTTCTCTAAATGTCTCTTTAAATCATTTTTTATCATTTTAAAAATCCCTCAAGGAATGCTGCAAACTGTAACTTTTCAAGAGTGCACTCCGAAGGAATTCTTTTTGTGTCCTTCCACACTGGGAACCTTCAGGAGGTGCTGTGGTGTAGAGTGCAGCCTCTTTGGGGAATACACATTTGGAAATAAGTTCGTTTAGATAGTCATGCGCAGAGCCTTCCATACAGCCTTCCATACAGCCTTCCATACAGCTTTTCGTCAGGGACAGAATTTTGAGGTTAAAGCGCTCACTAACAGGAAGCCAGTGGAGTTCATTAAGAACTGGGATGATGTGGTCAAATTTCTTTATCCGCGATAAAATGCGTGCTGCAGTATTTTGTACCTGCTGGAATCTCTGAGGTTGGTTTACAGGTGAACCCACAAACAACTGTTACAGAAATCCATTCTTGAATGGATTAGAGAGACTGCTCTGGCATTGGCTGTCCTCTTATTCATTTTAGTGGGTTAATGGGTCATCAAATTGGATGTTCTCTTATTAATTTGGGTGGATCAATTAGCCACCCAATTGGATGTTCTCTTATTAATTTGGGTGGGTTAATTGGTCACCCAATTGGATGTTCTCTTATTAATTTGAGTGGGTCAATTAGCCACACAATTGGATGTTCTCTTATTAATTTGGGTGGGTCAATTAGCCACCCAATTGGGTGTTCTCTTATTAATTTGGGTGGGTTAATTGGTCACCCAATTGGATGTTCTCTTATTAATTTGAGTGGGTCAATTTGCCACACAATTGGATGTTCTCTTATTAATTTGGGGTGGTCAATTAGCCACCCAATTGGATGTTCTCTTATTAATTTTGTATAGGTTAACTGGTCACCCAATTGGATGTTCTCTTATTAATTTTGGTGGGTCAATTAGCCACCCAATTGGATGTTCTCTTATTAATTTGGGTGGGTCAATTAGCCTCACAAAGATCCTGCCAGCCACGAACAAACGCGAATTTAATATAAAGATTTAAAAACAATTTTTTTCATATAAATCCTTGATATGAAGTTTGTTTGCATTTATTGTTCGTGATTTAGTATTAATTTAGAAGCGGTTGTTTCAATGGCTACACTTTAGGCAAAAACACATTTCATATTTCCTTCATTTTCCCTTCCAAAATTATATTTTTTACTGTATACCCAAATACGTCACAGATACAAAGTACATGCCAGCAGCTACATAATAAATCTCCACACCAAAGCACTCACGCATTGAACATATATTTAACTCCCCCACACACAACCTCTTGAAAAAAAGAAAAACTGATTTTTGGGGCTTGGGGTGGGGCTGAAAATTTGAACCAAGGTGTTGTCTTTAGCTTTGAGTCTTTGTGCCAAGTTTCCACTCGAAAAGATGACGGAAAGGGGGTCAATAAGATTTAACTTGAAAAAACAAGAAAACACAGTTGTTTTTTTTTTTGTTTTGTTTTTTTTGTTAGGGGGGGGGGGGGGGTTTAAAAAGGACATAATTTACGTATAAAAAATCTATTATTTTTTTTTTACGGTGGTTTAAAGTAGTCCATGTGGTTAAGCCACTGGGCATTTTTTTTTTTTTTTTTTTTGTTTTGTTTTTTTTGTTAGGGGGGGGGGGGGCGTTTAAAAAGGACATAATTTACGTATAAAAAATCTATTATTTATTTTTTACGGTGGTTTACAGTAGTCCATGTGGTTAAGCCACTGGGCATTTTATTTTAAGCGCCTATTTTGTACTTGAAAAATTTTCCGCCAGCCCAAACACTTATGGTTGTTCAAAAATAATGAATCTCTTGGTATATTTAAATGGATGTCTGTAAAGATGTAGTACGTTACTTGAATGGGCATGTTTTGTCAAACAACTTTAGTAGATGAGGAGTTGACACAATGCCATCGTCATTTTTTAATATACTTTTTTGCGTGTTATTTTTTGTATAAGATGTATATTGTGAGCCTTCATCTGACGTCATCTTGTAGATTTAGTCAACATTCTAATGCAACTAAACTTCAATGATAAATCTTCTATAGTAAGCCACCGTGAAATGAGATGCACCATTAAATGAATGACACCCCCCCCCCCCCCAGAAGAGTCTCTACACAGAGCTTCCTATGTTTCTTATACAACTCCCATGAATGGCAATAAAATGCTGACAATTAAATCGCGGCTTGAACACGAGGGAGATATAATTCGTGGCAATGACCACTGACTGCAAGTGACCGCTGACTCCAGGGATGGTGTAATACTGGAGCCGCGTTCCCGCCCCGTGGGTTCACAGGGAAATAATGACTTGATGACTTAGTGCACGGGCACATCCCTTGATGACTTAGTGCACGGGCGCATCCCTCTGGTCCGAATAGCCGGAGAGATCCCAAATGATCTTTTCCACAAGCGGACAGTGCATTAGGAGCGTGGCTGAGGCCAGTGGAGTTTTAGGTTGATCTGTAAACTGAAAGAGTGCAGCAGGTTGCAACATTACTCACAGCTTTTTACATTTCTAAAACCAAGTTAAAGAAAAAGTATTAATATATCGAATGTTGGTATGTTGAAGCCGGTAGGTATGGATGTGTTAGTCAAGTAGGCAACTAATCATTGGTAGGTATGGATGTGTTAGTCAAGTAGGAAACTAATCATTGGTAGGTATGGATGTGTTAGTCAAGTAGGCAACTAATCATTGGTAGGTATGGATGTGTTAGTCAAGTAGGAAACTAATCATTGGTAGGTATGGATGTGTTAGTCAAGTAGGCAACTAATCATTGGTAGGTATGGATGTGTTAGTCAAGTAGGCAACAAATCATTGGTAGGTATAGATGTGTTAGTCAAGTAGGCAACTAATCATTTATAAGTATGGATGTGTTAGTCAAGTAGGTAACTAATCATTGGTAAGTATGGATGTGTTAGTCATGTAGGCAACTAATAATTGGTAGGTATGGATGTGTTTTTAAAGTAGGCAACTAATCATTGGTAGATATAGATGTGTTAGTCAAGTAGGAAACTTTTCAGACAAATGCCATCAGGCAAATGCCTTCAGCCACATGCCATCAGACAAATGCCATCAGGCAAATGCCTTCAGACCAATGGCTTTGGACAA
Organism: Lymnaea stagnalis; assembly: GCA_964033795.1. Taxonomy (NCBI): domain Eukaryota; kingdom Metazoa; phylum Mollusca; class Gastropoda; family Lymnaeidae; genus Lymnaea; species Lymnaea stagnalis. The sequence continues at coordinate 25,998 of CAXITT010000165.1, read as the reverse complement.
AAGCATTCAGTTAATGCCTTCAGACAAATATTTTTGATCGAAAAAATGTGTCGGTGACTATATCTTCGAGGACAAATCTGAAACAACATTAATGACATAAATAATAATAAAAGACATTTTAAGTAAATGTCGATGAATCTATATATTATCTAGATTATATAAAGATAATATCTAGATTATATGTAAATAAATAAAGGTAGATTTTAGATAGATACTATGTAGATTAAATCTATATTTGATATCGTTTCTATATAGTTTATATTTATATTTTATTTTGATTATATATATAGTTGATATTGTAAAGAGGTTTGGAAGGAATGTAACGCTAACTGGAAGTCAAACAGCTTATATTTTATGTTTTTATTTTAAAAGGATGGTGTGGGGAGTGGTGAGGCCAGTGGTGTGGGGAGTGGTGAGGCCAGTGGTGTTGGGAGTGGTGAAGCCAGTGGTGTGGGGAGTGGTGAGGCCAGTGGTGTGGGGAGTGGTGAGGCCAGTGGTGTGGGGAGTGGTGAAGCCAGTGGTGTGGGGAGTGGTGTGGAGATTAAAGTGGGAAGTGGTAAGGTCAGTTGTGTGGGAAGTGGTGAGGCCAGTGGTGTTGGGAGTGGTGTGGTAGGGGCGGTGGGTGGGGTGGGCTGAGTGACACAATCCATAAATTGAATGTTAATCTCGTTAGGGCAGCTGGGTGGAGTAACAGGGCCCCCATGGCAACTCCCAAAAAGGCTAATCCGCGCTTTTAATCTGCACCAACATTATGGACATGTCCAGTCTTATTGCTGATGAGTTGTCCAACCTTTTTCATGGCAGTCAGCATTCGTGTCATTGTTTCAGAACTGTGGTGGGGAAAAAAACAGTTCACATTTCTCGGGCTTTTTTTCTGAAGACTTTACACTGAGGAAAATACTAGTGGGAAAATGTAAATTTGTTGAAGTTGAAAAATAAAACTATCTACACACACACACACACACGCGCGCACACACTTACATATATGTGTATATATTATATCTATTTATTTTAAAACAAAATTCAGTCCGTTTGTCTGGAATTAACCCTTAGTGACGCAAATGTTTCAGTTGCGTATATGGAGTTGTCCCTCATTATAAGTCTTACTACTTTAATAAAAACAATCAACAATATAATTCTCTATTCATTAAGGAAATTATGGTATAATGATGAGTTCTAGAGCGCGTAAAAATAAAATTCCCCAGACGAATTTCCTACACTATTGCAAATGCTATAAGAATAGTGTGACAAATCTGTAGAGTAAAGCGGGTGGGATATTAAATTATATATATTTTTCAGGAGCTCAAAAATTGTCCGGTGCCGTATCTAGGAGGTGGGGGTAGTTAAAACTAATTTTATTGTAGTGCTTAAAAAGTTCTTTACTTAAATGCATGTTTTGTCACATCACTTATTAGATGGGAAATTCATGCATTCTCTTTGCAATTGCTTGGCGAGTTATAAATATTTCTATAATGTTTAGCGCAAGAATGTAGTGCATAATACAAGATTTCACAAGTTTCGGCGATAATTTAAAACATTGCCTCCTTGAGTCAGTTGGATGCAATTACAAAAAATGAAACTAAGGAGATACCTTGAGATGAATGGATGTCATCACAAGACAGTCAATGAAACTAAGGAGGTACATTCAGGTGATTGGATGTCATCACAAGACAGTCAATGAAACTAAGGAGATACATTGAGATGAATGGATGTCATCACAAGACAGTCAATGAAACAAAGGAGATACATTGAGATTGATGGATGTCATCACAAGACAGTGAATGAAACTAAGGAGATACCTTGATATTGATGGATGTCATCACAAGACAGTCAATGAAACAAAGGAGATACATTGAGATTGATGGATGTCATCACAAGACAGTCAATGAAACAAAGGAGATACATTGAGATTGATGGATGTAATCACAAGACAGTCAATGAAACTAAGAAGATACCTTGAGATGAATGGATGTCATCACAAGACAGTCAATGAAACAAAGGAGATACATTGAGATTGATGGATGTCATCACAAGACAGTCAATGAAACTAAGAAGATATATTGAGGTGAATGGATGTCATCACAAGACAGTCCATGAAACTAAGGAGATACCTTCAGATGAATGGATGTCATCACAAGACAGTCAATGAAACTAAGGAGATACCTTCAGATGAATGGATGGCATCACAAGACAGTCAATGAAACTAAGGAAATATTTTGAGATTGGTGGATGTCATCACAAGACAGTAAATGAAACAAAGGAGATACATTGAGATTGATGGATGTCATCACAAGACAGTCATTGAAACTAAGGAGATACCTTAAGATGAATGGATGTCATCACAAGACAGTCAATGAAACAAAGGAGATACATTAAGATTGATGGATGTCATCACAAGACAGTCAATGAAACTAAGGAGATACATTGAGGTGAATGGATGTCATCACAAGACAGTCAATGAAACTAAGGAGATACCTTCAGATGAATGGATGGCATCACAAGACAGTCAATGAAACTAAGGAAATATTTTGAGATGGATGGATGTCATCACAAGACAGTCAATGAAACTAAGGAGATACAATGAAATTGATGGATGTCATCACAAGACAGTCAATGAAACTAAGGAGATACATTGAAATTGATGGATGTCATCACAAGACAGTCAATGAAACTAAGGAGTTACATTGAAATTGATGGATGTCATCACAAGACAGTCAATGAAACTAAGGAGATACATTGAAATTGATGGATGTCATCACAAGTCAGTCAATGAAACTAAGGAGATACATTGAGATGGATGGATGTCATCATAAGACAGTCAATGAAACTAAGGAGATATTTTGAGATGGATGGATGTCATCACAAGACAGTCAATGAAACTAAGGATATACCTTGATATTGATGGATGTCATCACAAGACAGTCAATGAAACTATGGACATCAATTGAGATGGATGGATGGATGTCATCACAAGACAGTCAATGAAACTAAGGAGATATTTTGAGATGGATGGATGTCATCAAAAGACAGTCAATGAAACAAAGGAGATACCTTGATATTGATGGATGTCATCACAAGAAAGTCAATGAAACTTAGGAGATATTTTGAGATGGATGGATGTCATCACAAGACAGTCAATGAAACAAATGAGATACATTGAGATTGATGGATGTCATCAGAAGACAGTCAATGAAACTAAGGAGATACATTGAGATTGATGGATGTCATCACAAGACAGTCAATGAAACAAAGGAGATACATTGAGATTGATGGATGTCATCACAAGACAGTCAATGAAACTAAGGAGATACAGTGAGATTGATGGATGTCATCACAAGACAGTCAATGAAACAAAGGAGATACATTGAGATTGATGGATGTCATCACAAGACAGTCAATGAAACTAAGGATATACCTATAGATTGATGGATGTCATCACAAGACAGTCAATGAAACTAAGGAGATACATTGAGATGGATGGATGTCATCACAAGACAGTCAATGAAACTAAGGAGATACATTGAGATGGATGGATGTCATCACAAGACAGTCAATGAACCTTAGGAGATACATTGAGATTGATGGATGTCATCACAAGACAGTCAATGAAACTAAGGAGATACATTGAGATTTATGGATGTCATCACAAGACAGTCAAACTAAGGAGATATTTTGAGATGGATGGATATTTTCGTTTGCTTTTATATAATTGTATGGGATTTTTCATTTTATAATTGTATGGAATTTAGCATTGACGTAATTGTAGAAAATGTTTTTTGGTATGGGAATAGTTTTTATCCATTTAGTGAAATAGAATAAAGACATATTGAACCCAAATGCTTCACAAATACAAAGCACAAAACAACAGCTACTCAATTAATCTAAACAACAAAACAAGCACCCATTAAACAAATCATAATTCATTCATGGCCTCCTTGAAAAACAGGAAATCCTATTTTTTGAGAATTGGATGGAATGTGTTGACATCGGCAGCGAGTCTATGTGCAAAGTTTCAGCTCGATAGGATAATAATAATAATAATAATAAAGTTCATTTCAAAAACACGCTTTAGGTTATTTAGCCTTCCGAAAATGTCGCCACAAACACAGGAACAAAGGATTAAAGGCGAAGCTAATATAAAGGATTGAAACGTAAGGCGGGCATCGTTTACGTCATCAAAGTCTACCTTCACAAAGAAAACCAATATTTATAGCGAAGTGGGGTTCGAATGCAATCAAAAGATTTTATTTTTATTAAGGGCCAACCATAAATGATGTTAAGCATATAGAAGTAGTGGGAACAGTTCACGGATTTGTAATGATGTATTATGAAGGTGTATAAAGTGTGTGACAAGTTGTCAAGAATGGGGGGGGGGGTAGGGAGGGGGTCGAAATTCGGTCAAAATATGCGGACGTCCCTTTCACCATATTCTTATTCCATTAAAAGTCTTAGTGTATTTAGTGTTATTTTATTGCTTTATTTCATCAAATATTTCGCTAAATTGTGTATTTAAAAAAACACTTTCCGAATGCTAAAAATGTGATACTTGCGGTTACTAAAATAAGGAAAAGAAAAACTGTATATCTTTCAAAGCGAATTATTGACTGAAAAGTCGCTGTGAGATGTTAAAAAAAAAGGGATGAACGAATGGAAAACGTCTACTTGTCAAGAGTTTTCTAGATAACATAGAAGCGAACATTAATAGAGGCACCCATGGACGCCCGCAGGTAGGGGCAAGGGGGGCACTTGCCCCCCCCCCCCTGGATTGATTGGATGAAAAAAATTTAGAAAAAAATATACAAAAAAATTATTAAGTAAAGAGAAACAAAGAGAAAGTAACTAAGCTGATGTCCTGTCCGTTCGTTCACCATACAAATACGCTACAGTAAATTAAAACTACATTAAAACATTACTAAAAATTTTTTGCACCCCCCTTCCTTTGGAAAGTTAATCGATTTTTTTTGCCCCCCCCCCCCTAGAAAGTTTTCTCCGGGCGCCTATGGAGCACCATAGAAGTTTGCAATTATAATGAAAGGTCAACAATTTCAAGTAATTTTGGCATTAGCATTGAAAATAGCGCACAAATAATTCTATGGTTAATCTTTTGATCACGTAAGGATATGTTTGCCCGTTTGTGTCTTAGGTCATTGACCTCTCTACGTCACCTTTACACAAGGCCCACACTATAGGAAAAATGGAAACACAGAAAAGATTATTCTCTCCTCACTGAGGCTTCGTTCACATAGTGCACCACAAAATAAATCAATTTTTAAAATAAATCCTTTTTGAAAACATTGAGTTTCTTATTTCGTTGTTAAGACTTAGATTGTTGGTTGAAATTAGTTCTAAAATTTAAATCTTTAAAAATATTTGATAACTTAGGTAGTTTCTGAGGTAGTTTTGTATGTAGATTCTGAGGTATTTGTGGAGTAGTTTCTGAGTTATTCATTATTTTATGCAGGAAATAAATTAAGTCCTTTAACTTATGACTTATTTATAATATGTGTTATTAAAACTGATATTCTGTGGTCATTCATATATATATATATATATATATATATATATATATATATATATATATATATATATATATATATATATATATA
>CAXITT010000164.1:1263292-1288099 GCA_964033795.1 Lymnaea stagnalis | reverse complement strand
TGTTGGGTGCTTTAAGAGGGGATGTGGGTAGTTCCTTACGTTTCATCTTTCAATGCAAGGTGTGTGTGTGTGTGGGGGGGGGGGAAACAAAACCAAAAATTGGCAAAAGGGGCGTCGAAAAGTCGAGACAACTCTGCTTGACGTCGCTGTGCTATGCAAAATTTTTTTTATATCACTAAATAGTAATGTGGCTCCCTTTTTACTTATTTAAACCTCTTTGGGGTTTATCTACATCGTTAATAAATACATTTTCACACACACAAAAAAAAGTTTTCCATCACAAAAAAAAAACAACAACAACCCACTGCTAACACTAACATCCTGTTCAACGCAAATGAATAAAATTTACTTATAAAATAAACTTACGTGAAATAATTACCTTTGCTAAATATTTCCATCGTCAAAAAGAAAAGAAAAAAAACCCCGTTAAGTAGAAAGGTCTATGCATTTTATGTGATTAAAAAACTGGTCATTTTATAAATCGTATTTAATCGGTATTATTGTGTAATGAAGACATGAGTTGTTGACAAAATGGTAGAAGTTCCGAATATTCAGTAAATTAAAAAAAAAAAAAATTCAATTACTAATAATTTTTCAGATCAATTGCAATTTGCTACTTAGATATATTTTAAACATCCACCCCCCCCCCCTTTTTTTTTTTTTCCAATCCCCAGAATTTATTTTACATTGACAAATTAGGAATACGAATTTATACTAAAACAAGTACCAACAAAAAAAAACAAAAATGTAATTGGGATGATAATCTAAATGCTAGTTCATCTTCTTTATTTTAGCTTTCTGATAGATTCTCATTTTAAAAAGAAATAATATATTATATATATATTTTAAATCCTTGCAAACAGATGAGGCATTTTTTGTATTATTCCGTTTTATATCATTCAACGATCATGGAATCATGTACATTTATAATTATGCTTACACTTTTTTTGAAGCCTTATATCATAATAAAATTTATAATTAACACTTATCCCTACTTTAAAAGTAATGCTTTTATTATGAAATATTATTGGAACATAGATTGTGCATGTTTGATACGAGGCAAGAACTGCTATTAGAATTGTAGCCCTTGATCTTGATGGAAAGGTATTTTAAGACAATGTTATTAAAGTCTTAACATTTGTGACTTTGGAAAAAAACAAACAAATTAATTAAAATATCGAGATTTGCTAACAAAGGGAGCAATTCTTCGACTTATAATTGGGAGCGGCCAGAACGATATTTATAATCGAACACTTTGAATCTTTAACAAGATTAGCCTTTAATATACGGATCACCAAATATATCGAGCATAGCGATATTTCTTTGATTATACTAAATTGTCATCGGATAAGGGCACTAGTTATTATTCTTTCAAAACTGTTTAACAATGACCATTTAGTCGTTCTTAATTTTAAAAAAAATTATAAAATCGTTCTATTATTTTTTAACTCTCGGGAAAAGAGAAATTTTGGTTTTAAAAAAGGGGGGGGGGGGCGGTTTAGGCAATGTTCCCTCTAAAGTTTGTTGGTTCGTGGTCAAAATCATCAAGTTGTGTGTAAAATTTTATAAAAAATTATAAAATCGTTCTATTATTTTTTAACTCTCGGGAAAAGAGAAATTTTGGTTTTAAAAAAGGGGGGGGGGGGCAGTTTATGCAATGTTCCCTCTAAAGTTTGTTGGTTCGTGTGCAAAATCATCAAGTTGTGTGTAAAATTTTACAGCATCAATTTTTGTGTGTGCAAAATTTTACAGCCCATAAACACAAACACACACATACATGGGCGTTTGCTGTGCGGTGCTCAAAACTGCTGCGCGGCGTCTGTGACATAGCTGCGCGGTCGCGCAGCTTAAAAGGAACATTGGGTATCCCAACCATTTTTTTTGCCCCACGCCTCTCTGGGGGGGGGGGCATGGGCCTTACACGGAGGAGCTATATGCCGCCACATTTAAGGTAGGGAATGTCAAATGTCTCACATTGGGAAACATAGGGCCTTCTGTAATAATTGTTTTGTGCGTCATACTTGTACATTAATATTGAGAGTTCATTGCAGTGGGACCGGTCAATAGCTAGAGATAGTTCATTGTAGTAGGTTCTGTTCATAGTTAGGGATATTTCATTGTAGTAGTCCCTGTTCATAGTTAGGGATAGTTCATTGTTGTAGGCCCTGTTCATTGATAGTCATAGTTCATTGTAGTTGGCCCGATTCAAAGATAATGATAGTTCATTGTAGTAGGCCCGATTCATAGATAATGATAATTCATTGTAGTAGGCCCGGTTCATAGATAGTGATAGTTCATTTGACCTCTGCTTCCCCAATGGCTAGGTTAGACTCTGACATAAGCATCTCGCTGTGGTCACTTCTCGCGACCGTATGTTTTAAAAAGCTTCAAACCACATCCAGCCACTTATCCACTCTCCCGTCAGCCTGTTACCCCAACACCCGTCAACCACTTATCCACACTCCCGTCAATCACTCACTACCACTCCCGTCAACCACTTACTCCCATCCCGTCAAGGGATGATAAAAATTTGAGTTTTGATGTTCACAGCAATGCACGTCATTAAGATCTGGATCGAGTCCCAAATCATCTCAGAGGCTTTTTGCCCGATGTAGCTCCAGTCTAAATATCATGCCAAAATGTATAATACAAAGTTGTTTTTTTTTTGCATACAAATATCTCCCAAACGCACTTAATTACAATTGTTTCATCGTAAGAAACGCAAACCTCGTTTGTATCCACAATTTTTGCTAACCCATAATAACCCATCTAATGTTGAGCCTTGATTTCAATAGATCTTATTTTGCAGCACTAAACGTCAAGAGACTCTTGATGCCAAACTACAGAATGAGAGAGTCGTTAAACCTTGTGCACCGGCATTAGTTTGGTTTTGAGTGCCGTTTCTGAAAACTCGGTCAAGTTATTTGAAATGTTATTCGTATAGGGTTAGTGCCAAGTATGGAGCGATGGGGGGGGGGGGGGGGGGGGGGCACGATTTTTGTCGCCCATTCAAAGAACATAAACTTAGCAATTTTCGGAAAATGCTGTCCGGGTAGGACAGCTCCATCCGCCATCTTCCTTACGCAACTGATTGTAGCAATACGCTGTTGGCAATGTCGTATTTATACCGTGTGTAACACTAGGCCAGTGGTCGGCAAACCGTGGCTCACGAGCCGCTCCTTAACGACCTGAGTGGGGTTAACCAGTCGGCTACAAATCGGGTTTGTAACCCTAGCCCTAATCCGAAAAACATGGTTCTTGAAAGGTTCTGGGAAAGAAATTTGGCTCTCAAAAATTTTTTTTATCGCCCAGCTGCTGATTTTTGACTAATGAGTTTGCCGACCACTGCACTAGGCTATTGAAAATTTGGAGTCGCCAGAAGTTATCACAAAGAATTGAACCAAATAGTGATTTGCCTTGGTATGATATAATGCTAAAAATTATAATGTAAAGCGAAACATTTATTTCCTTTCAGAAGGATTCATTGTATGATAACTAGGTTATCATTTCGTTGCCCAGAAGCACTGGCTTGGAAAGCAGGTTGCTGAGGGAGAAACTTTTGTTCTCTACATAAAGGGCCGGCATTATCGGCCAACTGCAGAGTTTTGCGGGGGAAAAGAAAAAAAGCGGGGGAAGGGATTTTCGGCTAACTGCAGAGTTTTTGGGAAGAGGGGGGGGGGGCGTGGCAAAATTCTAGGCCAGACCCGGGTTGTACTAACTACCAACCCTAGCTACGCCACTGCATGGACGTCTGTCTTACCATATGATTTTAGCATGAAGACATTTGCTAAATTACAAGTTGGCCTATTATTTAAAACACTAGCTGGTGGCAAACATAATCAGGCGGGTTCTTTGAGCAATGCAGAATCAGAAAATTACGAGATCAGAGTTACAACAATTTAAAACATTTTCCTTCCTGATTACCCAAAGGGAAAGTCGCGAATCATAGATTATGTACATGTTGAAAATATTTTGATGGGGAAAAAATTATTATTATTTATTATAAATTGACACACGTGTGTTTAGTTCATGATTTATATGTAACTGGTGGATAATATTTTTAAAAAATGTGTGTGTGGGTGGGGGTAGCGGGGGGGGGGGGGGGGGACCCTTAAATGATTAAATACGAGGCGCTAAATAACCTTGTGGGGGCGGGGGTTTAAAATTACCGGTGAATGATGTTAACAAAAAAAAAGTTTTTTTTGGGGGGGGGGGGGGGGGGGGGGGGGGGAGGGACCCTTAAATGATTAAATACGAGGCGCTAAATAACCTTGTGCGGGCCGGGATTTAAAATTACCGGTGAATGATGTTAACAAAAAAAAAGTTTTTTTGTCAGAAAGTTATGTTCGGTGTCCCTGTTCTAACATGGCGTCATTTGCAGATGTTTTGTGTGGTCAAGATGTTATGATCAGATTTGGATGTAGTTTAAGAAATCATCTCACTTCCCTTGGATGTGCCTGTCTGTGCCTTGGCATTTTTCAGTCAGCGTCAAGTATCATTAACATTCACGGAAATTCAGATAAGCTACTTATCTGAAGTAAGGTACAACAGCTGAAGTAAGCTACAAAGCTGAAGTAAGGTACACAGCTGAAGTAAGTCACACTGCTGAAGTAAGGTACACAGCTGAAGTAAGGTACACTTCTGAAGTAAGATACACAGCTGAAGTAAGGCAGGGCCGGGACTAGGGATGGCGAAGTGGGCGACCGCCCAAGGCCTCGCGTTTGTGGGGCCCCCGCGCGTTGTCGTAGAACACTTAGAATATACTTAAGCCTACTAATAGTTCCTAATCCAGTCAACCTTGATATTGGTAACAATGGTGCCACAATGAGTAATTTGGGCCAGGGTAATTAACTGTTATAGGAAAAAATTAGAAATTTCGGAAACTAGGCGAGTGAACAAATCTCCGTTATGAGGCGTCCCATTATGACCAGCAAGGCCCCAGTACGACTAAAACGTGTCTTGATATCCTATCGGCGGACTATATAACGTCACCGGCCCAACAAAATTCAATGTGTTCAAGGCCCCGCACCGCCTAACGCCGGCCCTGAGTAAGGTACAACAGCTGAAGTAAGGTACAACAGCTGAAGTAAGGTACAACAACTGAAGTAAGGTACACAGCTGAAGTAAGGTGCAACAGCTGAAGTAAGGTTTACGGCTGAAGTAAGGTACACTGCTTAAGGTACATAGCTCAAGTAAGGTACAACAGCTGAAGTAAGGTACAACAGCTGAAGTAAGCTACAACAACTGAAGTAAGGTACAACAGCTGAGGTAAGGTACAATAGCTGAAGTAAGGTACAACAGCTGAAGTAAGGTACAACAGCTGAAGTAAGCTACGCATCAACGAAAAAACAACACGAAACACCTCAGCAGTTGGCTAAAAAAAGTCGTCTTTCCATATTATGAAAAAAAAGAAGTCCCACCTTGGCCGTATCACACCCCTTCCTACGCCACTGATTACCACAGTTTTATCGTATCTTGATAATATGTTGAACACAATTTCAAGATTTAATTAAATGTTTGTATTGTTCTACCCAGAAAGAGAGAGAGAGAGAGAGCGAGAGATGGAGAAAGAGAGAGAGAGAGAGAAAAAACGAGAATGTGAGAGAGTGAATGAGTGATAAAGAGAGAGAGAGAGATGGAGAGAGAGATTGAGAAAATGAGAGAGAAATGTAGAGAGAGAAAGAGAGAAAGATTGAGAGAGTGACGGAGATAGAGAGAGCGAGTGAGTGAGAGAGAAAGAGAGAGAGAGATTGGAGAGACGGATAGTGATTGAGAGAAAAAGATAGAGAGAGATGGAGAGAGAGAGAGAGAGAGAGTGCGTGAAGAAGTGAGTGAGAAAGAAAGAAAGAGAGAGATGGTGAGAGATGCTGAGAGAGATAGAGATGGAGAGAGAGAGAAAGAGAGAGAGAAAGAGAGAGAGAAAGAGAGAGAGAGAGAAAGAGAGAGAAAGAGAGAGAGAGAAAGAGAGAGATAGAAAGAGAGAGAGAAAGAGAGAGAGAGAGAGTTCATAACTCTGAAAACCTTTCCGACAAAACGCCCCACGCGGTCGTTCACCGATGAAAATGTTTTGGTTTGGCTTGTCGGAAAATACTTCCGAAACGTTATTGCGCCGACCGAGCTGAAAGAATGACAACTTCTGTTTCATGGACATGCATTTTAGAAAACATCGTGAGCAGATCAAAAATGAGGTTAAGGGCTGGCTGTTACCTGTTTGATTCAGTTAAGTGCATGTCTACAGCGGTGCATTGTTTGGAAGCATAAAAACACCAAAACAAACAACAACGGCTGAACGAATGGACTGTTTACGCTTTATAAAATTATGCGTTCTACATAAACATTTCGGGCGGCTAATTGACCCACTTCCCGTAAACCTAACGACCTGAAACTTAGCACTTAGACTCGTTGTGGATGACAATACCTTCCATCAAATTTTCAGCTCCCACCCTCTAAAAATCAGTTGTCCCTCTTTTTCAAGGGGGAAGATGAAGGAAATATGATGACACTGACTTCAAGAAATAAAATTCCCGATAACTGCGCTAAATGAGATTCTTAAAATAATAAATAATAATAATAATAATAAATAACTAAATATATATATAAATATCGCAAGTGTGTTTGAAGCGTTCTATTTTCTTCTCTTTTTCTGAAATAGTTGGTGAAATAAATCTGCGGTGTAAAAGCGTTTGGGTCATTAGAATATTAACACAGTTCAGGGTCGTTAAAAATATACTGTTGAGACGCCTTGGGGAGGGGTGAGTACTAGTGGGATTCTTATGAAGTGCCTTGCTTGTATGCATGTCTTTTACAATTTTGAGCCCACCTTCCAATTGCTCCATATGACATTTTTATAACGGAAAACTTGGTTTTAAATGGTCGTTAAACTTCTCTTGACTTTCCCCACCATGTACCTCACCAGTTCATTTTAGCCTTGACCGGAAGAGGGTTGTTTGCCCCAGTATGTGAGCCATATGTAAATGACGTCACAGATGAGTGTTGTTTGCCCCAGTATGTGAGCCATACGTAAATGACGTCACAGATGATTCTTGTTTACCCCAGTATGTGAACCATTACATAGATGACGTCAGGGATGAGTGTTGTTTACCCCAGTATGTGAACCATACATCAAATTTAATGACGTCACGGATCTAAGGTAAAAAGGTCCACTAAGGGATGACGATTTTTTTTATAAGTAAGGGTACATTTAGTGATACATTGGAATGATGGTGGGACGGATGGTGGGACGGATGGTGGGACGGATGGTGGGACGGATGGTGGGACGGATGGTGGGACGGATGGTGGGACGGATGGTGGGACGGATGGTGGGACGGATGGTGGGACGGATGGTGGGACGGATGGTGGGACGGATGGTAGAATAATTGCCCCCCCCCCAAAAAAAAAATAAAATAAATAAATTGTGACGTGTTTTATAAATGGCCCTTTGGTAAACTTATTTGGGTAAAAAAAAATATATATATCTAAAACGCAACAAACAAATTTAAATGTAGAGGATAATTTGCTTAACAACATTGATGTATATTGTATATGACAACATTGATGTATATAAAAACATTTATGTTTATTACAACATCGATGTATAGCACACAACAGGCAACCTGTATATAAACGTTTATATATATATATATATATATATATATATATATATATATATATATATATATATATATACATACATACAGATATATATACAGGCGGATGGAAACATAAACAGCAAATTATATATATATATATATATATATATATATATATATATATATATATATATATATATATATATATATATATATACATACATACAGATTTATTGACAGGCGGATGGAAACATCAACAGCAAATATCAAGGCCGACACTGCAGAGCGCCAAATTCCTCTCAGGAATGTCGACTATTTCGTGTTTAGTTAGCAAACGGCATGAGCTCTACATTAGCCACGTTCGAGAGGAGAGCTGGGCTTCGTATGCTCTTCTCACCTCCCCCACCATCTTTTGATGACAGGTATGCGAAGATGTGCTCCATAGACTGGCGAAGATCGTTTTCAGAGATGGATTGACGCTAGACTCATGAATGCCGCTAGCGCGGTCAGAAAGTTCTCTTATTTTCTAATAATCCCCATGTTGTTTCTTGCATTTCACCTTAACATTTTCCCACTTGGACTGCTGAGTAAGAGCAAAATCAAGATATAGACGCCAGCTGTGGACAGAAACGTGGCAAAAACTAATTACTTTTGATGGGATTTTTTAAAATAGATGGGAAATGTTTCTTATTCATAATCTGTTGAGCTGGTACATCGCCGACTCCAGCTCCAAGAAAACACCCAGTCAACGGCTGCACTCAGAACTAGAACCAAATAATGACCCACTCAACGGCTGCACTCAGAACCAGCACCAAACAATGACCCACTCAACGGCTGCAATCAGAACCAGTACCCAGTAAACACCCAGTCAACAGTTGCACTCAGAGCTAGTACCAAACAATGACCCAGGCAACGGCTGACTCAGAACTAGTACCAAGTAAACACCTGGTCAACGGCTGCACTCAGAAATAGTACCAAACAAGGAACCACTCAATGGCTGCACTCAGAACTAGTACCAAACAATGACACAGACAGCGACTGCACTTAGAACTAGTACTAAACAATTACCCACTCAATGGCTGCACTCAGAACCAGTACCAAATAATTACCCAGGCAACGGCTGCACTGACAAATAGTACCAAACATGACCTAGTCAACGGCTTCACTCTGAACCAGTACCAAGCAAGCACCTGGTCAACGGCTGCACTCAGAAATAGTACCACACAATAACCCACTCAACAGCTTCACTCAGAACTAGTACCAAACAATGACACAGACAGCGACTGCACTTAGAACTAGTACTAAACAAGTACTCACTCAATGGCTGCACTCAGAACCAGTACCAAACAATTACCCAGGCAACGGCTGCACTCAGAACTAGTACCAAACAATGACACAGACAACGACTGCACTCAAAACTAGTACTAAACAATTACCCACTCAATGGCTGCACTCAGAACCAGTACCAAATAATTACCCAGGCAACGGCTGCACTCACAAATAGTACCAAACGTGACCTAGTCAACGGCTGCACTCTGAACCAGTACCAAGCAAGCACCTGGTCAACGGCTGCACTCAGAAATAGTACCACACAATAACCCACTCAACAGCTTCACTCAGAACTAGTACCAAACAATGACACAGACAGCGACTGCACTTAGAACTAGTACTAAACAAGTACTCACTCAATGGCTGCACTCAGAACCAGTACCAAACAATTACCCAGGCAACGGCTGCACTCAGAACTAGTACCAAACAATGACACAGACAACGACTGCACTCAGAACTAGTACTAACAATTACTCACTCAATGGCTGCACTCAGAACCAGTACCAAACAATTACCCAGGCAACGGCTGCACTCAGAAATAGTACCAAACAATGACCTAGACAACGGCTGCACTCTGAACCAGTACCACGCAAACACCTGGTCAACGGCTGCACTCAGAAATAGTACCACACAATGACCTTCTCAATGGCTGCACTCAGAACCAGTACCAAACAATGACCCACTCAACGGCTGTACTCAGAAATAGTACCAAACAATGACCCACTCAATGGCTACACTCAGAACTAGTACCAAGTAATCATCCGATCAATGGCTGAACTCAGAAATAGTACCAAGAAAACAACAGGTCAATGGCTGCAGTCAGAACCAGTACCAAGTAATCACCCAGTCAACGGCTGCCCTCTGTAGTTCTCGTCCCTATGACCAGCGTTTAAACACATATACAATTTATCAGCGTTTCTTAACAAGACATTTGAACTGTAAAACATTTTCTTTGCGCTGTGTTAAAAGACGAGTCGCTTGTTAAGGACAGTAGAAAATTATCAATATTCGCAAGGAAATACGAAAATAGAAATAAATAATTGTATAGGTATTTTAGGACAAAGTTAACTAGAAATGTAAGTGCTGATAGTATTTTAAAAAATCCCAAATTAACCTCAAGGAAAAAAAAGATGCACTTGCTACATTCTCATGAAATCATTCATATATATATATATATATAAATGAATGGCGGTATCTTTGTATGTCTCGTATGCGCTCCTACACCATTCATGCGATTGCGACAACACTATAAAGAATTGTTGTCCAAATAACCGGGCTTTTAACTGAGTCATTACAACCCTAAAAAATGTTCCGTTTTCGGCCGTTAACCCTTAATTCGTTTCGTTTTTTTTTCATACGAGCTTTGTAAAAAATAATTTCCATATGCGCTCCTACGCCATTTATTCGAATGCGATAAAACTTTGGTGAGATGTCGCGAGCACGCCCAAAAAGGTTTTTGAACAATTGCAGTTGTTTTAAAATATTCTGTTTTGAGCCAGGGGCCCTTTGTTAGTTTTTTTCTTATATGCGCTATATACATATAAATTCAAACCGTATGCGCTCCTACACCATTCATGCGATTGCAACGAAACTTGGTGAGATATTGTCCATAAGCCCGCGCATTGATATAAAAATCGATCAAAGTTTTATATCATTACGGGAACTAAACGAGAAATTGTCGCTGCATTTCAAACTTCATTTTTGCAACACAACGAATTAATTCAATTGTTGAATTTGAACATATGCCGATTGATGACTATAATGTCATAGTTAGAGCAGTAAAAACACCTGTCAGCCAACACGAAAGACAATAAAAAGAACCAAGAATTGATGAAGTGGCGATCGTTAAAGATGGCGAAGAATTTAACTCACGTGATGTAATCCTTCATCGCAGAAGTGGTCATGTTCAGCGAGTCTCAGAAACTCATCGCTCATACGACGGTATGCAATATTCTATTTTATTTTGGCAAGGAGAAGATGGACATCATTTCAACATCAAATTGCGAAATCCACAAAGAGATGTAGAATCGAATAAGAAAGTCAGTGCCATGAAATACTATTCATATCGATTTATGATTCGTGAGAGTGACGAAAATAATATCTTGAAATGTCGACAATTATTCCATCAATATATTGTTGATATGTAAGCGAAAATCGAAACCGAACGACTCCTCTGCATTAGATTAAATCAAAGCAAGTTACGTTCCGAAGAGTACATTCATTTACGTGATGCAATTGTGAATAATGCAATGTGAATTCAAATGAATTGGGGAAAATGGTTATACTACCGGCCACATTTACTGGGAGTTCACGTCTCATGCATGAATACGCACAAGATGCAATGACTTATGTTCGTGCATATGGCCGCCCATATATTTTTATTACATTCACATGTAACCCTATGTGGGATGAAACACAAGAACTTTTGTTAATGGACAATCGGCATCAGATCGTCGCGATATTACTGCGCGTGTGTTCAAACAAAAAATGAAATCTTTAATAGATTTTATTTTCAAGTATCATGTTTTTGGAGAGAAATGCTGTTGGATGGATTCCATTGAATGTCAAAAAAAGAGGATTGCCACATGAACACATTTTAATTTGGTTGATAAATTCAGTCAAAACAGATCAAATTGATAAAGAAATACAAAAATACAGAAATACCAGATGTCAACATTGATCAATACTTATTAGAAATCGTCACCAAAAACATGATTCACGGTGCATGTGGCCTACTAAAAAAAATTCACCATGCATGTCTGATGGGAAATGTACGAAACGATACCCAAGAGATTTAATTGTGGAGACTATCACTGACAATGATGGCTATCCACTCTATCGTCGACGATCACCTGAAGATGGTGGCAAATCCATCACTTTAAAAGTACGAAACAATGATGTTGAAGTCGACAATCGTTGGGTTGTACCGTATTCACCGTTAATATCGAAAACGTTCAAAGCACACATGAATGTCCAGTATTGCAATTCGGTGAAATCGATCAAGTACATTTGCAAATATGTTAACAAAGGAAGCGATATGGCAGTTTGTGGAGTGGAAAAAGCAACTGGCTCAATCGATGAAGTCTACCAATATCAACTTGGACGCTAAATTAATAGCAATGAAGCAGTATGGTGCATTTGATCATTTCGAATCCATGAACGCCATCCAACAGTTGTTCATTTGGAAGTGCACCTTGTAAATGGACAGCGCGTGTACTTCACAGCAGAAAATGCACGTGTAAGAGCAGTGTCACCTCCGTCAAGAACGTTAACTGCATTTTACTCATTGTGCGGGAATGATATTTTTGCAAAGACGCTACTTTACTCTGAAGTGACAACATGTTACACATGGAATACATCAGCGAACAGTTTTCAACAGGGCATTTGAAAAACACCCCAATTTATATTCGACATTAGGCCGTCTTTACACTGTTCCCCTAAACAATGCAGAATGCTCTTACCTGCGATTACTGTTGATCAATGTACGTGGACCAACATCCTTCTAAGAAATGAGAACAGTAAACCTTCAAGTGTATACCACTTATCGTGAGGCTTGCCAAGAATTAAAACTTATTGAAAACGATGCTCATTGGGACACTTCGCTCTCTGATGCATCGAATATTGCTCAACCACAGCAAAAACGACTTTGTTTGCAATCATATTGACAACGTGCTTCACATCCAATCCAAAAGACCTCTAGGAAAAATACAAAGACTACATGAGTGAAGACATCCTACATCGTTTGCGTGCAACGAATCAAATTCCGGAAATTAAATTTATACCAAACGTGTATAATGAGGCATTGGTTTTAAATGAGGACATATGCTTGGCAATCGCTAACAAAGCACTGGTAGAGTCGGGAATGACTGCTCCGAATCAATCTGCAAACAACCTTTTCCATGGTGATTTACAACGAGAAACACACTGTGATCTCGAAGTTCTGGGTACATTTGTTCAGATGAATCTTCCGATGAACAACGCCCAGTGTATGACAGAATTATGCAAGCAATTAACAGCCAAAGCGGTGGATTGTATTTCCTAGATTCGCCAGGAGGCACAGGCAAAACTTTCCAAATTTCACTTATTTTGGCAACAATACGATTACAAAAAAAAAATTACACTGGCAATCGCATCATCTGGAATTGCAGCAACTCTTTTGGATGGTGGCAGAACGCGCATTCAGCATTGAAATTGCCGTTGAATATGCAAATCACTGAGACACCACAACATGCAATATAAATAAAAATTATGTAATTTGTAAAGTATTCCAATCATGTCAACTCATTATATGGGACGAATGTAATATGGCGCACAAAGCAGCATTGGAAGTGCTTTATCGTACACTAAAAGATTTGAGAGGAAATGAACAGCTCTTCGGTGGCGCACTTATTTTATTATCTGGAGATTTTCGACAAACTACCAGATATACGACGTTCAACAGCTGCTGATGAATTAAACACATGTCTCAAATCAATGAAATAGCAAAACGAGGTATGCGGAAGCTTGAATAAGAAAACAGGACCAAAAACAAGGACGTTTCGGCATAAAGCCTTCTTCAGCTAACAGTAGAAATGAAAATGTAACAAAGAACAGAGCACAGTTGACAACTCAAGAAGTATCCATTCGTGTCGTCGGAAGTGGGAACACATGAAGCGAGAGAATATAAATATTTTAACAGTGTCAATATTACAGAATACAAAGGAAGACTTTTCGGCAAATGCCTTCATCAGTAGAATAAAAAAAAAAATATATTTGTACAAATTATATATACATAATACATATAATAAAACTGGCTAGAGCAGTGGTTCTCAACCAGTAGTTAACGACCCCTTTGGAGGTCGCACGATCCTTACACAGGGGTTGGCTAAGACCATTGTTAAATATATACTTATGAAGAAGAAATGAAAATAATTTGATAGTTGGGGGGGGGGGTGGAGTGGGGGGGTCACTACAAAATGAGAAACTGTATCAAAGGGTCGCGGCATTATGAATTTTGAGAACCACTATGCTAGAGGTTAATTATAACAAAGAATATATGTATCTGTTGGTACAAAAGAAACCAGGAGCAAAGTCTGTCACGTACGTGTGTCCGTTATTTCTTTTGAATGTCTAGAATATCATCTTTCAGTGGCGGTTTTCTGTACATACATTGGATTGAACTATCCTTTTCAGACGATTTCGTGATGGAGTCGCGGGACCGGAGCAGATATTTAACAGACCCTCAAGCTTGTTTTCGTGGACATGGGCGGAAACGGTTTGGTCCAAGAAGGATGCGTATTTTAATTCCCTGCATTAATCACCCGTGGTGTAGACGGGTGTGGGAGCCGCGTTCACCAAGGTTGCCACCCGTGCTTAGAATGCCAACCGGTGGAAGATAAGGCTCAGATTTAGTAGCGAGATCAAAGATGGGACACCAGGGAATTAAGCATCGTACTGCGGGCACAAATCGCTGGTGGAATCGGGCTAATTAATGAAAGCAATCAGATTTTATTAGACTTGTACATCAAAGTAGCGAGGCAACGGTAACCAAGCCGGCATAACAAAATTGTCAGTATAAGACATTTTGGCGACTCCGAGTGTTTCAATTATTTTGATCGTTAAAACAACATTAAAAACATATCATTTTTTTGCATGCAGTTAATAAAATTGCAAATTCTTTTACGAAACATCACTGGGTCGGAGTCGTAAAGCAGAGTCAAATGTCAAGAGTGTGTATTCGATTTCCCAGCTGTAGTCGTTACTACACAAATATATATATATATATACTTTATAACACTAACAAAAAGAATTGAGATCTAAATAGAAAAACATCCAGTTTTTATTAGGATTCGAATTAAGACGTTGATGTGGTACGGTATGTGGTGCGGTATGTGGTACGGTATGTGGTGCGGTATGTGGTGCGGTATGGGATGCGGTATGTGGTGCGGTGCGGTATGTGGTGCGGTATGCTGTGCGGTATGTGGTGCGGTATGTGGTGCGGTATGTGGTGCGGTGCGGTATGTGTTCGAATAATATTGGCATATTTAAAAGCCAGTCTCACCCCCCCGACCCCCCCCCCAATAAAAACACCTGCGAAATTTAATACAAAAACGAATGTCCGCTGTAAAATAGAATGTCTAATGTTCCAAGTATTGCGTTTATTTCCGATTGCAAACATTCCTTTTGTGACGTTATTTTCGGAAGTTGGAGTAACAGTACTAAAAATGTTTTTAAGCCCTAAACTTGAATGAATTTCGTCCAACATGGCAACACGAAAAGTTCTCAGGTCTTTGGGGCGTGTATTCAAGTTTTTCTTAAAATCCCCCCCCCCACCCCCAAATGATAAAGCAGATTCAATTTGTATTCGCATTAGCTTCGCACTGTACAGAAGCGATTGTTATCCTAAAATAAGCCCCACACGTGGCTATAAATAGCATAAAGTTAAGATCTAAAGTAGCACGGTATTCAAGCTGTTCATGCTTACCTTCAAAACCCTTCCTTCCAAACTGAGCCACACTACTTACGTTTTGTTCTTAGATTTTCGTTCTACCATTTGGCATGCACGCTCTCGAATACCTGCAGATGAATGGTGATAATATTCGTTTTATTATCTCATTACTCTCCTTATCTTTATATACATATACACATATNTATATATATATATATATATATATATATATATATATATATATATATATTAAATGAAGATGGGGGAAAAGGCAAGAGCGCAGAAATCTGGCAGATCTAAGCCAACTGCGCCGCTAGGTGTTTGCTTACGCGCCGTTCGTTCTTCATCTGTTTTTGCTTTCACATGCGGCGCAAGATCATTAACTATCTTAACCCTTGACCTTTTCGGTTACCCGTGGTTACGTCTGGCTCGTGGTTACGTCTGGCTGACATGCAGCGCGTGTTATTGAATGCGGTTGATGGATGACAAACTGCGGCTTTTGGACTAAGAGACTTGACAAGACTCTTTTTTTCGTTTTTTGGCGCCACAGTGAAATGATCCAAAAACGTGGCGACCGTATCTCTCTGTTAGTCGCCCTCTGAGACATGGGAACATCTGCACGGTCTCAGCAAAGTATTGTTGTCGCACGAAAAGCGGTTTATTATGGCATTCGTCCCAGATGGCTTCAGGTTTAAGGAAGTCATATTAATATTAAAATTGGTGATCAGTTGAATAATAAATATGGGGGGGGGGGTATTCCTGGCATATTGCGATATTTACCACGAAGAGATTTTAAAATGATAACTTGCAGACTATATTATAAATTAGAAATAACGGGAGAGGCTACATCGCGGAAAAACACGAAATCGACTCATGTGTTTTATGAGTAATGTGGATGGCTCTAAGATAGACAAGTTGTTTAACCAATTTACATCGGTGACAATCACCTAATAGACTTATGTGTTTTATGAGTAATGTGGATGGCTCTAAGATAGACAAGTTGTTTAACCAATTTACATCGGTGACAATAACCTAATAGACTTATGTGTTTTATGAGTAATGTGGATGGCTCTAAGATAGACAAGTTGTTTAACCAATTTACATCGGTGACAATCACCTAATAGACTTATGTGTTTTATGAGTAATGTGGATGGCTCTAAGGTAGACAAGTTGTTTAACCAATTTACATCGGTGACAATCACCTAATAGACTTATGTGTTTTATGAGTAATGTGGATGGCTCTAAGGTAGACAAGTTGTTTAACCAATTTACATCGGTGACAATCACCTAATGGAGTCATGTGTTTTATGAGTAATGTGGATTGCTCTAAGATAGACAAGTTGTTTAACCAATTTACATCGGTGACAATCACCTAATAGACTCATGTGTTTTATGAGTAATGTGGATGGCTCTAAGATAGACAAGTTGTTTAACCAATTTACATCGGTGACAATCACCTAATAGACTCATGTGTTTTATGAGTAATGTGGATGGCTCTAAGATAGACAAGTTGTTTAACCAATTTACATCGGTGACAATCACCTAATAGACTCATGTGTTTTATGAGTAATGTGGATGGCTCTAAGATAGACAAGTTGTTTAACCAATTTACATCGGTGACAATCACCTAATAGACTCATGTGTTTTATGAGTAATGTGGATGGCTCTAAGATAGACAAGTTGTTTAACCAATTTACATCGGTGACAATCACCTAATAGACTCATGTGTTTTATGAGTAATGTGGATGGCTCTAAGATAGACAAGTTGTTTAACCAATTTACATCGGTGACAATCACCTAATAGACTCATGTGTTTTATGAGTAATGTGGATGGCTCTAAGATAGACAAGTTGTTTAACCAATTTACATCGGTGACAATCACCTAATAGACTCATGTGTTTTATGAGTAATGTGGATGGCTCTAAGATAGACAAGTTGTTTAACCAATTTACATCGGTGACAATCACCTAATAGACTCATGTGTTTTATGAGTAATGTGGATGGCTCTAAGATAGACAAGTTGTTTAACCAATTTACATCGGTGACAATCACCTAATGGACTCATGTGTTTTATGAGTAATGTGGATGGCTCTAAGATAGACAAGTTGTTTAACCAATTTACATCGGTGACAATCACCTAATAGACTCATGTGTTTTATGAGTAATGTGGATGGCTCTAAGATAGACAAGTTGTTTAACCAATTTACATCGGTGACAATCACCTAATGGACTCATGTGTTTTATGAGTAATGTGGATGGCTCTAAGATAGACAAGTTGTTTAACCAATTTACATCGGTGACAATCACCTAATAGACTCATGTGTTTTATGAGTAATGTGGATGGCTCTAAGGTAGACAAGTTGTTTAACCAATTTACATCGGTGACAATCACCTAATTGACTCATGTGTTTTATGAGTAATGTGGATGGCTCTAAGATAGACAAGTTGTTTAACCAATTTACATCGGTGACAATCACCTAATAGACTTATGTGTTTTATGAGTAATGTGGATGGCTCTAAGGTAGACAAGTTGTTTAACCAATTTACATCGGTGACAATCACCTAATAGACTTATGTGTTTTATGAGTAATGTGGATGGCTCTAAGGTAGACAAGTTGTTTAACCAATTTACATCGGTGACAATCACCTAATGGAGTCATGTGTTTTATGAGTAATGTGGATTGCTCTAAGATAGACAAGTTGTTTAACCAATTTACATCGGTGACAATCACCTAATAGACTCATGTGTTTTATGAGTAATGTGGATGGCTCTAAGATAGACAAGTTGTTTAACCAATTTACATCGGTGACAATCACCTAATGGACTCATGTGTTTTATGAGTAATGTGGATGGCTCTAAGATAGACAAGTTGTTTAACCAATTTACATCGGTGACAATCACCTAATAGACTCATGTGTTTTATGAGTAATGTGGATGGCTCTAAGATAGACAAGTTGTTTAACCAATTTACATCGGTGACAATCACCTAATGGACTCATGTGTTTTATGAGTAATGTGGATGGCTCTAAGATAGACAAGTTGTTTAACCAATTTACATCGGTGACAATCACCTAATAGACTCATGTGTTTTATGAGTAATGTGGATGGCTCTAAGATAGACAAGTTGTTTAACCAATTTACATCGGTGACAATCACCTAATAGACTCATGTGTTTTATGAGTAATGTGGATGGCTCTAAGATAGACAAGTTGTTTAACCAATTTACATCGGTGACAATCACCTAATAGACTCATGTGTTTTATGAGTAATGTGGATTGCTCTAAGATAGACAAGTTGTTTAACCAATTTACATCGGTGACAATCACCTAATAGACTCATGTGTTTTATGAGTAATGTGGATGGCTCTAAGATAGACAAGTTTTTTAACCAATTTACATTGGTGACAATCACCTAATAGACTCATGTGTTTTATGAGTAATGTGGATGGCTCTAAGATAGACAAGTTGTTTAACCAATTTACATCGGGGACAATCACCTAATGGACTCATGTGTTTTATGAGTAATGTGGATGGCTCTAAGATAGACAAGTTTTTTAACCAATTTACATTGGTGACAATCACCTAATAGACTCATGTGTTTTATGAGTAATGTGGATGGCTCTAAGATAGACAAGTTGTTTAACCAATTTACATCGGTGACAATCACCTAATAGACTCATGTGTTTTATGAGTAATGTGGATGGCTCTAAGGTAGACAAGTTGTTTAACCAAATTACATTGGTGACAATCACCTAATAGACTCATGTGTTTTATGAGTAATGTGGATGGCTCTAAGATAGACAAGTTGTTTAACCAATTTACATCGGGGACAATCACCTAATGGACTCATGTGTTTTATGAGTAATGTGGATGGCTCTAAGATAGACAAGTTGTTTAACCAATTTATATTGGTGACAATCACCTAATAGACTCATGTGTTTTATGAGTAATGTGGATGGCTCTAAGATAGACAAGTTGTTTAACCAATTTACATTGGTGACAATCACCTAATAGACTCATGTGTTTTATGAATAATGTGGATGGCTCTAAGATAGACAAGTTGTTTAACCAATTTACATCGGGGACAATCACCTAATGGACTCATGTGTTTTATGAGTAATGTGGATGGCTCTAAGATAGACAAGTTGTTTAACCAATTTACATTGGTGACAATCACCTAATAGACTCATGTGTTTTATGAGTAATGTGGATGGCTCTAAGATAGACAAGTTGTTTAACCAATTTACATCGGTGACAATCACCTAATGGACTCATGTGTTTTATGAGTAATGTATGGCTCTAAGATAGACAAGTTGTTTAACCAATTTACATTGGTGACAATCACCTAATAGACTCATGTGTTTTATGAGTAATGTGGATGGCTCTAAGATAGACAAGTTGTTTAACCAATTTACATCGGGGACAATCACCTAATGGACTCATGTGTTTTATGAGTAATGTGGATGGCTCTAAGATAGACAAGTTTTTTAACCAATTTACATTGGTGACAATCACCTAATAGACTCATGTGTTTTATGAGTAATGTGGATGGCTCTAAGATAGACAAGTTGTTTAACCAATTTACATCGGTGACAATCACCTAATAGACTCATGTGTTTTATGAGTAATGTGGATGGCTCTAAGATAGACAAGTTGTTTAACCAATTTACATTGGTGACAATCACCTAATAGACTCATGTGTTTTATGAGTAATGTGGATGGCTCTAAGGTAGACAAGTTGTTTAACCAATTTACATCGGTGACAATCACCTAATAGACTCATGTGTTTTATGAGTAATGTGGATGGCTCTAAGATAGACAAGTTGTTTAGCCAATTTACATTGGTGACAATCACCTAATAGACTCATGTGTTTTATGAGTAATGTGGATGGCTCTAAGATAGACAAGTTGTTTAACCAATTTACATCGGGGACAATCACCTAATGGACTCATGTGTTTTATGAGTAATGTGGATGGCTCTAAGATAGACAAGTTGTTTAACCAATTTACATTGGTGACAATCACCTAATAGACTCATGTGTTTTATGAGTAATGTGGATGGCTCTAAGATAGACAAGTTGTTTAACCAATTTACATCGGGGACAATCACCTAATGGACTCATGTGTTTTATGAGTAATGTGGATGGCTCTAAGATAGACAAGTTGTTTAACCAATTTATATTGGTGACAATCACCTAATAGACTCATGTGTTTTATGAGTAATGTGGATGGCTCTAAGATAGACAAGTTGTTTAACCAATTTACATTGGTGACAATCACCTAATAGACTCATGTGTTTTATGAATAATGTGGATGGCTCTAAGATAGACAAGTTGTTTAACCAATTTACATCGGGGACAATCACCTAATGGACTCATGTGTTTTATGAGTAATGTGGATGGCTCTAAGATAGACAAGTTGTTTAACCAATTTACATTGGTGACAATCACCTAATAGACTCATGTGTTTTATGAGTAATGTGGATGGCTCTAAGATAGACAAGTTGTTTAACCAATTTACATCGGTGACAATCACCTAATGGACTCATGTGTTTTATGAGTAATGTGGATGGCTCTAAGATAGACAAGTTGTTTAACCAATTTACATCGGTGACAATCACCTAATAGACTCATGTGTTTTATGAGTAATGTGGATGGCTCTAAGATAGACAAGTTGTTTAACCAATTTACATCGGTGACAATCACCTAATGGACTCATGTGTTTCATGAGTAATCTGGATGGCTCTAAGATAGACAAGTTGTTTAACCAATTTACATCGGTGACAATCACCTAATGGACTCATGTGTTTCATGAGTAATCTGGATGGCTCTAAAGTACGTTTAGAAAGATATCTTCGGCCAATTCTTTGAATTAATCAATAATTGAGCGTGAAAGTAAAATTTTTAAAATAATAGGAAGTACTCTTGTGGCTCAGATTGGGATTAGTGGCTAGTGGCTTTAGATACATTTTGTTTAGGTGGTACAAAATCAAATATAATGGGTATGGTACAGATGTGTATTTGCTTTTAAACGTTTTCTGATTTATGGTTTCACTTTGAGATTCTTTTTCTATAATTTTTTTAAAACATCCTGTACATGTATCTATCTTCTGAAACGGGCACACCAGATTCTAAAGATCTCGTGCGCGACCAGTGGGTTATTAACGGACACATTTTTTTAAAAATTCATGTGGTGACCAGAATGTAATGTTTTCCTTGAGAGGAGGCAAATTCATTATACCAGGTGTGTCCCAATCATAAATCGGCCTTGGAAGGATGCTGTCAGCCAGAGGAAGTTACTACGATATGGTTTCAGGATGTATCGGACAATAGAGTAAAATTATGTGACAAAGTTGTTCTTATAAGATGTTGGCTGTCGTCTCCATTCCGAAAGGCATCCTGCCCCCAAAAAACGACATGGAGTCCTTTTGTTGAAAGGCAGTTAAATAGAGCATGTAATTCCGTTTTGATTTACTCCGGAGCCCCATCAACTGTCATTTTATTTGTGTTTTGATTACAAAAACACATTTTTAAAAAACCAGCTTTCTTCATCCGTATTTATTTTCTAGTTGAGTTTTGCGCCTTTGGACGCGTTCCCCCAAGATTTGTTGTCGTCAACTCTTGACTGGCAGAACACTCAGAATTTTCAGATGCCACCACCTTACAATTGACTCCACTACCCTATATTATATGCGGATTTAAAGACACAAACTCTCTATATATTTCTGTAACACACGTTGACAACATTTTTTTTTAGTGAACAAGGAGAAAAAAAAATCAAAATTACGGACGAATAAGTTGAATGAGATTTTTAGGTATTAATAAAAATATAAATATCTATTGATACATTTCATTATAGGCAGCACTTAAAACCACCTGTTGTAGAAATATGTCAGACTAAAATCTGCCTCTGAAAAATTTGGGATTTCTGTAGCTCTGCTCCAAAAATGAGAATGCAATCTATTGTATGCAGTGATCCAATCATCCCTGACTAATCTATTCTCAAGTTTTTGTTGTTGTTTTTTTTTCTAAATTTAGAAACTAATTCTACTTTATAATACACCATTTAAAGTATCACGTTCTTTGTTCTTCTTCTTAATGACTTTGAACCCTATGTTTCAGTGGTTCTAAAAGCTGTTGCGACATCCCAACTTACAGGCGATATTTTAATAACACACAAACACACACACACGCACAACACAGTTATAAAAACACGAAAGGATGTGTTTATAATCTGCATGTTTTTATTGGTACTTCCGGTCAACATCCAGGCATGAATTTGTTGCATTGTTACAGAATAGAGGGTATGAGATAAATTAAGTACTGACATTAGCAGCCATTTAGATGAAACAATAGACAATATAAATAAGACATTTTCATAGCTCAAATGATTAAATTTAACATTTCCATATTAGTAGAATGACTGCTATGCGAACTATCTTGAAAACAAAAACAGGCGAAAATGACATAATTTCATAGTAAATTGTTCAAACATCACCTGAAATCCGGAAGAAAGATGAAGGAAATCACAGAGAAAGATGAATGAAATCACAGAGAAAGATGAATGAAATCACAGAGAAAGATGAATGAAATCACAGAGAAAGATGAATGAAATCACAGAGAAAGATGAATGAAATCACAGAGAAAGATGATTTTTTAAGTGTATCCATTAACTGTGGTCAGGTCTGTATCTATCAACTGTAGTCTGGTCTGTATCTATTAACTGTAGTCTGGTCTGTTTCTAGCAACTTTAGTCTGTTCTGTATCTATTAACTGTAGTCTGGTCTGTTTTAGCAACTGTAGTCTGTTCTGTATCTATTAAATGTAGTCTGGTCTGTTTCTAGCAACTGTAGTCTGGTCTGTATATATTAACTGTAATCTGGTCTGTTTCTATTAACTGTAGTCTGGTCTGTATCTATTAACTGTAGTCTGGTCTGTATCTATTAACTGTAGTCTGGTCTGTATCTATTAACTGTAGTCTGGTCTGTATCGATTAACTGTAGTCTGGTCTGTTTCTATTAACTGTAGTCTGGTCTGTTTCTAGCAACTGTAATCTGGTCTGCTTCTAGCAACTGTAGTCTGGTCTGTTTCTAGCAACTGTAGTCTGGTCTGTTTCTAGCAACTGTAGTCTGGTCTGTTTCTATTAACTGTAGTCTGATCTGTATCTATTGACTGTAGTCTGGTCTGTATCTATTAACTGTAGTCTGATCTGTATCTATTAACTGTAGTCTGGTCTGTATCTATTAACTGTAGTCTGGTCTGTATCTATTAACTGTAGTCTGGTCTGTATCTATTAACTGTAGTCTGGTCTGTATCTATTAACTGTAGTCTGGTCTGTATCTATTAACTGTAGTCTGGTCTGTATCTATTAACTGTAGTCTGGTCTGTATCTATTAACTGTAGTCTGGTCTGCATCTATTAACTGTAGTCTGGTCTGTATCTATTAACTGTAGTCTGGTCTGTATCTATTAACTGTAGTCTGGTCTGTATCTATTAACTGTAGTCTTGTCTGTATCTATTAACTGTAGTCTGGTCTGTAACTATTAACTCTAGTCTGGTCTGTTTCCATCAACTGTAGTCTGGTCTGTTTTGAATTTTTCGGTGTTACCTCACGCCCACATGTCAGTGGTAGTCAGGGATTTCAAAAATAAATACGAGAATCCTGATTCTCCCTTTAGGAATATGACGTCAGCACTTAAGTGGCGGGGCCTTTGTTTTCAGGGATGTTGGGGGACTTTGTGTTCAGGGATGTTGGGGGACTTTAATGCCACCGTTTAATGTTATTTTTGAGTCTTTAGCTCCGTGGTTCTCCACCTGTGTGTCGCGACCCCTTTGGGGATCGCACGACCCTTTCCCCAGGGGTGGCCTAAGACCATCTGAAAACACATATACCCTACGATTGTAAAGTATCAAGCAAAACATTTTTGTGGTTGGGGTTCGCCACAACACGGGACGTGGATTAAAGGGTCGCGGCATTAGAAAGGTTGAGAACCACTACTTTAGCGTCACACCTCGTTGACACCCTTTTTTGCCTGTTGACACTTTCTCGGGTGGCTTATTCTGGAATGGCGTTCTTGGCTGAGCCTGGAACAGTGGTCCTGGTCTGCTGGCCCTGGAACGGTGGTCCTGGTCTTCTGGTCCCACGAGAAGCGCGATCGCTGGTTCACTTCGGCGTTTCCGTGATACCATTTTCCGGGTAGCGAGGGCTTCGTGCCAGGCATCCATGTTTGCAACTGATCTCTGCACAGTATTAAATGTTGCTTAATGCAGCAGAGATCCCCGCACCCCACTCTCCACGCAGCCAGGGGATCCCAGGGAATGACAATGTGATACATCTTGGGACTGCGTTAACATTTGATCGTGTAGGTTTAGCCATTTATTTATGTATATATTGAGACACACAGACACACACACACACACATATATATATATATATATATATATATATATATATATATATATA
>CAXITT010000164.1:1226994-1263281 GCA_964033795.1 Lymnaea stagnalis | reverse complement strand
TTTTGTGTTGAGGGATGTTGGTGGGCTTTGTGTTCAGGGATGTTCGGGGACTTTGTGTTCTGGGATGTTGGGGGACTTTGTGTTCAGGGATGTTGGGGACTTTTGTGTTCAGGGATGTTGGGGGACTTTGTGTTCAGGGATGTTGCGGACTTTTGTGTTCAGGGATGTTCGGGGACTTTGTGTTCAGGGATGTTGGGGACTTTTTGTGTTCAGGGATGTTCGGGGATTTTGTGTTCAGGGATATTCGGGGATTTTGTGTTCAGGGATATTCGGGGATTTTGTGTTCAGGGATATTCGGGGTCTTTGCCTTTAGGGATTTTCGGTCAAATATTTGTCATGGTTGGAGTAAAAACAACAAAGTCTCATTAAAAAATGTTGACTTCGACTCAGCAGACCAGCATTCAAGATTGAGGGCGAACTTCATTGAAACAAATGTCAGCAAGTGTTCTAGAAAACGGCCATGTCCAAAACAGACCAGGCTACTGTTAGTGTCATCTAGTCAATGTTTGAACCTGGACCTAGAAGAAATGATACGATGTTCTCTCACACTCCATTCGCCTCCATAAAGCATTCACTTATCATTAGAACAAGGCACCACCTAGCTGGGTTCAGCAGATGTTTCAGGGATGTAAAGAGATAATGTTTACTGAGACGTAAGGAATAAGGAGAGATAGATAGATAGATAGATAGATAGATAGATAGATAGATAGATAGATAGATAGATAGATAGATAGATAGATAGATAGAATCTATCTATCTATCTATCTATCTATCTATCTATCTATCTATCTATCTAAGATAGATAGATAGATAGATAGATAGATAGATAGATAGATAGATAGATAGATAGATAGATAGATAGATAGGGAGAAAGAGAAGGGGTGGGGGAATGGGGGAGAATAAGAGAGAGAAACACAGAGAGAGAAATAGAAAATGGAGAGAGAGAAAAGATATATATGGAAGAGAGACAAGCAGAGAGCGAGAGAGGGAGACAGGCAGAGAGAGAGAGAGAGAGAGAGAGAGATGGAGACAGACAGATGGAGGCGGAGAGAGAGAAAGACATATATAGTCAGAGAGAGTCAGAAAAGGATACAGTTGTAGACAGAGAGAGACAGACAGATGAAGGCAGGAAGAGAGAGAGAGAGACAGAGAGTAAGAAAAAAGTGTGACAGAAGAAGGTAGCATGGATTGAGCGTGAGAGAGTTGGATAGGGGCAGAAGGAAAGCTAGAAAAAGAATTTAAAAAAAAAAAAGAATGGAAAAAAAAAACAACGACGATTGACTCTGAACACTAAGCGTTGGGTCCCCTCTTCGTCCCCGTCAGCAGCTATAGGCGGCACCATGTCAATACATATCATTATGGTTCAAAGAATATGTTCATCTTACATATCTACCTACTTGTAGTGTTACCCGCACTTTGATCAGATCTAAATGACAAAAAAAATAATTAAACAAAAAAAAAGTACCCGCAGTTCAAACGCAATGCGTTAAAAACAAAATTGACAATGTTGAGAGGATAACATGAACACATCAGACATCTTACATCACACATCTTACATCAGACATCTTACGTCACACATCTTACAGTGTAGACAAGTATAATTTCTTCAAAAGTGTATGACATCTATCGCGGTGGTCTCCAACTTGGACGACTGCAATGTTTGAGGTCAAATATTTAGTCACTTAACACAACCTTTAACAATAACCTAAACTCGTTGTATTGGATATAGCAGAGTTTCCCAAACTGGGGTGTTTAGAGTCTTTTGTGTCGGTTTTTTAAAAAAAAATGCTTATTTTGTTCTGGCTGTATTTGACCATTATCCTGTTGTTGTTGCTTCCACAACTGATTCAAGAAGGTTTGACATGTCAATCTCATGGAAGGATTTTTCTATATATTTCCAAACGTTGGCCGAATTTAGAAGTGAAATATTCCTTTCAGATTTAAAAGAATTTGTTCGATAGAGATTTTGAAACCTTCAGGAGGAAGACTTAGCAAGTAGTTTGTTAATTTTACAATTATTTTACATTTTTTCCAAGCATTTCATCTAATTTATTTTCTACAGTGCATTCAACACAAAATCTAATGTGTCCATCCCATTTACCATACCAAAGTAAAGGAAATGGTGAAATGCTCCGAATGGTATAATTTAAGGTGTTTTATAAACTAAAATATCATGACTTGATCTGAATGTTTCTGGACAAGATATATATATATATATATATATATATATATATATATATATATATATATATATATATATATATATATATATATATATATATATATATATATATATATATATATATATGTATATATATATAAACAACAACTAAAACCAACAGGGCTCAATGAGAAACGTTCAGAGTAGAGTTTCAAACCCTCGACAGTTGTGTGTGTGTTCATCTGTTTGAGTATCTTCAGTATCGATCTTTTCGCAGACTTGCACGCCCGATTCAAAAAAAAAAAAAAAGATGTATTTTTCCTTCCTTTCTTTTTTTTTTTTAAACGAACCCGCAACCCCGCATCAAGAGTATCGAGTCTTCTTAATGAGTTGCTTGCACCTCTGGCGGAGGGGCTTCGGTTTCAGCAAACATTTCTTCCTCTGCTTGAAAAACTCTTCTTGTCCCCTGCAGCACTTGACAAACTCCCTGGGGAAAGCGGCGGAGCACTTTGAAATTTTCTCCGACAGCTTGCTCTTGTGGACCGTCTGGTTGCTGTTCAGGGTTCGGTTCGAGAGCTGGACGCTGTACTTCTGCCGCTGGAATTTGCGTATGACGGCCAGCAGCGCTATGTCGCACGCCATTTTCTTCTTGGCGACGCGCTGCCCGATGTCACAGCAACGCTTGCCCGTGGGCTGGAAGCGGCTGGTCGACGCCGAGAAGATCGGGTAGACGGCGTTGTCGATGGGATCCGGCGGCTGGGGTTTGGTGGTCTCCGTCAGGCTCTGATTGACCCGGAACGGTCGTATGATGACTCCGTCTGCTGCAGGGACGATTTTGGTGAAGGGAAGAGATAGCAAATGAAGAGATTAAAACAAAATAGAAGGTAAAGGAAGTGATTTTAAAAAAAAAACAACCTCTAAGTTTTAATTTGAATGTGGTGATGTGTGCATCGCAGTAAATGTGATAGCGCATCTTTTAGAGGCCATCGTTCTACAACAAAACAAAGTGATGCCAGAGTTAAAGTAGCTAGTATGACTTGGAGGCAGGTAAAGGAATATATATTTTTTTAAATGACCATTTAGGAGCAGCTGTATGTTTGTGTGTCTGGGTGCATCTGTGTCTGGGTGTGTCTGTGTCTGGGTGTGTCTGTGTCTGTGTATGGAAGTGTCTGTGTGTGGGTGCATCTGTGTCTGGGTGTGTCTGTGTCTGTGTATGGAAGTGTCTGTGGGTGCATCTGTGTTTGGGTTTGTCTGTGTCTGGGTGTGTCTGTGTATGGGTGCATCTGTGTCTGGGTTTGTCTGTGTCTGGGTGGGTCTGTGTTTGTGTATGGAAGTGTATGTGTATCTGTGCATCTGTGTCTGGGTTTGTCTGTGTCTGGGTGTGTCTGTGTCTGTGTATGGAAGTGTTTGTGTATGGGTGTGTCTGTGTCTGTGTATGGAAGTGTCTGTGTATGGGGCTGTTCGTTTAAAATCTCAAGTGCAAAAAAATTACTCACATCTTTTAGTGTAATATTAAAGAAAAAAAAAGTGTTTTTTTTCCCCATAACAGAATACTTATTAAAATTCTAGAGTGGAAAAATGAAAGAATTCTGTTCAAATAAAATACTCACTGACAAGGCACAGCTGGCATGTTAAGACAAACGCTGTCCATATGATACGTGTCCTGCACATATTCTCCTGTTCTCTGCAGTCTTCTATCTTCCTGTAAATTTACACATATCAAACACCACCATGAAGATGTCTGACAGCGGTGTTCAATACTGATTAGTATCAAAGTGCTCTTTGTGATGGTGCTTGTACTTTATGCTCAAGAACACAACGTCCACAGAAATAATAGATTAATAAATTGTATTTTACGCTTTCTAAAAAAAAAAACCAACAATACAAAAATAAAATAAGGTGAATCGTTTTTTTCCCCCCTCTCTCTGCGTTTACTTTTGCTCCTGTGCAAACAGTCCGTCTGCTCCTGCTACTTGCTTTCCCGTTGCCTGAACTCACACATTCTTAAGGAGCATTCTCCAATCGGGTTTTTATCAGCGGCATGGCTGTTATTTCACTTATGTACGCCACACTTCGATCCTTTATTGTTCCTGGCCTCACGTCAAATTCCTGGAAAATTCCATGCAAGAGTGATCCATCTTGTCATCGTTTAGACGAATACCAGTGATCCCCCTTGATTAGAGACGTGGACGATGCTTAAACTACAGCTGAGGATTAAAAAAAATGGCGTCTTATTTGAATATGTTATACGAAATATAAATGAGAAAGAGAGAGAGAAAGAGAGAGAGGAGGGGGAGAGACAGAGAGAGATGGGAGAGGGGCAGGGAGAGAAAGAGAGAGAGGAGAGACAAAGAGAGAGAGAGTGAGAGAGAAAGAAAGAAAGTGAAAAAAAAGGAGAAAATATCTGGTGACTAGACGAGCGTTACAAATGGCATCACTGGCGTAACTATTTATGTACGTATTTCTAGACAGGTAAGAGGAGCGTCTTCCTAGACAGTTAAGAGGAGCGTCTTCCTAGACAGGTAAGAGGAGCGCTATCCTGGCGGAGCATTGAGTTAAGTGGTAGCTAACATCGGACAAATGCGAACAGGTTGGAGAAAGATCCCTTCCAACCACCGGCGCACCAGCTTGTTGACTTTGATTACAATTACACCAGATTGTCGAGTACCTTGTGTGCAATGTTGCTTTTATCCAACCTCTCCGGGGGGTGGTGGTGGTGGGCGCCCTGCCACCCACCACCCGGGAAGGAAAAATGTGTAAAAACTAAAAACGAAATTTTTTTTTTTTTTTTTTTTTTTTTTTTATATCGACAAAATTGTCCTATTTATAACATAAAAAAAAGAATAGCAGCCTTTGCCGGACACGGATTACAATTAGAGGTACCAATGAAATATTGCTACGCTCGATTTATTTGATGATCCGTATATTTAAAGCCAATGATGTTGCAGGGGCAACATATTCGATTATAAAAAATCGTATTGTTTTGAAAATGGGCCGCTTCTCATGATGAAACCGACGTCTCACTACCCGTTGTTCGCACAGATTGGTTCATTTGTTTTTAACCTCATAAGTTCGATGACTTAGAATAGCATGCGTTAAACCAGGGGTCTCAAACTTGCGGCCCACGTGACATTTGCGGCCCGCGCGTTGTCCTCATTCTCATATTATCTATAATGTGACCCTCCACGACGATTTCAGTCAAAACTCGACTAGTATAATTCTGATTTTTATGATGTTTATAAAAAATACCTATAGGTTTTGACGTTGATTATAATGGTAAAAACCATTTTAAAATTGGACTAAAAGGTTTAATTTGAAAGCATTTTATGAGACAAACATGGCTAAAGTGCGGTTTTGAGAAAACACCCTTCGAATATTGCATATACATATATAACAAGTTTAAAAAGTCAGTGGGTAATACACAACCATAACTGTGTAATTCGTAGTAATCTAACACAGTATCAAACAATTCCTATTAAAATTGCCACCAGTGTGTAACAGTGAAGAAAGTTCCGAGCTTGTCAGCTTTTGTCTCGTTAAATATGATTTGGGAGTGTTACCGAGTGGAGGGAAAATATATTTTATCAAAGAGTGCAAATAAATATTTGCGTCACCCGATCCCAGTTATCTCTTTCTCAAAACCTGCTGTGAAGAGAAAGATTGGCGATGAGCGCAGACAATTTCAGGAGAAGTGGGAGACGAACTATTGCTTTGTTGAGCACAGGGGCATTCCGACGTTCCTAATATGCACCCTGAAAGTTGTGGTGCACAAAGAGTGCAACATCAGACGTCATTATTCAACCAGACATGCCGAGGAGTATGCAAAATATCTGGGGGGATGAGCTAGAGGCCCGGGGTGCTAAACTTGAAACGTGTCTACTGAGGCAGCATGATTTTATAAAGAAAACAAAGAAAGTGGTGCAGCAGTTGAAGCTAGTTACTAGAGACCGACCGAATTACGGCTTCGGCTTCGGTTTCGGCGCCGAAAGTGGCCATTTTATCACTTTCGACAAAGTTTCGGTTTCGGCCGAAACTGAAAAGTTAACTTTCGGCTTAATTTCGGTTTCGGCCGAAAGAGAAATGTTAACTTTCGGTTTTTCTTCGGTTTCGGCCGAAATTGACTTAGACTTTCAGCCATCCTGCCGAAAGTGACTCATGTTTTTGGTCATCTAATACTCAGCGAAAGCGATATTTAACAACAAACTAAGTGACATTTAAGAACAAATTAAGCGATATTTGAGAACAAACTTAACGATATTTAACAACAAACTAACCGACATTTAAGAACAAACTAAACGATCTTTAAAACAAACTAAGCGATCTTTAAGAACAATCTAAGCGATCTTTAAGAACAAACTAAACGATTTTTAAGACCGAACGAAATGATCTTTAAGAACAAAACAAATGATCTTTAATAGTAAACTAAATGATTTATAAGAATAAACTAAGCGATCTTTAACAGAAAACTAAATTTTCTTTAGGAACAAACTAAAAGATCTTTAAGAACAAACGAATCGATCTGAAGGAACAAAATAAACTATCTTTAAGAACAAACTAAGCGATCTTTACGTAAAAACTAAGCGATCTTCAATAAGAAATGAAGCGATCTTTAAGAACAAACTAAACGATTTTTATTAACAAACTGAAAGATTTATAAAAACAAACTAAAAGATCTTTAAGAACAAACTGAATGATCTTTAAGAACAACTAAACTATATTTAAGAACTAAATCAATGGTCTTTAAGAACAAACTAAGCGATCTTTAAGAACAAACAAAATGAACTTTAACGAAATAATTATGTCTCCAGCACGGAAAGACTAGTGTGTTGTTACTAGGTTGAATATTAATACATTGATATCTTGCAAGCTACTAATGAAAACACAAAGCAATAGTATTACGAAAACAGCGAAACATTGTGGTGATATTTTTATAGCCTCAATAATATATATTTAGGTGGCAACTGGCTCTATTAGAGCCACAATAATTGTTGTGGTTATATGTTCTGGGTTTTAATTATATTATAAAAGCAAAGGCACTCAAGAGTCTATTTTGAATTAATCCCCACCCCCCCCAGCCCCCTAATTTTTGCCAAATTTTTTCCTACCAAACTAATTTTAAACAATTGTAAAGCAATTTAAATTGCTTTAATATTAAAATGGTAAAATCCAAAGTATTCATTAGGTCAAGGGTCTCAAACTCAAATCATAAGGGGGGCCGCACGAGGTAGTGTCTGAGTGAGACTGTGCCGCATCAAGTATTCCACAAAAGAGCGATTACAACTGTTACAATCTGCTCAACCTTTATAAATAAAAATAAAAACATTAAATGTTCTCAAGAACTAGGATTCACTTTCTTCCACCTACTCACTGTTGAACTTTGACTTGTTAAAGTGCATAGTGGAAAAGAGCTATTCACAAAGATAGGTCACGACACAAAAAGTCGTATGATCCGCTTGAACAACCTAAAAATTTCAGGGAAGTGGAGGGCAATGCAATAAAATGTTTGTAACGCGAGTTTGAGACCCCTATATCAGATGCTTTTTTTAAATTAATATTCACGATTATCTCATTTTTTATGAAAAGAATGTAAATATTAATACTTTCCCCCATCATTTTCGATGTATGCAGAATGTATGCGGGAACAAATTTCAAAATATCTAAATATTTCATTTTCGGTTTCAGCTTCGGTTTCGGCCGAAAGTCATTTTTCACTTTCGGCCTTTTTTTCGGTTTCGGCCGAAAGTCATTTTAAAACTTTCGGCATATTTTCGGTTTCGGCCGAAAGTCATTTTAAACTTTCGGTCTATATTCGGCTTCGGTCGAAGTCAAAAAATCACTTTCGGTCGGTCTCTACTAGTTACTTGGTGAGTGAGATGATTGCTAAGGCAGCAAAGTCATTCAAAGAAGGCGAGTTCATCAAAAATTGCATTTTACAAGCTGCAAGTTTAGTCTGAGTTGTCAGGTGACTTTTACGATCAACTTGCGAGAAAGGTAAACGTTTCCATGCATACTCAGTCGCTCTTCCATTTTCCAACATGCCAAGTAATCATGGACTCGGGCACACCATAAAGTATTAAGTATGCTGATGCCATTGAAAAGCAACAGGAAGAATTTGATCACAGGTTTACAGACTTCAAAACACACAGAGTCATTTTTCACATTTTTGCTGAACCTTTCTCCTTTAATGTGGAATATGCCCCACCCCCCCACCCTATTTTTTTTCCCTGCGCTTCAAATGGAGCTGATTGAACTTCAATGCAATTCTGAACTCAAGGCTAAGTTCAGGGAGGTGAATAGAAAAACAGACACGCTTGGACAATTTATGAGAGAATTGCCCTGAACCTTCCCTTACATATCCAGGTTGTTCAAGCAGATCAAGTGCCTTTTTGGGAGTACCTATCTGTGTGAAAAGCTCTTTTCCACTATAAACTTTAAAAGGTCAAAGTTCAGGGCAAAACTTACTGATCAGCATCTACAAGGTATACTGAGGGTCTCAGTTGCTTCCTCACTCAAGCCAAAGTTGCTCAGCTGTGTAAGAAGAAGCGCTGCAAGGTCTCTGGCAAGAAGTAGAAGAAGAAAGAAAGTGAAGCCTAGTTCTTGAGAACCCATAATGTTTTATTTGTTATTAATAAAGTTTGAGCAGGTTGTAACAGCTGTACTTGAATTTTTAATCACCTATTGTGTGGATTACTTAATGCGGCCCAGTTTCACTCAGACTCTACCTCTTGCGGCCCCCGACTAATTTGAGTTTGAGACCCCTGCGTTAAACTATATATACATCAATATAAAGGTCTATAAATTTAATATAGTTCTTGCTAAGTATCAAACCGTGTCAATGTCTGTTTAAATTATATTGCATAATAAAATCATAGTGCGTTAATCATAGTGCGTTAATTATAAACTGTATGATGAGATCATGCTTTGGAAAATGTAGTATTTAGCATAATTTAAAAAGTACTCGATTCCATGAATGTTGAGCTAGATAAAATGAAAACTTTAAGAAACTGGTATGTTTTTTAACGGGCCCAAACAATCAGTGCACACTTCAGTGCACATTGCAGTGCACATTTCATCATGTGTTATTAAATATAAAGCGTTTGTATTTTCTTGAAATGTGCTATTATTTTTGTGGCTTAGTTTTCTGAGTGACAGATACAAATGTTAAATAATTAGTCTGCATGCACTGAGTTGCCCATTTCGTTTCTTTTTTTAACATTAGAATCAGAATAATAAATAATCTGCCACACCTAGTTGCGTGCATTATTTACTTTAATTTTTAATTGATGAGAAGCCAGTTAAAAACTTTATAATTTTTGTGAAATATCATTTCGATTATGATGCCAATTAAATTTTTTGGATTCAAGTAAAAAAATTCTTTAATCGTCTGAATTCTATGGATTTGGTAAAAGAAAAGTGTCAAATTATATCGAATTTGTAGTTAATCTGAAGAACATTAAAGAATTTTGAAATAATCGACTGAATATTATAAAATGTATGCTAAATATTTATACAGTTTCCCTCAGACAAAACAACGCATTCATAAAACACAGCTGCGGCTGTTCGGTAAAACTTTGCATATTTAGAAAAAGTGATGATAAATGATGTTAGCAGTGCTTTTAGTGTTGGAACGTTACAACAACGAAAACATCAAAATGTTGACACAATTTTTGTAGACCTTCATTTATTGATTAAGTGATTTGCGTAAATAATTATTTGCATAACGGTTTAAAAACTACACCACTACGATGGTAAAATATTTTTAAAAATAAGAATTTGAGTAGCACAAAACCAGGTCAAGCATAGCCGTCTGTAGTGTGACTTTTCGAGCCCCTCTGCCACTTTTCGGTTTTGTTTCTCTCTCTCTCTCTCCCCCCCCCCCCCCCCCCCCCCNNNNGTTATAACAACTCAAATGGTAAAGCCTATCAAAAACACACAGACACCGTGTTATAACAACTCAAATGGTAAAGCCTATCAAAAACACACAGACACCGTGTTATAACAACTCAAATGGTAAAGCCTATCAAAAACACACAGACACCGTGTTATAACAACTCAAATGGTAAAGCCTATCAAAAACACACAGACACCGTGTTATAACAACTCAAATGTTAAAAAAACTAACAAAACACAAGCGATGACACAAATGTTAGGGCGTACAAAAACACTGAGTGACATAACAAATCTTTTAAGAATCCTAGAGTACAATCGATCTAATAATGTAATCCACAAAATCGTGATTAGTATCAATTCATGGAAAATAAAATTGAAATCTTATTCAAAAAGCAATAAGTAAAGGTTGATAATAATCGCATACATGCATGGAGTATAATTTGTTGCACTAATGAGAATTAAAGAGATAAAACAGGGGGCACTGCCCCCCCCCCCGGGGAAAGCCAAGTGCCCCCCGGAGCAAACATATGTCCAACAATAAATCAACTGGAACTGCTGGCACTGCCCCCCCCCCTCCCCGAAAAATCTGAAGTGCCCCTCCAAAAAAAATCTGAAGTGCCCCCACCCCCCCACCCCCCCGGGAAAATTTCCGAAAGAAACACTGCTTACACGTAAGAGGGTTTTTCTAATCACATTGCGGAAGACCGACTGTATCTCAAGTCATGTGACTGGCCTAAATTATAGCCAGAGAAGTCGAAGCCACGAGTACGTCTTAAATAAGAGAAATAAGGTTTAGACTTAGAGAAGATGGAATTCAAGTGAAAAGGTCGATATATCAAGAGCAAAATTACATTTCATTACAATTTTATAACGATCTCATTTATATTACTTTAATAAAGCACCATTGGACTGTAGATGAAGTAAACGAAGTCAGGCATGAGTGAGATAGCTTTACTCAGAAAGTCAGATACAAAACCATTTTTTATTAAAAAGGTGGTGAGAAGGATACATGAGTGTTTATGATTCATTCAAAATTTGGTGTTCAATTCCTCCTTATTATGAGCATACATGTTTCAAGATTGCAGGAATTTATTATAAAAGATGAAATACCTCGGTTTTTGTCACTTCAGATGTTCTTTTAAAGTCTCATTTTTTTTTTTACTGACATCTTAAAACTCTTACGGACATTTACGGACACATAATTTCATTTCAAATTTTTACGGAGTGTCCGTAATTTACGGATGGTCGGCAACCCTGATGAGAGTAGAAGTGTCCAAATGGCCAACCCACAGGGTGAACCCTTTGAAATATTAATACTCGCATTTATCCATTGATACACCCCATTGGTTTTTGTGATACTCCCATTGGTTTTTGTGATATTCCCATTGGTTTTTGTGATACTCCCACTGGTTCTGTGATACTCGCATTGGTCCTGTGATAGTCCCATTGCTCCATTGGTCCCGTGATACTCCCATTGGTCATGTGATACTCCCATTGGTCCTGTGATACTCCCATTGGTCATGTGATGCTCCCATTGGTCCTGTGATACTCCCATTGTTCCTGTGATACTCCCATTGGTCCTGTGATGCTCCCATTGGTCCTGTGATGCTCCCATTGGTCCTGTGATACTCCCATTGATTTTTGTGTGTTTTATTTACAATTTAAAAAGCAATCTGTTCTATGTATTAATTTTTCCTTTAGGAATGGTAGTATACATTATCAGGTTTATCACGCGCGGTTACAGAAACTTAGAGCAGCGGCTAAAATAGGCAAATCGTGCTATGACGTCATTTGAGTGTTTATTTAGATCAAATTATTTTTAAGTCTCTTTCGAACAACGCGCTAAAAACACACGAAAAACAAGAGATGGTCTGATTTCTCAATAAATGAGATAACAATGTTTTTATTAGGTCATAATGTTTTAAATTAATTTTTATTCCTATAACTTTCAAATTCGGATTAAATGCTTAAAAAAGTTCCTTGATTGTTGTTATAAATGTATTTGTAATTTATAATAATAATAATTAAACATTTACTAAAATAAAAGCGAATATATTTTATTTGTTTGGGCATTTAAATTTATTCGATTTCCGTATCATTGTTTTTAAGAATCAGAACGTATTTAAATCGCTTCTTTTTTTGGCGTTATGGCCAGCCTAGCTCTTTCTTATATATATATATATATATATATTATATCAAAATTATTCACTGTCTTGCTATAGTCTAATTAAAAGCCCAAGAGGATACTCTCAATTCCATGGCCTGGGCGGAAAAGTTGAATGGGAAGGGAAAGTTTAGTGGAACCGGCAAGTTCAATGGCATGGGCCGTCGGGCAAAGACCGAGCTCTGTGAGGTCGATGCTCAGCACCACTGCTCTTTGGTGTTACATGGGATTTTGCCTCTTCGTGGCGTGACCGACTAGTAGGGAGGGGGGGTTACCCTTCTGAAGATAAAAAAATCCCAGTGAAACGCATGACTTCCTACGCAACTTAAGTTGAGCGCTAACATGATTACTTGTTGCCGGTGATGAGTATGAGACAATGGGTGGCCGCCCAAACCTTGACAATGATTAAAATGACGCGGCCCTGAGAAAGCCGCCCCTAGGCGACCGTTTCGTCCCGACCGCTACGTCCCGATCGGACAACCACCTGTGCGGTGGGGAGTGGTAACGCAACACCATCTCCCCGGAGAGGAAGTAAAGCCATCTTGACCAACAGGAGAGTGGACTGCAGACGCTTTAAATGCAGCGTCCTCGGTCAACCGGACGTCC
The DNA here is from genome assembly GCA_964033795.1 of Lymnaea stagnalis. Taxonomy (NCBI): domain Eukaryota; kingdom Metazoa; phylum Mollusca; class Gastropoda; family Lymnaeidae; genus Lymnaea; species Lymnaea stagnalis. The sequence goes on along the minus strand of CAXITT010000164.1, from coordinate 1,250,460 downwards.
CTCAGGCCAGGAGGGAGGTTCCTGGCGCTCCTCCGCATGGACTGGAGTCGGGGAAACCCGGCTCTGTCACCCCTGTGGGGGAGTGCCGGGGGGGGTATTATGAGTGCAAACTCGACGACCCACCATCTCCAAAGAGACATTTTCAGTGGCATGGGAAAGTTTAGTTGAACAGGCAAGTTGAGTGGGACGGGGAAAGTTTAGTTGAACGGGGAAGCTTGAGTGGGACGGGAAAGTTTAGTGGAACGGGCAAGTTGAGTAGGATGGGACATTTTAGTGGAACGGGAAAGTTTAGTGGAACGGGCGAGTTGAGTGGAACGGGCGAGTTGAGTGGAACGGGCAAGTTGAGTGGGATGGGAAAGGTAGGTAGGGCGGGACATTTGAGTGGGACTCTGTTTCATATTTCATCGCCAGCTCCAACTTAAGCGGTCGAACAAATGGAGTTTTCTATAACACAATGTCATCTATTTTCTTCGGTCATTTCAAAACTTTTATCCGTTGTTGCACGGATTTTACGACTTTGAATAAATTCAAAACAACATTCCGGCTCAGTGACTCCAAAACTAAGTGTTCCCAAGCCTGAAACCCTTGTATAAAGTTGATCATTTAGTGGTCTCCTTTCCATCACCGTGTAGTTTATTAAGACGTTTTAGACAAGTCTTGCCGCGGAGACTGGCCGAGAACCCTCGGTATAAACCGATGCCAGGTGTCTAATGTTTTCAGCCTTTTGAGAAATCCTATTGAACAGGTGTCGAGAGCGCCACTAGCTGTTGATTAATTACAGCGTTGGCTTGAGTCTGCGCCTCGAGGCAGAACCCTTTGCCATCGCTCGGGATATGAGACCCAGCAGCAGCAGGTGTACTCAAGATTTAGAATAAATATGTTCCATCGCGCTTAACACTGATTACCGCGCCCGGTTTAGGGATTAAAGGAAAAAAAAAATAAACGCGGGGATTAAACAAGCTGGAGAAAAGTAGATTCTTTCTGGTTTGTGTAGCGTGATCTGGAAGATGAACTTAGGCCGAGACCTGCTTACATAAAGATACCTTTAGCCTACATTATATTTTTTTTTATTAAGTTGGTATCTAAGCCTTAGGCCGAGACCTGCTTAGATAAAGGTACCTTTCGTCCATATTATATTTGATTCAGTTCGTAACTAAGCTGAGAGGTTGAAAAAGGTTCAACCTTCGAACCTATTTCTTTTAAAACCCGATCATTTAGTCTGGGACTTAAATCAATCAATCTATTGATTCTTTTTCATCCGTAGAAAGCCGGGCAGGATTGAACTAACTATAACCCTGAGGCTAATTAAAAAGTCCGGCCCTTTACAATCACAACCCTACACCAACCCACACACAAACAAACTTTACTAATTAAATTAATTAAAACAATAACGTTGGGAAAAGACCTATTGCACTCCTTGGTTGGCACTCCAACACGCAAGTGTTAGTATACAGTTAACATATTTTATGTATAAAATAGTAATGATTCTAAAAAAAAAAACACATATAAAATGGAAATGTGTTCTTGACAAGAGGATACATTTCTACCTGTCAGCGCAGCACTAAATATTTCTTGTCATTAAACAGTCCCCACAGCATATTCTTCAAAAGTTTCATTATGAAAGAAGTTATTGCCTAGAAATTCGAAGCCTATTTCAACCATCTTAAAAATGCAAGGCAATAACTTCTTCCATATTCATACTTGTGAAGAATATCCTGATTACAAACACTGCCTTCAAACACTGCCTTCAAACACTGCCTTCAAACACTGCCTTCAAACACTGCCTTCAGAGACTGCCTTCAGACACTGCCTACAAACACTGCTTAAAAACTGCTTACAAACACTGCCTACAAACACTGCCTACAAACACTGCTTCCAAAAACTGATAACACACACACTGCTTACAAAAACTGCTTACAAACACTGCTTACAAAAACTGCTTACAAACACTGCTTACAAAAACTGCTTACAAAAATTTCTTACAAAAATTGCTTACAAAAACGGCTTACAAACACTGCTTACAAACACTGCTTAAAAACACTGCTTACAAACACTGCTTACAAAAACTGCTTTTTAAGACTGCTTACAAAACAACTCGAAGTTATCCAATCAATGTCATCCAAGCCCAATAGCTTAAAATGTTTTAATGAAGACTAGACTCGAAAAGCTTGTTTAAAAAAAAGTGGCGGTGCCAGTTTGACAGAGCTCTGACGGTTTCTTTGAAATTGCGAGATTATTCATACAGAAACATTAATGTGTTTACGGTGAACTTGTATTTCTGCGTCTAGGAAAGTTGTTTGGAGAATAGGTCTCATTTAAATGCAACATTGCACCTGATCCCATCGCACTGCTGCGTAGTAACAGTAAAAAAATTGTTTTAAAATTATTTTTACATCGATGATAGATGGAGTCTAGAAAAAAACAAAAACAACAACCGGCCCACTTATTGTGAAAGCACAAGGTTGTTTCTTTTGGGATTCAAAAAAGAGTAGAAATTCTTATTCAGATATATATATATATATATTTAAAAGTTTAATTTCAAACAATTGTTGGCCGCAAAGTCTTTTACCAACAATGACCTTTAATGAATCCAGCAATGCGCAATTTTTAGTGATGGACTTTTCGTTTCAGACATGGAACAAATCATCTTCAATGATCCATCAATACCTATGACAGCCTTCAGAGTGATTACTTACACAATGACGCCATGGTGCCGAGAGATTTGAAGACATCATACGATCAACGGTATTCCGACGTGGAGACTTCATTGCAAAATAATTTCCTCTGATAGATTCCTCACAAAACAAAGCAATATATGGTTCATATGAGATGTGCTCGCAAATGTATCTACTTCGTTGACATAATTGGGTCACGTGTAAGTTGAACGAATGGCGTAAATTTCGTTTAAACAAATTTTACAACCAATGGTAAGCCCAAGACGTGAATTACAGCTAGGTGACAATTATGTTAGAGATAAACAAATTTTATTTATATTAACTTTGTTTTTGTTTGTGGCTGCTTCGGACGGCTAATTGACCCATTTCCCATCAACCTATCTAGCTGAAACTTGACACATAGACTCGTTTTCGATGACCAAATATTGTATTAAATTCTCAGCCCCAACATCAACCCCAAAAATAAGTTTCCCCTGTTTTTTAAAGGGGAAGATGAATGAAATATGATACTCGTGATTTTACAAAATAAACCTTCCGATAACTTCGCTAAACGAGATTCTTTAAAAAAAAAAAAAAAATATCGCAAGTGAGTTTAGTGCGTAATATCAATATTTTCTTTTGTTTTCTAATAAATCTGCAGTTTAAAAGCGTGGTGGGTCCTTAGAATATGAATATAGTTAAGGGCGTGACAAAATGTGCGGTGGCGAGCCGGAGTGAGGTGGGCGGGCGAGCACTCATTGGGTTCTTATAAAGCGCTTTGCTTGTAGGCATTTTTTTTCCAATTTTAATCCCCCTTCTCCCCCCCCCCCCCCGCGCGCCGCTCGCTATTACATTTTATAAAGGCTTTATACTAAAACTATGTTGCTAAGGGTTGTTTAAATGGTTTTGTTTTTCCCGGTGGGAATGAGGGGGGGTTGGGGCTAGATCAGGCCCACCGGACGGGCCCGTGTTGAACTCTTGTGTGGGTGCTGTGTTTGACTAGATCATTAAACCGTTTGGCATCCAATAAAATAATTTGTGAGTGGGAGTTATGAAAAGCAAGTGTCAGACGGCTATTTACAGATCTGAGCGCTGCTTGCTCGGTGTTTAGCGTAATAATTAGGTCTAAATTGGGCGAGTCTAATTTTCTGGCTTGTCTTCTGAGACGCTGTTTGGATTTTCATAAGCAAGCAGACACGCGGCGGTGGCATTTATACAATCAATAATCTGAGGCGCTTTTTTGGTTTACTTTAAAGGGGAACAAAAAAGCAAATCAAATTAAGCAATAAACAAAATCATGGGCACTAATTGCCAACCCAAGAGAACTTACAACCCAACCAAGGGAACTAACAACCGAGACAAGTGATCTAACAACCGAAACAAGAGAACTAACGACCGAACCAGGGGACCTGGCAGACCGAACAAGGAGACCTGGCAGACCGAACCAGGGGAACTGGCAGACCGAACCAGGGGACCTGGCAGACCGAACCAGGGGACCTGGCAGACCGAACAAGGGGGCCTGGCAGACCGAACCAGGGGACCTGGCAGACCGAACCAGGAGACCTCAGGAGACCTGGCAGACCGCACCAGGGGACCTGGCAGACCGAACCAGGGGACCTGGCAGACCGAACCAGGGGACCCGGCAGACCGAACCAGGGGGCCTGGCAGACCGAACTAGGGGACCTGGCAGACCGAACTTGGGGACCTGGCAACCAAATGAAGGGACCTAAAAAAATTAAAACAAAACATCCCCTCCAGACTCAAACAAAAGCAAATAAATAAATCAATATGGACCGGGTGTATAGCAAAAATCTACATTTATTACAAAGTCAATGCAGTGGTGAGGGCGTTTGCGCTGGCGCCACACCTCTCTTATTTAACGTGTCCTTTGAAACAAATAAAAGAGAGAGAGAGAGAGAGAGAGAGAAGTGGGGGGGGGGGGGGGCGGATGAAAGTATCATGACAATTTAAAATGGCACAGTATAATTCAGCACGTCGTAAATGATTTCGATTTTTTTCTAAAAGTAATTTTACAGGTTCGGAGACGAGACCAGTGAACAACCGGTTAGACATTACCGTAAAGTTATGAATAACACAGGTGTGCACAACGATAAATTAAGAACCGCTGTCTCTAACTGCGTATTATTAGCCGCCTAATCTGCAGGTCTATTTTTCTCTCATTAGCAAAATAACATTATTGCGTGCCGTTGGCAAGTGGTGGATCAGGAGAGCGCGCCCACCTTTCCTTTTTTTTACCGTTATATTTCTGGTCTAATCGACACACTTCAAAGCCATGAGGAGGTGGCCGACTGCCGAGTGTTTAACATAACACACCTGAAATAGACATCCCCAGGCAGTTAAAAGTACGTCACTAAGTACTTTCTTGGAGTAAACAAGGTCTACTACAGATCTGGGATTATTTCTGAGATTGCGTGGTCGGAGTCGAAAGACTGGTCCAAGTCGGGCCAAATTGTCAGACGTATGTTAAATATAGACCAGTTGGTGCATTAAGGCGTCAGACTTAAGTTTAAAATAGAAATATTTGGCTCCCGGGCGGGAGAATTAAATTTCGGGTGATGTTGGTATATTCCCATTCCGCTAAATACAATCAAGAACTCGACCACCTCTGGTCAATTCTTTATTTTATCTTTTTCTTCTGTATCAATTCAGTGCTTCCAATGACATCTATCTTTAATGACTTACATATCAACACAGTAGGAATCACGTGCCCAAAACCTGAAATCATTTAGTCTCATTTATATCGAAATCGAGGTCGTTTCCGAATTCGCCTTACATCTCTTATTGTTTGTTTTGTTTGGGTCCAAACTTAAGCACCGGATCTTTTGGAGACCGTCAATGTGGTTCTGACTCAGTCCGGGCCTTACTTAGACTTTTCAGTATACGTTTCTTACTCACTCGGACCGGTTCTTACTCAGACCTTAAGCGCAGGATCTCACTCAGGCATTCAGTACGGTTCTAACTCAGACACTCAGCCGGGTTCGTACCGAAAACCTTAAGTATCTGTCTCATTCAGACCTCCATAGCACCGGGTTTACTCAGACCTTCAGTCCGGGTATTACTGAGACTTTCAGTACGGGTATTACACCTTTAGCACCGGGTCTTATTCGGGGTTACCACTCCGAATCTGAGGCGCCTACCCCAAAGCGTCATGTCCGACGATGGAATAAAACAACGTTAAATTATTGTAAGGACGTTAGTTTGGTTAAATATAATCCAGCAGCGTCGTATACAATCTGCCACGGCTAACGGTTATGATGAACCTGCACCACATCCCTACTCTGCAACCCACACAGGTTAAAACTGCGACGTAGACACCTCACACCACACATAAGTCATAAGGTGGGGTGCAATCGGTGCGGCAGCTCGCTTAGAAGAACACGTTGAGACACCTTGGAAAATATCTGGCAGCTCGACGTTCTTAAGAGCCATCTGTGGATTCTCCGATCAAAAGCGGAAACAGGACATATGCGCTTGGTTTTAATTCATTACGATCATAGGAAAGACACACATTTATTTTTAAATAACAATCTCTTTGCGCTAATTGAGAAGAAAAGTTGTGAGCTATTTTCTTCATACGACTGCTTTCTCGCTTAGCGCACATTCTTTTTTCAAGAAAGATTTGGAACGATCCTTTTCACTGCCGATGCGAAATTTTACTAGACCATGTTTAACGCTAGAATACACCACATTTTTATAGAATTAATTAGATGCTACCCTTAGCGTTGAACCAAATTTTAACCCAAATTTTAGAGTTGTATAAAATTTTATCGCTGTACTGTTCTGTTGTACCAAATTTTAGCGCTGTACAGAATTTTAGCGTCGTACCAAAATGTAGCTCTGTAGCGTAACACAAACTAAATAAAATATTTGCATTTGAATGTCATTTACAAACGGCTAACAGTGTTTACTTTTTGGTGTTGTTTGTCAGTTACGTATAGCAAGACGTAGAGTTTCAGAGACCCATGGGAAAAGGACAATTATCTGACAGTTTTCCTAATCCCGCAAGTTCTTGTTGACCGTGTACAGAAGGGCTGCACAGACGAGTGTACGAACATTTCTGGGCTGGACCAGCAGGCGAAGAATTTCCCCCCCACTTCCGATAAAAAATTCAAGAATGCTGAGAACATATTACGTTTGTAATGTCTTTTATCGCTGTAACTTAAACGCAAATAAAGAGCAAACCCTGTGTGGAGTCAAAATCGAAATAGTACCGGTACTTCTCTTAAAAGGAGGCTCTACCTAAAGTTAACCCCTAGCCCTTAATAGTGCAGCTGGATATTTCAATTCAGTCAGAATTCAAGGTATGTACACAATGCCAAGAATTCGAGCGTCTCCAAAAGAGACAGGTATTCAGATAGGAGCTTGGGAGACGACCCAAAGATCACATTTGTTTTTACAGCAGTTGACGTTTTCTCCAAGATTATCGCCGATAATCTCTCCGCGTTCTGCTTTGGCTGGAGTTTCTGGTTTTAGTCAAGTGGTCGCTAATCAGGGATCTTAGGGGGTTCTAACGTTCTTGTAAGAAGCAAGGGCTCATGAAGCAATGGCTCATGAAGCAATGGTTCATGAAGCAATGGCTCATGAAGCGATGGCTCATGAAGCAATGGCTCATGAAGCAATGGCTCATGAAGCAATGGCTCATGAAGCAATGGCTCAAAATCGATATTAATTTTGTCACCCCACTAAACACAAAAAAAAAAACAACAACAAAAAACACAACATGGCAGTTTTTATTTTACTGTACAGCAAATTCAATGATTATTGACTTTTTTTTTTTTACAAATGGAGCAACCAACATTTTTAATTTCTCATAAAAAAGCTCTAGAATATTTTCTTAACACGTGGCCAAAAATATATTTAAAAAAAAAATGGGGGAAATATTTACGAAAATAAAAATTCATTCAAAACCTTATACTTTATATTTATGATTTGAACAATTCTATTCAAATGTCAAAATAATAACGAAAGACATGTTGCAAAGAAACACTCCATCTACAAGAGATTCATAATTACCTTTGATTTTTCCTACCAGCTCTGGCAGCTGGCATTCATAGCACATTGAATATACTGTTTTATGAGCTTCGAGACTGACCCTTTTTAAAAAAAAAAAAATCAAAGAAACCATGCAATACACTAGAGATCAATAGACTTTTATTCAAGGAACTAACTGTAATGTACACCTGTTTCTTCACGCATCGTTGAGCGCCCCCATCAATTCACACAGTCAATGCCCAGCGAATGTTTCACGGCACTCGTTTATTGTCAACACGTTTAAAATAAAAAATAAAAAAACCTGAATTCCACGTCTCTCTGTAAACATGGAATCCTCACTCAGCCGCACCGAGCCCAGAGACTCGTGTTTGATTATGGTTGTCAGCAGAGGCGTAGCGTGGTGGGGGCAGGGGGGGGGCAGATTCCCCGGGCGCCAGCTAGCTAGGGGCGCCAAAATGTGCTTTGATATTATTTTATTGATGAAAATAATGGGTTTGAGAGTTGAAAAAAAGAAAAAGGGGCGCTAAAAATGGATCTTGTCCCCGGGCGCGAATCTTGTCCCCGGGCGCCAAACACCCTCGCTACGCCACTGGTTGTCAACAGTTAAGACAGTACGGACCATTACGTCAAGGGTTGAGGACCATTACGTCAAGGGTTGAGGACCATTCCGTCAAGGGTTGAGGACCCCCCCCCCCCGGTGTGCTGTAAGAGCTGAACGAGGTGAACGGAACCGCGGAATTCCGCTTACCACTATTCGCAGCGGGGCCGGTGTACCCTTGTATAAAGCTGTAGAGGGAGTGACGCGTTCGCCGGTCCCAGGTGCGCACCTGTCAAGATCATTGAACCCGATGCGGTTGCGCTTGTTGGGGGCCCACCTGCTGTACACGAAAATAATCCGCTTGTACGGTGAACGGCAACAAGTCACTCATAATCACACAATCGTCATGGGCTTCCAGCTAACTGCTGATCAACGAGCATGGCCGGCGCGGGCATCACTTTCGTGTTTTTGCAATGTTTAAAAAAAAAAAATAAATAAAAAACCTCGCTGTGATTAAAGAAAGACACGGGAATAACTAACTGTGTTTAGTTTCTCGATAGTCGTTGTGTTTCTTGTGTTTTGTTGTTGATTTTGTGTGTGTGTTTTAGACTGTTCACATGGTAGTATGGTAGACATCAGGCTCTTGCCTACGAAACGTCAATCAACGAATGAAAAATAACTACTAAAGAACTGAAGAGAAAAAAATTGGAGGGCTGAAACGCAAACTAAATTTTGAAAGATTTAAAAAAATTTAAAAAAATATTTAAAAAAACCTGACATAATATCTGACGTCATGGTTAACATTCCATAGATTAAATGTGGATGACGTTCCTGTTTGTGTCAGAGTCCACTCTAAGACATATTATGTAGTGTGGACTGAAAGCTATTTTCAAAATAAATATTTATTTGACTGGGGAAAAAGACAACTATAAATAAAACCTGCAGTAAGCAATTCATACAATGTTACTAATCATGAATGCAACTTCAACAGAGAAATCTTTTGGTCTCAAAATGTATACGTAGCCCGGTATTTTGCATTCGGTCAAATAAAACTGTGTTTTCATTTTAAAATTCTTCGGGAAAAAAAAGGTATTTTAAATCTAAATGTTTTTTTTCGAAGGGATATTGTTTTGTATTTTAAATTTTTTTTTTTTTTTTACTTGCGTTTTTTGAGTCTTCTGTTTACCTAGTGTTCCACATGGAGGATCATTGTAAATTTGACTCAGCACAGGTGAGTTGATTGATAGAAATATAACAGTACTCATATTTAAGCGTGTGACGTCGGAAAGGATCGATAACTCCAAAAATAAACGTTTATAGAGGGACTTAACGTCTGTCAAAAGCAACACAAAATTCTCCGGCGACTACTCGCTTTGTTATAAGGTAGGGAATAGATGGCAGTGCCAATCAAGTGCACATTTCTTTCATTTCATTAATAATACAGCATTAATATAGTTTATACCATTAATATGTCGATGACGTCACTCATAGCCATTAATAGCGGTGCGAGCGAAATGGTGCCATTATTAATTGCACATCAGTCTTAGATATTCGGCGAATGCTTCCATCTATGGACCCATAAACAATCTAAGGGTTTGGTCAAAGGGGCGGATGACGTACTGAACCAGTGGTCGGAAAATCGCGGCTAGCGAGCCGCATGTGGCTCTTTAGCGACATGCGTGCGGCTCGGCCAGTCAGCCAAAAATCAGTTGTGACTCCGAAAACCATGGATTTGGACAGGTTCTTGAAAAGAAATTGGGCTCTAAAAGAAATTCTCATCGTCCTGCGGCTTATTTGTGTGTGTTTTAACTGATGAGTTTGCCGAGCACTGTACTAAGCCGATGAGATCTGTTCATTATATGAAGCGTATTTTAATAAAAATGTGAGCGAATTAGGAATTGTGCTAATTTCAGGTGTTTTTCTGCACTTTAAATTGATATAACAGATGTGACAAGTGGCGTCACATTTGTAGAGTCATGTTACAGTTTTCAGTAGTGGCGACACATTTGCAGAGTCCTATTACAGATTTAACTAGTGGCGTCACACTTTTAGAGTCCTATTAAAGATTTAAAGATTTAACTAGTGGCGTCACATTTGTAGAGTCCTATAGCAGATATGACTAGTGGTATCACATTTGTAGAGTCCTACTTCAGATTTGACTAGTGGCGTCACATTTGTCGAGTCCTATCACTCCCAAGGCGAGTCGAAAATTGGAACTGTTCCAAATGTAATTCTACTCACATCGTAAACGTCATTTCTCTACTTACGTTAAACTAAGCTCCATAGAGCTACATGCGTGTAATAATTTTTAAAAATCTTAAATCTCTCAATGAAAATCTTCGCTAGGTGATCCAGCTACGTTTGGATAACCAAATATTTTTTCGTTATGAGCAGAGAGGTACGTTCTTGTAATGACCAGGGTCAAGTAGAGAGAATCGACTCATCACAAACATTACAAGGACGCGCAGGAACGCAGCGCTATCTATGTGCCGACAGCAGACTGCCACCATGAAAACAGCGCTATGTGCTGATAGCAGAATGCCACCATGAAAACAATGAGGCCCACCATCAAGTTTATAATGTCATACACTAAATGCTAATGTCATACACTAGCTGCTAATGTCATACACAAGCTGCTGTATTACACATGCTGCTAAATGTCATAGACAAGCTGCTAAATGTCATACACAAGCTGCTAAATGTCATACAAACGCTGGTAAATGTCATACACAAACTGCTGTGATACACAAGCTGCTAAATGTCATACACAAGCTGCTAATGTTATACACAAACTGCTGTGATACACAAGCTGCTAATGTCATACACAAACTGCTAATGTCATACACAAACTGCTAATATCATACTAAAACTGCGAATGGCATACACAAACTGCTGTGATACACAAGCTGCTAATGTCATACACAAGCTGTTAATCTGCAGATACACAAGCTGCTGTGATACACAAGCTGCTAATGTTATACACAAGCTGCTAATGTCATACACAAGCTTCTAATGTCATACACAAACTGCTGTGATACACAAGCTGCTGTGATACACAAGCTGCTAATGTTATACACAAGCTGCTAATGTCATACACAAGCTTCTAATGTCATACACAAACTGCTAATGTCATACACAAGCTGCTAATGTCATAGACAAGCTGCTAATGTCATACACAAGCTGCTAATGTCATACACAAGCTGCTAATGTCATAGACAAGCTGCTAATGTCATACACAAGCTGCTAATGTCATAGACAAGCTGCTAATGTCATACACAAGCTGCTAATGTCATAGACAAGCTGCTAATGTCATACAAAAGCTGCTAATGTCATAGACAAGCTGCTAATGTCATAGACAAGCTCCTGACGGTGTACGGAATATGCTGCGCCATTAAACACCTTCAATGGTCATTTTGGTTTTCTCTGGGTGTCCATCATTCAGAGCACAAGGGTCGTCCAAAAGACAGCAAGAATAAAGGGGAGAGTAAGAAAGAGCAATAATAATTAAAAGTACGAGAAAGAGAGTGAGAGAGAGAGAGGCATATTAAGAGAGACACGAACTAAAATGAAACAGAGGCAGAGAGAGAGAGTGAACTACTCTATAAGAGAGAGAGAGTGACCTTAATTAAAGTAAAGAGAGAGAGAGGGGGGAGAGAGGCAAAGAGAGAAAAAAGGAGAGTGAAAGGCATAGAGAGAGAGAGAGAGAGACTGAGAAAGGCGGAATAAGAAAGAGCAACCTAAAATGAAAAAAGAGAGAAACACAGAGTAAGATAGAGAGGTATGGAGATAGAGAAGCAGAGATAGAGCAAGAGAGAGAGAGAGATAGAGAGAGTGACCTAAAATGAAAAAGAGAGGCAGAGAGAAAAAGATAGAGACTGGCAGAAAAAGAGAGAGGCATATATATATATATATATATATATAGAGAGAGAGAGAGTAGAGAAACAGAGATAGAGCAAGAGAGAGAGAGAGAGAGAGAGAGTGACCTAAAAAGAAAAAGAGAGGCAGAGAGAAAAAGATAGAGACTGGCAGAAAAAGAGAGAGGCATATATATATATATATATATATAGAGAGAGAGAGAGAGAAAGAGAGAGATAGAGAGAGAGGGAGAGACATCTAGACACAGCAACAAGTACAGCCAAAAACTGGGGAATGCTTGCGCTGAACAGTTTCTTTAAAATAAAATGTTTCCTTTTTAATATGCATATACACTAAAAACATATATGAATGAAGGCATAACAAGCATTGCTGCTACTAAATATCTCAATTAAATGCATTTCTTCCGAATATCCATCGGCCATCTGCCCAGGTGAAAGCGTTAAAACCATATTAAATACAACACAATCTTTTCATTTCGAAGACAGTCTGTCAAGAATTTTTTAAAATAAAAATTCCTGAGATTTGGCTCAGCTGGGATGGCAGATTCGAAAAATAGACCTGGAAGTGAAATGTATCCGAGAGAAGCATGCTAAAAAATGTGGATCTGAGAACAACCAGCCTTTGTGCGCAATGTAATCGTAAATGTGCGCAGTTACACAACACGGCCCTTTGGTGAATACATTCATTAAACAAAGAAAGACCTTCAGTAATAACGCTTTAAACCTGTTGATTGTTGATTGCATTGCCAAAGGCCGTCTCACAAGAGTATTCCCAGATCAAGTGTGGGTGCTGATGCGAGTAAATAAAACCAATAACAGACACGAGCTTGGGACACTTGGTATCTAGACCCAGGACACTCGGTATCTTGCCCCGGACACTCGGTATCTTGCCCCGGACACTCGGTATCTTGCTCCGGACACTCGGTATCTTGCCCCGAACACTCCGTATCTTGCCCCGAACACTCGGTATCTTGCCCCGGACACTCGGTATCTTGCCCCGGACACTCGGTATCTTGCCCCGGACACTCGGTATCTTGCCCCTGACATTCGGTATCTTGCCCATGACACGTTCAGGACAGAAGGAGAAAACACGCATCAGCACTTGGTTTGCTCCGGACACGCGGTATCTTGCCCTGAAGACTCAGTATCTTGCCCCGAACACTCGGTATCTTGCCCCGGACACTCGGTATCTTGCCCCGGACATTCGGTATCTTGCCCCGGAACTCGGTATCTTGCCCCGGACACTCTGTATCTTGCCCCGGACACTCGGTATCTTGCCCCGGACACTCGTTATCTTGCCCCGGACACTCGGTATCTTGCCCCTGACATTCGGTATCTTGCCCATGACACGTTCAGGACAGAAGGAGAAAACACGCATCAGCACTTGGGATGACGATAAAATTACGGTTGGTTGAAAAATGGAAGCAGGCCTCTGAGTTTGGATGTGAGACTCGGGTGAAAGAAAGAATAAATACTTTTTTTAAAGAACTCTTAAGATGAGCCACCGTCCTGTGGGTTATGTTATTTTTAGATTTACGTTATTATTTTTTAAATATTAGTATAATAAAAGATTGGTTTCTACGCAAAAAACTGAGAGCTACAGTGCCATCACGAAAGATTAAAGTGAGAGAGGTAAAGTGTCACGTGGGAACTATTAGGTGAGCGAGCTGCGTTGTCATCTGAGAAGACTTTAGTAAGAGAGCTACATAGTCATCTGGGAAGACACAAGAGAGCTATATTGTGATCTGGGAAGACTTAAGTGAGGGAGCTACATTTTAATCTGGGAATACTCTTGTGAGGGGGAGGGCTAGATTGTTATCTTTGAACTATTAAGTGAGTGAGCTGCGTTGTGATCTGGGAAAACTTAAGTGAGAGAGCTTCATTATCATCTGGGAACCCTTAAGTTTAAACTTCAAATAAGTTGTTTCTCTTGTTTTTCATTGATTGCTGAAGAAGGCATTTAGCCGAAATGTCATTTTAATTGTTTTGTCTCTTTCTTTTCATGCCTTAACATATCTTTTTCCCACTTTTTAACACGTTTTAAATAATAAATACGTTTTTAAAAGTCAAAGACAAAAACCAAACTTAAAATATAAATTAAGAGTCGTTTTTTTTTTTATTAAAGACACCAATTTTCCGAAAAAAAAAGCTTTTAAGCCATGCCTAATAAAGTTTGAGTTTTTAAAATATGTTTTTACTATTGTAAAAATTAAGGTGGTAAAATATTTACGTTCAAATCGATTTGTTAAATATTTTGTTTATAACCCAGTTTGTATAATATATTGTTTTGGTGATGTTATGAGAAGGAAGATTGAGTTCAGAAGTCCATCAACTGAAATTCGGGGGAAGCAACCCAATGAAAAATCATCGTATCTTATCTTCAAGTAACAGAAAAACCCGACACTTTTCCCATTGGAATGAATTGGAACTTTATGTATGAAATAATCCTCAAGAACAGGCTTGCACAACATGAGGCCCGCCAGATACCTTTTTGCGGCCCGCGATGTAACGAAATATTCTTTAGTCTTATTATTTTCTGTATAGCTTTTCATCTGTCCTATTTTCTTTTGGCCCGCACAAGTTTTTTCATAAAGTATTACGGCCCACCGTACATTTCGAGTTGTGCAGGCCTGCTTAAGAACATAACTTGAAGACAATATACTAACGAAATGCGATGTTCCCCGCGTGAATCTCCACAAATCTAGGCACGGCCATGCAGGTGTACAGTCGATCCATTGTGATAGTCATGTAGCAGGGAATGCACGACATATAAACGTAATGTACGCGTTATCTGCCATCTACTGGATGGCAATGTTGGAAACTGAACAGTCTGGCCAAGAAGAACGAGCAATAGGTATTTATTTATTAATGCATGCGAAAGACGCAGTACTCAAGTTAAGAAAAAAAAAACGAGAGTGGGGGAAGGGGCGAAAACTAAATCTTAAATTTTTATATATATTTTGTTTTGAGTAGCCGGTGGAAATGATAAAAGGGATGAGAATGAAATGCTCATAGTTGGAAATTCAAACAAAAAACTAAATAAATAAATACTTAGAAACCGGAGTCGTGAAGTAAGAAATTTTGCCGGAGTAAGAATCGCACCCAGTTTCAAAGACGTGTAAACGCGACGTGACTTTTGTTTCATGATCGACGTGACATGACACAAGCCAGTGTACATTTCGACGTGACATCATGACACAGGCCAGTGTACATTTGGAAGTGACATCATGACACAGGCCAGTGTACATTTGGACGTGGCATCACGACACAGGCAAGTGTACATTTGGACGTGACATCATGACACAGTCCAGTGTACATTTGGACGTGAGATCATGACACAGGCCAGTGTACATTTGGACGTGACATCATGACAAAGGTCAGTGTACCTTTGGACGTGAGATCATGACACAGGTCAGTGTACATTAGGACGTTAGATCATGACACAGGTCAGTGTACATTTGGACGTGACATCACGACACAGGCCAGTGTACATTTGGACGTGACATCACGACACAGGCCAGTGTACATTTGGACGTGACATCATGACACAGGTCAGTGTTCATTTGGACGTGACATCATGACACAGGCCAGTGTACATTTAGACGTGAGATCATGACACAGGCCAGTGTACATTTGGACGTGAGATCATGACACAGGTCAATGTACATTTGGACGTGAGATCATGACACAGACCAGTGTATATTTCGACGTGAATTCACGACAAAGGCCAGTGTACATTTGGACGTGACATCATGACACAGGTCAGTGTACATTTGGACGTAAAATCATGACACCGGCCAGTATACATTTGGACGTGACATCACGACACAGGCCAGTGTACATTTGGACGTGACATAATGACACAGTCCAGTGTACATTTGGACGTGACATCACGACACAGGCCAGTGTACATTTCGACTTGACATTATGACACAGGCCAGTGTACATTTGGACGTGACATCACGACACAGGCCAGTGTACAGTTGGACGTGACATCACGACACACGCCAGTGTACATTAGTGCAACATTGCGAGAACAATTAAGTGTCCAGATTCCAGGTTTAATTATCCATGCGATTGCTCAAGTGCCCAAAACATCCACTCATCACAAACCAACACGTTTGAATGTGTATTACATTTAAATATAACTGTATGATAAATTAATTTTCAAATGAAAAAAAAAATCAAGTAGAATAAAGGATTCATATAAGTCGCCACTGGGTCGCACATGTGTTCTATTTAAATGGGATAGCGATGGCAATGACACTTATTCAATTATGTCAGTGCTAACTTCTTGCCGGAACACAATTTGCTGAGCATTTTACAGAAAAACGAATCATTTTTTTTTTAAAGCAGGCTTAGTTTCACCCCAAACCAGTGAACTCTGTTCAAGTTACCTTAATTTTGTTTGGATAAAGGATTCTGTTTTTTTTTAAAAATAACAATCAAAATATAACTATAACCATGTAACTATAAACAAAAAATGAGACTGTGAAAACAGAATGGAGCCACAACTATCTTTTTTTTAAAAAAAATGTTACGGTCAATGGAGCACGGCCATAAAAAATAAAAATATTGAAAACAACATATTATCTTAACGTTCTCCCTGAAAAAGATGCAGAAATGGCAAATGTATGTTTAACTTACGTATATTTTTCTCGTCCTTCTGTCTTTACACGTTTCCTTTGTATCCTGCAACTTCCAGCTTTTCAATTACTGCAAAAATCAAACAGTACTTTGCCGTCAAATAATGTCTTCTAAAAAATGTGTTTAGTTTAAAAAAAAATAATTAAAAGCTTCTTTCGTTGTGACTCTTACTAGTTCCAAGTGTCAGCATGCTCCACTATGAAACATAAAAAAAAAAAAAAAAAATCACAACTCACAAAATAAATAATTAAAAAAACGAGGACAACATGAATACAAAACAACTAACAGAACGACAAATGCTCCAAGATAATAATGTATTCTAAAAAATGTGTATAGTTTAAAAAAAAATAAATAAAAGCTTCTTTCGTTGTGACTCTTACTAGATCCAAGTGTCAGCATGCTACACTAAGAAAAATAAAAAAAAAAAAAAAATCACAACTCACAAAATAAATAATTAAAAAAACGAGGACAACATGAATACAACACAACTAACAGAACGACAAATGCTCCAAGAAGAAGACTCTGGATGCGGTGAAAGAGGGACTGACTCCCCGAGACGTTGGTTACCTGCGAGACGAAGGTAGCGCGTCGACTGACAACGTACACTTGTAGTAAGTGTAGTAAGCCCGGAATTTCGCTCAGATATTCTCAGCGTAACCCACTTGCTGAGGCGGTTCCGAGTTTATACCCCTGAGGAATCTATGGCGCAACCCGCCAGCCATTTCGGCCGCAATGCGAGGCAGGTGATGCCAAAAGTCAGGCGATAGACGCTCGTGGCTGGAGCAGAGAACGAGCGTCTATATGCCTACGGTGACTGTGTTGGTACGCTGTCAAGTTGAGATAACCTCTAACGACACTTGAAAACTAATAGATACTGATGATCGATTTTTCGGTCAATAAAGATAATCGATTTTTGAAAACCTAAAAACTATTTCCGATAAAAGTTTCAGCACGACATACAAAACAACAGTAAAGTACCCAGGGAAATAAGTGATAATTTTTTTAATTTTTACCTTTTTTTTTTTTGAGGGGTGGGGTTGGGGGGGGGTCTTTACATGTTACAATACTTATCGTGCTTTATTTCTTCATTTTACCATTTCTTTCAAAATAATCCTATACCCATTTTTTAAAGGTCTTCCGAAAGCATTCTTCAAGCCTGACATCTTTTGTGAAAACCAGTGATCGATTAAAAAAAAGTCATTTGGTTGTTTGATCAATCTCATATCAAGTGTATGTTTAGTTTCCAGACAACGGGTTTTGAAGGTCTTCCTTCTGGACCCGTGTCATACACATATTGGCCGATGGAACCTTCACTTTATTGGGTGGACATATAAACTCCGTTAAAATTCAGTGTTCCTTGGGGATCGTTCAGAAATTACGTCACGCTCAGGGGAAAGGGGGGGGGGCGGTCGAGAATTTGTAACACTTTGTGACAGGGGGTCATAAAATTTGTCACGTCATGATTTAAACAAAAATATTTTTTAATATTTATAAATATATATATTAAAATATATTAAAATCTAAAATTTTCTAATTTTGAAAAATCTTTATTCAATTCATTTAAAAAAATTTAATTTGAGGTCGAAATTGCCTCAGGTATTATAGGTACCGTGAAACTCAGTCGCGCATACCTTTTTCGCACATTGAAAAATGACGCAAAAAAACAGTTGTGGCCATTTTACATTCGGCTTGTGGATGACTTCGTTGTTTCGCATCAGAGTTTTAATCATTCTACATCTTAATCCATCATGGAAAATGTTAAAGAATAAAATCTTTGTTTACTTATGTTTTGATTTTTTTGTAGGTGTGACGACACACTATAAAAAGGGGGGTGGGGTGGGGGGTAAAGAATGTGTGACACTTTGTGACAGAGGGAAGCGGGGTCTAAAAAGGTTTTTTTTTTTTTTTTTTTTTTTTGGGTGACATAATTTGTGAAAGACCCTTTGGGAATTCCGGCCTTTTTATGCAATCTTGATATCTTTTTTTTGTGCTTTTCTGCAATGAACACAACAAACATTCTGCATAGTACATGCAGCCAATGACTTTGATTGCAAGTCTTTCATTATTTTGTACATTGATCATGAAGCTTCCGACAGGACTAGAGGAAGACATCACATGTTTCTTCGTTGAAACAACGATAATTCTGATCCATAAAGATGTCATTAATCTTTTACGAAAACAGTAAAAACAAAAATTAAAAAAAACAAAAAACATTTAAATGCTTAAATTAGTTTCCGTTAAAACTTTTTTGTCCAATATATATAGAAAAAAAGTAGGGCACTTTTCAAAACAAGGTATTCTCTTCTTTGAATCAAGATTTACGTCAATAATATCGTAAGAAAATTGATTTTAAAAAACGACAACCTTACCAACAGGTTGTTACCGCGGGGGGTGGGGGGGGGTTAGAATCCGTTATCTGCGTTCTGGGGTTCATTTCTACGCTATTAATACGTCGACATCAATCTAGTGAGATTCACGAACATCTCCGATTCCCATTTCCATCCAGAAATAGTTTTCCAGTACGTTACATGAATTTGCACTATCAGAATCACTGAAAACACCGCGCTACAAGCAAATGAACAGTGTGATGAGCTCGTTAGGAGAAGTCGAAATATAATCTCTAGATAACCGACATCTACTGATGAAGTCACACTGGGATTTCAGATAATGATTTAATCAACAAAACTATCTAAGCGATGGAGTGCTGTCTTTTTTCAAATGTAAGCCTGCCTTTAAAAAAAAAAAAATCTGTAAATTCGATTTTTTACATTTACCAACAACATGGCCTAATAAATGTGGATTCAGCTAGGAAATGCTTATTGGCAATTTCAGATGATATCTACGAGGAGGAGACAGTGTCGCTCTGGACAATGGTGTCAAAATGCATTTACTGAGATGTGTAAGTCGCGAAACATAAAGGGGAACGAATAAGTTCCGCAAAGATTATGTAGCCTATCTATAACTATCCAAATTAAGAACAATTTTTTGTTAGTCCTCGTTAATAAATTTATTCCTTTTGTCAAACTCTTTTTAGCACCGAAATTCCGCGCCCCTTAGAATGATCAGATGTTTGCTAATAATTTCAAGGTAGTCGTCACCCGAGTTGAACTGTATTTCCTCATACTGGCCCTCTTAAGACAGAAATGTCCATAAACTCGATTGACCTGTCCACATCATAAACACGTCATAGTGCTTTATCATTTACGTTTTTACGAGCGGGAACACACCAAGATTTTGCAGTAAAAATTAACACACCAGCAATACCCAGATGCGCACCCGGAAAAGATGCAAAAACTCATGGGAAAAATTTGAACCCGAACGGTGTTCCGTAGATTCCTTTCTGCCTCGTGTTCCCCGCAGTCAGATGGGGTAGTAATAGGGTGTCAGGGAGCTATGTTAAACATAACCAAACATTTCTTCCCATCTTCAATCTATTACCGCTACATCTGCACCCGGTGTCATTGCTCATTTAGAAAGGGCATGATTCAGCTCAACACAGAACATCAACAGAACAGAGGTAGCAGCGGAGAAGAAAGGGGGAAAAAAACGTGGAGTACGGGAGATGGAGAGAAAAGGAAACAAGAGAGATGGGTGTTATCAGTATTTCTTTCATAGAATTTCCTAGGGGGCTGGGGGGGAGGGTGGATTTTCAGATTTTCGAGTGGGCAGTGCCAGTGGGCAGACGTATCCGAATAGCGGGATCGCCAAAATGAGCTTTGATAGTATATGATGGTTAAGGGATTTCAGGGTTTAGTGGACGTAAAGATGTATCGTGTCCCCTGGCACCAAAAACTCAAGCTACACCCCTGTCAGTGGCGTAGAAAGTGGCGGGGGGGGGGGGGGGCCGCGGAGGGGGGGGAGGGGGGGGGGGGGGGGGGGGGGGCCGCGGATGGGTTGCCCACCCAGGTGTCACATTTTCTTTATATGAAGGTGCGGCATTTTCGGACGACTGCAGAGTTTGTATCGTGAAAAGGAATGCAGCAAAAATCTTGGGCCACCCCTGACAGCACTGCTACTAGCTACGCCACTAGGAACTGTATCTATAGGCACCACACTTGGCGATCATTTTCATTGCGATGTAGGGCATAAATCGAGGGTGCCAATGGCTCTTGAGCATAAGAGGGGTATGGGGAGCCCTTTCCCCAGAAAAGTTTTGATTATCTAAAAATCAAAAGGTGCATTCTGGAGTCTCCTTCAATTCAATGTTTCTATTATACTTTTTTTTTAATCGGGTGTGGGGGGGGGGAGGGAGGTTTGTTGAGCAGAGGTTAGCTTTCAGGGACCAGGAGCCACCGAGTGGGATGTTGTACTTAAGGTGGTCAGCCATTTTTTAAAATTAGGCACAGCTTTCCTAAATATGGGCCAGCAAGCGAATACATAGGCCAGTTATTTAAAAATCGGACAGCCATGTAAAATTAGAGTCAGCCAGTTAAAATATGATTTAGTTATGAAAAACTTGGGTCAGTCATCCAGGGGTTCTTATGTTTGTTATACCGCTCCACCGGGGGCGCTGATATTACCCATGGTTACCAAATTCAACGATCAACTTTCCCGAACGCTTTGTGTTGTGAAATATGCATTTTTTTTTTAAATTTTAAATTGTTGATATCTCTTAGCTAATATCAAAATCCCGGTGCNTTTTTTTTTATTTATCAACTTTGAATGCAAGATGAGAGAGGGCGAAACCGAAAAGTTTCAGGGGCCTCGACAAGCAACGCGACGTTTTCGCTTTGCCTGGTTGCGTTATACATGTCTATTTGTATAGTATTAAAATGTAATGTGGCTTTTATTTTTTATTTAAAGTATTTTTTTAGGTTAGAAAAAAAAATTCCAACACAAAAAAAAAACAAAAAAAAACTGCAAACTTTATTTTACATGTTGAACGCACAAAAAAAAAAAAATAATAAAAAAAAATAAATAAAAAAAATTTCTTACAATAAATACCTTTTCTGAATATTTTCAAGTTTTACCAGAGTCAAAAAGAAAACTGGTAAAAAGATCTTCACATGTTTATCGGCTTTTAAAACTGGTCATTTTTAAAAATCGTATGTGAATGTTAAGAAGACATTGGTTGATTACCAGAGACGTCAAATATTTATTAGCGTGTGATTTTATCTGCCGGGAATCGTATAAAAAAAGCGCATAATTTCCCAATATTCAACTTTTTACATTTTTTATTGGAGTTTAAAAATGCTATACTTTTCTTCAGATAAATTGTCTCTTTGCTTACTTAAAAATCTTTAAAAAAAAAAATTAAATCCACAGAATTTATTTTTAAAATGACTATTTAGGAAGAAGAATTTTGATAAAACTACATTTCCAAAAAAATGGAATTAGCATGATAATTGAACGTTTTTTTTTATAGCTTTCTACTGGATTCCCAGCTAAGATTTTTTAAATTAATTTTAAAAAAAAACCAACAAATGCGTGCAAAACTAGACCATTGAAATAAAACATTAACGCTTTCGATTTAATAATATTTATTGAAACGTGCACTATTGGTAAGCGGCCTTTAATTCTTAATTTAAAAAAAAAATCAATTTTCAAAAGTTGTCCTTTTATCTAAATCAACATGCATGGAATGGTGTACATTTAAAACATTATGTTAATTACGATATTTTAAATCATAAAGCTGTCAAACAATTTATAGGTAGCACCTATCCCTACTTCAAAGGTCTTGCTTTATGGTGAAACATACCGGTAATTTGTTAACATTTTGCACATGTTTAATACTTTAGAGGGAGAGAGAGCGCGCGCGAGAGAGAGATGACAGACAGACAGACAGACAGACAGACAGACAGACAGACAGGCAGACAGGCAGATAGGCAGATAGGCAGATAGATAGATAGATAGATAGATAGATAGATAGATAGATAGATAGATAGATAGATAGATAGATAGATAGATAGATAGATAGATAGATAGATAGATGATAGATAGATAGATAGATAGATAGATAGATATGATCTATTAAAGATACCGAAGACAACCGGGCATATTCAAAATGCAGAAACGCATTTTGGCGTATACTTGAATTCGGTTTTCCTTTCAGACACTTTGGAGGGAACATTTGAGACTTTCGGGTGGGAAGCGTCAAAATTAGCCCTAATAATGATCCAGGACATCTCTAGCCGCGCCCCATTCCAGTATCAACTAAATTCGTTTCAGCCGTGTCACCTTTGAGGGTAAGCTCTTCCCCTAGTTTAATCTCAACCCTTAAATTTATATAGTCCCCTGAACATTTTTGTTAAATTCAAAAATACAAGGATGAATTTTAGCTCGTACCTGAACTTGGTTCTGCAACATTCTACACTTAAATGGAGAGCAAACGGAAGAGATGTTGGTTAATAGTGCAGGTGTCACCTAGAGCAGTGGTGTGGGCCCAGCAACCCCTACGGCTTCAGAAGGCCTCGGGTATTTTCAGGGCTTAAAGTTGTGATGTGGGCACTTTTTTTTTTATTTATCAACTTTGAATGCAAGATGAGAGAGGGCGAAACCGAAAAGTTTCAGGGGCCTCGACAAGCAACGCGACGTTTTCGCTTTGCCTGGTTGCGTTATACATGTCTATTTGTATAGTATTAAAATGTAATGTGGCTTTTATTTTTTATTTAAAGTATTTTTTTAGGTTAGGAAAAAAAATTCCATCACAAAAAAAAAACAAAAAAAAACTGCAAACTTTATTTTACATGTTGAACACACAAAAAAAAAAAAAAAAATAAAAAAAAATAAAAAAAAAAAA